>JAKTTT010000047.1:0-167373 GCA_030581615.1 Alloascoidea africana | reverse complement strand
GGGTTTCTCGAAATTCTGGATATCCGATCACTAACAAAAGAGCTGGCGGATCGAGGAATCTCCTCCATAAGATACACTTTATAACATTACAAAGCTTTTCTGCTGCAATCTGGGGTTCAGAAGTTTATTTCAGACCACCCTTTCGCTACTACTTTTTGTTTACGTCTGTTCAAAACTCTTTGAATATGGCTTACAACGTATGATCCAGTCAGCAAAAGTAATGCAACACTTTAGTTTTATTGTGGGAAAGGCTTAGACTGGCACAGACAATTTAAATTGACCATGAGTATCAAAGGATGGTGACATCAAGCCAACAGGCTTGCATACCTCATGAAGCTTTCCATCTGGTTCTCTATATTACCAACATAGATATCTTGGGACAGTGAAGGGGCTTAAAGTGGTCTTATCTTCTTTGTGAGTGCTTATGTTTTAATAAAAAAAAAGCTAATGCGATCCTACATTTTCAATAAGGCACAAAACTTTCAGATAATTGGGTACCTATAAGTGCTTGAAAACGCGTTAGGTTTCTCTGTTGAAATCAAACCGAACTACATTAATGACACAGTCGAGATCTGCATATTGAGCACTGAGTGTAAACACACTATAAGAGATCTTCAGATAAGATTAACTCTCATGGATGCTGACAGATCAATCCTGGATTCTGAGTTTTCTGTTTACTTTTTCACAAGCGCGCAGTTGGTCATTCATCGATTTTGAAACATAAAAGTACCAAGAATTGAAAGAACCAAAATTTGATATATTTTCCCAAACAAGTAAGGCACTTCTAATCGAGGTGTTGGAGTTGCTTATAATGTATACTCAAAACAAGGTTTCGTGGGGGAAAGTGTCCCTATTAAAACAAATAGGAATTTTGACAAAATAACAGTAAACTCCCTTCCAATCCTCACACCTTTCCAACTTCTGAAATAGCATGGCACAGTATCACTAGTTGAGAAAGCCAAAGAAAAGTCTCACATTTTGCTCATCGATAATGAATTTCTAGTTATTTCAAAATTTTGTCTATTTGCCATTGCCAGTTTTAAATGCAAATTTGCGACAAAACTAGGCCAAAAACTAAACAAACCAGTGTTTTATTAACTATCATTAACCATCATCAAGTAATCATCACTCAGACTTTTATCGGTTTGGTCAACTTGGGATAGCGCAATAACACTGGAGTAACTATCTCTGAGTTGAAAACAAAAAAATATGTTATCAATAATCACATTCTCTTTTCTCTACTCTCCAGTTCGCCCCAAGATATCTAGTTTTGAGCAGAGGTTATTGTTCCATCTCAAACTCCAACTCATTACCCTGTTACAGTTCCCATCTCCATTCCAATCATGTTTCTCGACTTATTGAATTTAGACACAGTTTCTTCAGAGATGAGAAGACTCATTGCGGGGTCTGACCTATCTAATTGATAATAGCAATCTTTACACTAAAAATTTCCAAGCCGGGAATGTTTTTCATGGCTAAACAACAACAGAAATAACCTATTGACATAATTGCCATATACGGGTAGGTAATTGTAATAAATAATTTTTAGCAGATTTAGAGCCTCTCAAAACTAATACATAAGATCACGAGAAATCATGCCTCTCTTCATGCACAAATTACTTCACACAAGATGACATTTTTAGAAAACTAAACAGAAAATTTAAATTCGAAGGTACCGCACAACTATTCCATATCGATTAAACCTTTTGCTCTGAGAAGCAAATCATAATACACAGAAATTGCTACCCATACATTTGTGATTGGAAAGGGTTCTAGAAACTTCTGAGTAGTGGTTTCTGATGACCAACAATCTCTTTATCAGAGATTAGATATACGATCAGTATCAGATGCAGGGTTTTGCTGAAAGTAACTATTAGCGTTCTTCCATAGAAGTTAAAAACTAGGTTCTTGAACACTTCGGGAAATAAAGATGAAAAAAATTGTAAGCACAATTTGCATATGCTTCAAGTCTTGGATTTCGTGAGAGATTCATAGAGAGGATTCAGAATAGCTCTTTCTCAAAACTTGGTAAGCTATATGCCTAGAGCCGAGGATCGATCTGGCCCCTGAAACAACTGCCTTTGGAACACTCTCTTGCTGGAGCTGAGAAACAATTTCCGGATATTTTTGTTTGAACTTCGGAAACCTCAGTGCTCAATTATACATTTATATTGTGACCTCATCGTCAACTTTCCTACTTGCTTAACGCGCCCGCTTTTTTTTATCTCTTCAGGTTTTTTAATTATGTTAGCTCAACTTTCTTTTACGTTGTAAGTTTTTCCGAAATGCATCCTACAACCGACTTCATAAAATTTGTCGCTTTATAAGGTTTGTATCTAAACGAGCCAATTTATGACCATGCGCTGAATGATTCATGCTACTACACTAATAAACTTCTCGGAACATGTCATAGTTTAAAATACCGAGAGTGATGTTGGTTCTCGGACATGCAAGGTCGATAAGCATGATTATTTGAAAGACATTGGGCGTGCGCGTATGACTAAATATTGCAATTACCATGGTGGGGGGCATAAACATATTAGCTTTAAGGATACGAAATCTAATACCTGGGACAAACTGCTACAACTCAAGAGTCGGTAGTCAGGGGTTTTATCTGGATTTGACGTTAGACGGGGAGAAGAACGCAAACAAAATGCTTAGTAAAATCAACTGCAAGAAACATCTGGATTTCGAGCCGTAGCATTGCAATCGGAGGGCTTTTCTGTACCTTACTAGAAGTTGAAAAACGTTGCAGTCTCTAAATCTTCCTATGCTTGACTTTCTCCTGTAGTCCATATTATTATTCAGATATTTCCTTGAAGCCTATAGTTGCACTGAGCTGTTCTTAAACCTGTTTTTATTCAAACAAAGGCGTTTATGTTTCAAAAAACAAGTCCGTTTTTATAAGCCACGAACTCTGAAATGAAGAGGTCTTAGAAAGTTAACAGCTGAAGCTCTTTCAAGCATAGAAATAAACTCTCTCTTTCCCTCACTTCCTTGCAGCATACCTCTAAAGTACAGCAAATCCCATAGGTAATGGAGTAGCATTTTCTACATAAGAAAACGATACAATCCTGCCTCCATTGTTCTGTTTTCATTTGGTTTGGAAGAATCCCGTCCAAGTCGGCAAGCAATTTCTATGGTTCCTGTTAATCGCGGTTCTTTTCAGCCTCACTATACGCTACAACGCCGGGGTTTTATTAGTCTCTTGCTTAGGCTGTACTATAGTCCCTCTACTTGGTTTTATGTGAGGTACATAGTGTGTGCGTGTGTATCTTCTTTTATATTATAGTCCTATATTCTAACATGCTCGTCAGAGAGGTACATAGTGAGAGGCTTTGAAAATTAGTATTTATCTGAAGAAACTCTCTACCAGGGTGAATTGTGGTACAAAACCAAAGCATCAAATCAACCAAGAAAGGTTACTTGAAAGAATGAACGTAAAAGATTTTCCCATAACACAACTAGTTTTCTCTTTACAAGTGTATACGCAATTGTTTATAGTTTGATCGTAAGCATATTGATTTTTCGTATTGCTCTACTCGGAATATTGATGAGATAGGCAAAAGGACTCTGAAAATGCCATTCAGATCTAATCTTACCTCTCGATTTTTTCTCAATAAAAAAAGGTATTGGAACATTCATCAATTATAACCTTAAGAACGCTTCAAGAAAAACTTATATTATCCGCTATTTCGGACTAGTTTAGTTCAAGGGCCCGAAAGTGCAGTAGCTTAAACCTACATTTCTTGACGCAAAAATGGAAAAAAAAAGAGAAAATAAATGCTCGAACTGAACAATCGTTTTTTGTTTCCTCAAAACTGAAGATAAAAAATCTTACAAGGTAATACATATTTTGAATCAAAACATCCTATATTAAGCCAATGATTGAAATACCGTAGACAAATAGATTACAGTAAATTTTATAGCAAGAGATCCAGCTAACTCTGAGATATGAACTCTCAATGGGTGAAAAA
This sequence comes from Alloascoidea africana, assembly GCA_030581615.1. Classification (NCBI taxonomy): domain Eukaryota; kingdom Fungi; phylum Ascomycota; class Alloascoideomycetes; order Alloascoideales; family Alloascoideaceae; genus Alloascoidea; species Alloascoidea africana. The sequence continues at coordinate 163,396 of JAKTTT010000047.1, read as the reverse complement.
TGACAGTCAATAAGAGTTATTAAAAAGTTGGTGTTCACGGAGTTTTTGCTGCCAACGCTGATGAGGTTTGAATCTTTCTGAAAAAATCCGAGATGCTGGAAGTATTTCTTCTTGATGTAGCTTCAATCCACATTTCAATAGAAATGCCCCGCTCCAATTTAGGTATGCAATTGCAGATACGAGTTGCACTGTAGGTATCCAGTTGTGTCTTCCAGTGCCACTAACATAGATTAGCTGCATATCGCACCTCATGCAAAAACTCAATATGTATATTCTTCTTTTTCTTTGGGAGTTATATGGAGAAGATAATCTTTATCACATTTACGAAATAATAAAATTAAAGATCATCATCTGAAAAACTGTCAAAGCTAATCCAGATAACTAGAATCTCATCCTTTAAAAGCATCTAGCAAAACACTCTTTCGTGTAAAGATTAAGAACGCGATTCTCATCTTTTAGAACAGCTGTAAGCTACACCGGCACTAATGCAAACAACAGCATCCTTCAACATCTACATATTGTGAGGGTTGGACATGCATAATGGCAGGACAATAATTGTGCACTTCCTTTTAACTTCTAGAAGAACTTAAAAACAAGTTAGATTGTGCAGCACTGCAGTCTTTCCTATAATCCTCAGGGTTCAGAACTTCTCAAATATATATATGTTTTGATCATCGAAGTTGGATAATCTCAAAGACATAACAAACCTGATTCATTATCCTGTTTTTTTGCAACTAATCCATCCACAATGCTAGGCAGTGTATCATCTTTTAATAACTCCCCAAACAATTCCGTTCCTCAACTACTCGGAAATGGAAAACAGATCTACAACTCAACCACGTCTTCAGCTATGCTGTCTCTAGCTTCAGGACAAAGTTATGAGATGAGTAATCAGCCTCCAGCTATTATGACTTTGGTGAATAGCTTCAAGCCTAAGCCTAAAAAGAGGCCAAGAAGAAAGTATCACGAAATAGAGAGGATATATATCTGTGGATTCAACGGTTGCACGAAGGGCTATGGAACTCTAAATCATCTCAACGCTCATGTTCTAACACAAAACCATGGCAATAGAAGAAAACCAGAAGAGTTCAAAGAAATAAGGAGATCCTGGAGGGAACAAAAAAAACGGGAGCGCGAAGAGGAACAACAAAGGCAGGAACTTGAAAAGCAAATTAGTAACTCTCATGCTCACTTACACAACGGTCACCAGACTTTCAATGAAACTCCTTCAAATGCTTCAATGCTTTCAGTCTACTCAAGCCAGTTGTCAGATTTACAGAGCACCTTCCACCATTCGAATCGAAGACGGGGGCATCCTTCTACAAGCTCTCTAAGTGATCGTACAAGTACATCTTCTGTGTTAAGCGCGGGAGTTGGCACTTCATCTGGAATCACCAGCTATTCGCAGTCCCCGCTATTTAATGGCTACACTATGAACGCCAACCCATCACAGGAGCCATATAGCTATGGTCAGAACTTGAGTCGTAGTCAGATTTCTCCCAACTATGGGTCTCAGAACTATCCTTTTACTGCTGGTTATTCAACAAACTCAAACATGCAGAACTCCAAAGAAGGATATTTCTATCCTAGAACATACTCGACTTTTTCAGGAGGCGTACAATCTTCTACCAACTCTATCAGTAGTGCACAGCCTCAGTCTTATGGGCACATGGGATATTCGGGAAATTATCAGTATCAATCTCAGCAGCAGTAGATCAGCTACTAACTGGAAGCAATATTTTATCAACAATTTTTTATGATCAGTGCTGTTCCGTTTGTGCTTGATTTTTGGCTTTAATATTGGGTTGAGTTGTTAAAGGTATACGATTATTGTTTGTTTTGTTGAAAGGTGTCGCTCACACCAAAATGAGATTTTATGCTGTTTTCAAATGCCGGTAGTAAAGAATTTTGGGGAACTTTTATATTCTATTAATATCTCTTTTACTAGCAATTATTGTTTTATCTGTCTTATTGAAATATATCATTGTAATTTGAAGCTTTGGGGTTTTGATTAAGGGCTTGTAACCATTGGAGTCCATTATGTGAAAATTGAAGCAGTTCCGATTTTGGCAAAAGTGAAAACTACTTCTGAAGTTTTTGGTTTTAAATACGATCATTTTTCTTCTGAACGATTTAAACATCATTTTTGTATTCTGTTCAGACTAACCGTTATTGCCTTAACTGTGTAAAAGTTTCGCTTCTGCGACTTTACAACCATAGAGAAACCAAATGCTGTTAAAAAAAGTGCTTCCAATGATAAAAAATAAAAGCAACAATTACAACAATCTTCCTTGGTCAAATTGCGTACTCATATCTACAGCCCTCAAACACAGATAGCCTAGAAGAGACTTATTCACACCTTAAAGTGTCCCCAAAATGTAAGATCTCACATTTATCATTCCCAACTTTAAAACAATAAATTAAGGATGCAGTGAACTTGACGCAAAAGATTGAAGAATAGCGTGACACCAATCTTGGCGTCTGAGCTTGGTGAAATGGCAAGGCTGTGACTAGAGGCAATGGCTCGGTTTTCCCCGCGTCACAACTATTGCTGCCAGCTTTGCAACAATTCCTTTGGAACACATTACTTCAACTATTGATGCTAGAGTGTTTTGTCTTTAAGCCAATGCGAAAAGCATATATCCATTCCTTCCATACTGCAAATTGACATAGCACCTCAAGAGGCAATTTTTCGAGCACTCAATAAAACCATTCCCATGATCATATTCTGTGATCGGTAGAAGTTTCTAGCATATATAACTGAACACATTCTTGTGTATTTTGGCCTCACTTGTTTCTGTTGGGGTAAGAAAAGCTAAGCTGTGTACAATATCTATGTGCAAGACAAAGTCTAATACACAACAAACTCACTACAAGACCAAGAACACTACAGAAACAAGATCTTTTGCCTTTTGATTGCATGCTTTAAAGTAAACTTTGGAGATGGAAAAATTCTTATACTTTCAATGAGCTCTTTACCAATTTTTCTATTTTGTAGTGTCTGGGAATCTAATGCACAATAGAGAGTAGGAGTTCTGATTCTTTTCAACTTCTTTTTTCTCTCATATAATTTTTTTTGATTGCCCTTATTGAAACTTAGTAGCAGCTTACACAAATCTTAGTGTTTAACAGTCTTCTTTTTTGACTACAGGCAGAGATATTCAAGTTCCGCTCAGCCTAACCCACAAGCTGAATGTCATTAGACCAGAAAAATTCATTTGAACAATGCAAAACAAGAAGTTTAGTAATTTACAAGAGTCGTAAAAATAGACCAAAAAGAAGCTATAGTTAGGTATCATTTCTAAACCTCTTTTGTATCTACTATCTATGAAGTGACAGCTGGTTCATTTTCATAATGAAAAACAGATTGAACGCAATACCCTTTTCCATTTCAAAAAAAAGGAAAAAAAAAAACAATATAAACAGAATTCAAAACAAGTCAACATTATAGAGTACACTTCCTACTAATCATTAGTTTACCATCATTAACATCATGTCACCACATCCGTGGAATTGTTAGATTCCAACAGAATCATATTTGGTGATCGCCTAGCGGAGAGTTATGTTTTACTTGCGATCAAACACCACTAGAACCATTAGATCGTGCATGTACAGGTATTTGTATATTATTCGGCCTGTCCTGAGCCTGAGCCTGAGCCTGAGCTTGAGCTTGAGCTTGAGCTTGAGCTTGAGCCTGAGCTTGGGCTTGGGCTTGGGCTTGGGCTTGGGCTTGCACAAGCGCTATTTGCTGCTGCCGTTGTTGCTGCTGTTGCTCAAATCGAGCATTGTTAGGTTTCCAGTAGAAAATCTCATTCGGTTTGTCAACGTCAATTAGACATGTCCTTCCAACTATTCCTCCAACAGACCCGGGACCCGAGCTCCTCGGAATAAACGATTTTGCAAACATATCTCGCATTCGGAAAAACTGATTTCTTCGCGATGTCGGGAGAAGCACCTTTCTTTCCAGGGGCATTGGTATAGACCGATTCACTCCCTCAATAACCTCTTGCATTTCATCATCTTCATTTACCGGACCGCATTCTTCCTGCTCATTTGCTATCTGTTGGGCTGTTAAGATGGACGCTAGCTTTGCTTGGTTACGCCGCTGATAATTTGCCAGCAGAATGTCATAAGGGGCTGATCTACCAGGGACCGAACGTTTTGCTGACATTGAATGCGTTTTACACGTCAACGACCTCGCACAGTAACCGCCATTTGGAAGTTTCACTCCACATTGTATTTCGACATTGACTGGTGGTTTCTTCTTTGGTAATGGCTTTGTCTTCTCCTTTTTCTTTTTGGTCTGCTTTGAATTGGCTGAGCCATCGGCATCTTTTCTTTTCTTGTATTTTGACGGCCTTGTAGAAGTTGCACCCTCAGAATCTGCTCCATCTTTTGGTTTCCTCGTCTTTTTTGCTTTCGGTTTCGGTGTAGATGGCGAATCATCCGATTTCGCCTTGCTGCTCCGCTTCTTGGAGACGTTCCGAGGTTCTATAAAATGTTAGTCTGATATGATACTACAACTGAGATAACAGTGTAAAATGTTCATTTCAGAACATACCTCCGGGCAACTTTTTTGAAACCATGAGAAGAATAACTTGAGACTAGCGAGTAGTGATGCTACCTTGATGGAGCTACCAATCTGCGTTCAATAAGCGATGCCCAGATAAAAACTAAGCACGCAATCGTAGGAGCTAATTTGGCAAACAAAAGCTGAATTACGAAGCTCAACCGTCTTTTAGTTGTTGCCCCTGTGCTTGACACAAATGTTATGATGTGTCTAGGGAAGGTTACCCCGTCTTGCGGAATAACGCCAGGAAAATTATAGTTCGCTTGACCTTGAAGTACATGGACAGGATTCAGAAGCTTGCCCTAAGAGAGAAACGTCGTTTTGGCTTTGCCTGGTCTAGTTGTAATTAGAGGAAGGATATAGTGTTTTGACGCTTTCGATCTCTAGAAAAACATGTGGACTTGCATAATTATAGGTTTTTATTTGACCAGGTTGGTCCCAGCCATTCATCAGTCAGAACAGCGTTAATAAGGTCCCTTGAAAATCAACGTTGTCAGATTAGGGTATTTCAATTTCCCAGTCCTGGCTGATATGAATATAGATAATGTTTGGTTCTTGTGACGGTGTTATAGAAAATCATTGGCATTTAAACGGAGATTTTGTTTAGATTAGTTGTTGAACAAATTTGGATAAATACAGTCAGTCCAACCTTCTATTATTCACCATACAATTTTCCACTAAGTACGGGGTAATATAAGCATTGCCAGAATTAGTAACCGGATCTACGAGGCCATAGGTCAGATCAACTTAAGGTCTCGAAATGCTGTTTGAGTATCATAAATAAACAAGAGTGCAACTTGACAAGGGGTGGATAATCCCTATTGAGAAAGGTGATCTGTAATACCAAATTGTACCACTTTTCCGCTGTATGTATCTTTTTTGTCGATCTCTATGATGGAAATAGAACCATTTCGAGGCGCCCTGATATCACTGGGCTGTATACTCTTATCAACTTGATAGTCATAGCTTGTTACAAGAAGGTAAACGATACAAGATATGACCGCTGCAAATCAGAACATTAGAATCCCAAATCTTGAAGAGCCTTGTTGGAGTTAACGTCATTTCCATACATACTACAGTGGCTCACGATCACCAATGCTTCGTGGTTATCTTTTATCTCTTGTGTAATGAGTTCCCACCACTTCTTAACTATACGCTCCCGGTATTTCCCAGGGGTCTGAAACGGTGTCTAGTCAGTAAGAGTGCAAACTAGCTGATAATACTGGAATCAGGGCAGTAACCTGATAAAACTCGAGCCCCCATCTGCAGAAGGAAAAAAGAGCACCTACCTCTCCAAAGTCTTCCAGAGTCTTTCCCTTTTTGGTTGCATTTTCACTAGCCTCTGAAAGTGGCATGCCTTCAAGCTCTCCAATTGCTCTTTCCCTGAAGTCTGGCTCCAAAACCAGATCTGTTTTGGGGTGCCATTTCAGGATGAATAGAGCAGTCTATGTTTGAAAAGAAAAGGAGGGCAAAAGGTTAGTGAAGATTTACTGATTGACATTATCACAGGCACTTTAAACCAGCACGAACCTCTTTACACCGTTGTACAGAACTGGAAACCACAGAATCAATTTTGATGTCCTTGAAGTAGTTAGCCAAGCGATTTCCTTGATTTTGGCCGGTGATGGTCAGACTTGTATCAAGGTATCCCTGAATCAAACCTTCTCGGTTATGCTTCGTTTCACAATGACGAACAAGATAGACCTTGAACATTAGATATCATAAGTTGAGATGTGCAGGAAGCTCTTTCAGAACGTTTGACTGGGAGCACTAAGGGTTAAGCTTGAGTTTCAATATATCCCGCCTACTGCGTTATGGTCTGTTCGCCTTAGCTTATTAATGCTCAAGAAGGATGTGCTCGATATATATATATTATACAGTGTGATCTTTTCCCTTAACTGATGCTCTACCTGAATAGTCTCAGCTCAAGTGTACTCATTACATCTCAGGAATAGTAAACCTTATTCAGTGGCACTAAAACTACGATATGTGTGTAATCTTCGTACTGATTCATCACCGGAACGACTCATCTCTAATTGCCCAGGACATAAATCGGTTTTTACCAGCCTAAAATTATGGAAATTTCAATGGAGTGTTTGTAATGAGATTCTATTTCAAGCATCCAAATATTTATTAATGTACATCGCGTATTAAAAATGGTTTTGAGATGAGTCCTTTTACTCCTCCTCTTCTCCAGCCATGAGGAAATCGAAAGGCACATTGCTTTCGACTGCCCGCTGGTAGAACTTATCTTCTACATGATCGCACAGTTCTGTAAGGTTATCTAGTCCAGTGCGAAATGCTTCTGTTGCCGTGATTGATCCTAATCAAGATATCATTTTGTTAGAAATTGCACAAAGTTTGTTTCCATTGAATTCAATGCGGAAACGGAAGTATATTATCGTGTTCTAAATGACAACTTAGCATACCATATGTCTGAATTCGAATGTTTAACTTTGCCTCTGAAGGATGAGGAATAGAATATCCACAGAATTCAACCTCAGGACTACAGGATATCAGTTAGTTGCTTTTCTTCTGCATCCAAATCCTAGCTCTGTCTTTTTAAGAATAATGATTGTTGAAACGGGGACGTTTTACTCCACCTTTTCTTAAAATGAAGAGGTAGTAAAGGAAACCTACTTTTTCATTATCATGTATCGTAAAGCATTTCCCAATGTATGATCTTCGTTCAGTATTTGGAAAGAAGCCGCAGTTCCATCAGGTGTCGACCCAGGCAGCTTTGCACAAAGTAATGATTAGAGCTCTTCTTTATTGGGGGGTTTTTCACGCTTCAGGATCCATCTTGAACTTACCAATTTTATCTTCTCGGCCATTTCTGGGTCTTCTTCCTCTTGAACTGGCACATCCGCAGGTTCATCTGCATGAGCCATATCAATATCTTGAGGTTCCTCTTTGGCCATTTCTCTTCCTTGTATATTTTCACCTCTGTGATTCACAGAAGCATTAAGGGTTTTTGGCAATTAACACAAATTTTACCTTAGATTACCCGGAATGTAGATAACTGCTGCACCATCAACGATGAAGGATGAGATACGCAGTGACACTAACCACGGTGAACTCAGAGAACAATCACAAACGACAATCAGTTTAAGAGAAATATATGTATTGAAGGCTATACAAACGGCAGCTAGTCAAAGAAAAATAGGGAGCAGAAAAATATATATGAATGCGAGACACGATGCGCGTGTAGAACCAAGCATGGTGTAGTTATCAGAACAGGGAACTGAATCAATAACCGATCATCTTGATTTCGTCGTGCCTCAACACATCAATTTCTATTTTGTGATCTTTTAGTTATCCATTATATTTCCCACAGCATGCTGCCTTTTCGAAGTTGTTATTTTTAAAAACTTATATACAGAAGCGATGTTGAAAGGTTCCCTGAATTAGAGAACTATTAAGTAAAGAACTCTGAACCAGAGAAGCATGCGTTTTTATACACATTGATTAAATTTTATATACTTGTCATATTAAAAAGAAGACATGGGGTGAAACTTAGATTAAATGTATTTTTTCATCACATTGCTGATACACGAGAGAGATCGTTATCTAGAACTACAAGACTTTATTTCTTCCTCTGAGATGAATAAAAATGATCATTGAGCCTTCTCTCTTTGATAGAACTACCTTCAGAGGTTGTAATCCTAAAACTTGGACAATCATTTGGAAACCAGCTTCCATCACATGGACACCCTTGTAAAGGAAGGAAGTAATCTGGCCTAATCTGGCCTTCGCCAGTGTTCTAAATTACATTCAAAACTGCAAAAACTATGAGAAATAACATGAAAAGCCATTTTAGGACTTTGCGTTTTGCCTTCTGTTTTTATAAACCAAACTTAAACTGATCTTCATCTGGGTTCCAAACATTTTCATATCTGCTCTCAAATTCGCCAAAACAACAAAAGACAACTTAATAGCCTTGGCTATATTCTTATGAGTCTCCGGGATATGAGTATGCGCATTTTTTAAATTTTAAGGTATTTTGTATGCTTAACAAATCACGACAACACAACCGAAATGTGATAGTTTGCACGGTCAAACTTTGCAGCTAGATTCTTTTCCAATAGACAGGCGGGACACATTTTATTGAACTAACTGTATTATTATACACGAGTCTAATAATAATTCTTGAATGAAACAATGAGCTCTTTTCCTATTGTTCGTCGTTTAGAGGTCGACGTTTCCCTGTAGCTGTCGATGGGCGTGGAACAAAACACCACAGACCAAGGGGATATTTAAGGTTTTTTTGCCAGGAATACCTGTTCAAGAGGTGATAATTCTATTTATTTCAATTTAAACGCAAAAAAGGACACTGGGGCAATAATCTATTGGTTTATTTCTTCTATTCGAATATAGATAATGAGAGAGTGGGGCAAGTTCCTCAAATTGGATGAGGACTGGAGGATGGCTTGTGTAGAGATACCACAAATCCTGTTCGTCTGTATATCAACTTCAAAGTGACATACAAACATAACATATGCCATTCGATCCTCCAGTACTCATCCAATGATCTTGCCCCAACCCCACAGATACCCTAGGAACATGGATACTTGCCTGGAGTATATAACCCAGTTGAAAGATAAAGATAAAAAAATTGATAAAAGAATGATCTACAATACTTGAATTGTGTCTGCCACGGGTTTATTCAGAGTACTAGAATAAAGATAAGGAAAGAGCTGGCTTTTGGTGAGACCGCTCGTCTATGCTACTGTAGTAATCGCCAAAGTCCGAAGCATCTTTCTAATAATAATCTGTCTTGTTTCCTCTTCAGTTTTTTGAAAAAAGCCCTATTCATCTGTGTCTTGTAATTGCAGAATTTTGGGGAAACAAATCCTTTTGAGACTCTTAACTAAAGATACCTGCTCACACGCGACTAAGAATAATCAAGAGGCGTGTCTGGCTTTTCGGAAGTTTGGTCGAAACCTGAAAGATCAAACATCATGGGTTCACTCTGCTCAGTAGTGGGATAACCAAACAGATCGAGATAGGGATCATTAGTAGTGTTGTTGCTCTTTTCTTTGGTGCTTGATAGGTCGACATTTCCGGTTGGAATTGAAGGTGGATTAGTTGGTACTGGGTTGGCGTCTACCTTTTGGTTTGATTCTGGCTTCTGTTCAAGCATATAAGGTGGCAGAAACCTCCCTAATAGTTGAACTTCGAGTTGATCCATCATCCCTGGTACATAGGCTTGTTGGGCGCTAATCATGCCAGTAGAAGTAGAAGAGGTATCATTATCTGTATTTTCTGTTGCAAAATCACCATAAAATGGGGTTGAAAATGTTTCGTCTGACTTGCCAATTGTGGTATTCTTACTGGGGTCATTACTGCTTTTGATGCTACTGTTGGAATTATTAGCTTTGTCAAACGATACATCATTGGTTGGCATCGAGAGCGACGGGGTAAACAACGAAAGAGATGCCTGCAAATCTGGTTGCGACGATGCTTGCAGATCAAGGTTAGAAATATCCGTAGGTTCCATCGTTGTGACATAATGCCTGGATGGCTCGGTGGTGGAAGAGCCTTGTGCAGGTCTCACTGTGAGATTTCGCGTATCACCACTATTTTCTAATGCTGTTGGGGTAGTCATTTGAATATTTACTGTCCTCCTGTTCAGTTGTTCAAATAGAGTATTAAGAATGCTATGAGTTCTGGTAGCGGCGGTAGAGGTCCCTTTCAAGGCTGTTAGGACATCCCGTCCTATCTCAGCGTCTTTTTTTATGAGAAGAGAAAGCTGTGTGTTACCATTTTCGTGGACGTAATAAACCAAGCATGCAACAGAAAAAAACAAGCTGTAAACAGAGAACCAATATGCACCGTCCAGTTGGCCCTTGTTCATCAGCTCTTCGGCCAAGTAAACCACCGTTCTCGCAACATTGATACAGTTTCTAGCGCACGCCTTGGCTTTGTCGTCAAAGGCGCGGGATTGGCAGCGTGGACTAGAATAGTGAATAAATGGTCGATACAGTACAATTTGAACATGGCAGAATGCAAAGTGTAACAGCTTGTTTGCCTTATAATATCGCGCATCTGGATTTGCTCCGGGCTTTAGTTCTGCCGGAAGTGATTGTAGCCACTCGCGTAATTCGTTTTCCATCGCAGAAACTTTGGAATGTGTCACATTAAAGGCTGATAGCTTTTGATTTCCTCCTTTAACAGGGTATATTTCAGCAATGATATGCGAAAGAATCGAAATTAGTCGGGTATGGGCGTTTGCTATTCCAGCTGAAGATATTTTTCCTGGCTCCTGAGGAAGATATTCCGTTTCGGTTATATTCTCATCGTCCAATTCTATTGGCATATCTTGATCAAAGTCTTCTTCAGCAATGCTTCGAGGCAACCCCAACATAGAATTTACGTAGATGTCCATCTTCCTTATGGTCCAGAATATTCGTTTCCTCACTTCTAACTCAATTAGGTTAAACCGTTGGTTAAGCTTTCTGTGCAGGCCCTCACGTAGTGCTGACCTCAGTCCCACCCCAATGTAGGAATAGCATGTCGATAATCGGGCAGAGCATTGCAGGAATATGATGAGCATCACAATAGTCTGAATAGCGTATATATCCTTGGCATCTGTTATATCGATGAGTTTGCGGGCCGCTACAAAGTACTGGTATCCCTCAGAAGAGTCAATCATTACGTTTTTCTCCGTCTTGCGTTTGTCTGTGGAGAACAAGACGCCTACGGCCATGACAGAGTATACTAGCGGCAGAAACTTGTTTTGCTTGTCAGTGTATTCCGTGGGATCAGTTTCGTATAGACTGTCGAGGTCTTTGATAAATGTCGGACGATGGTAGAACCGGAAAAGCACGCAAGCGCTTCCCCATACCACTTCAACAAGCCTCAGGGCAATATACTTTGGTGGTAGTATTATCTTTATCTCTCTGCCATATTTGGATTCAATTGAGCCATCCACCTGCTGTTAAATAGTTAGTAACTAGACGATAAGAAAGAAACAAACAGCCAGCTCTATTATAGTACGGACCTGAGGGAACAGCATGCTAGAAATAGGAGTGGTATTACTCGGACTATTTGAATTTGACATAGGGCGCTCCGAACCCTTATTCTTTAAATATTCGGTAGAAATATGTTCCAAAGTCAGCTGAGATCGGTCTGTTGAATTGCACACTTTCTGGAAAGCATAGATGTCAAAATTCGAACTGAAAACGTCGACATCAGGAAACAACATATTCAACACTTTTTCTGCATTTTTCAGTTTGTTTTCTATCCGTAGAACATCCGGTGCTCTTCTTCTGTTTGATGGTTGACTATATGTACATTCTTCAAAAAGTTGGTTTCACTTAATTAGTTGTTATGTTTAATCGCTCACCATTGACATGAACAAAAGGAGTCGAAAAAAGACCTACCATAACTGTAGACAGTACAATGAATACACGGCTGCTTCCCGTCACATTTGACTTTCTTTCGGCGACCTAAACATCATGCAATTACCGACAAATAAGTTAGATTATACATTTGTGAAGTGATTGGCGACCTGTACATACACTCATCGCATGCCCGAGTTACTCTTCGGCGCTTCTGGCCATACTCGGATTCTGATATTGATGCCTGGGGAACGATAGATGGTGTTCCGAGAGTTTTCATGTTTAGACGGAATATATCCCGGAGGAATAATGAACGGAGACCAAGTGTCCAATAGTTTTTCCCCAGTCCGGTCAATGCGGACTCAAATCATTGAGGAAGAAGTGAAAGGTCCGTTGGGATTACCCGCACATGGGGACCAATCAAATGTGCGCATTAGTTATCTAGAGACACAGCTTGAGCTTCTACTTTGCCAACATCGTCTGAGCGAAACAGAGTTCAACAATGTTCTAGGTTTCTAGTTTAGGTTTTGCACTACATATAGGCCACTGTGCTAAGCATTATTGAAAACTCGGATTATTAGAGATGCCTGAGCAAGCTTTAAGGAAGATAAATTAACCGATAATTAACTATGAAATCAAGGTCAAAAAGAAAACGCTCTTGGGCATAACAGAAACCAATAAAAATGTATATAAGATGATGCAGAATGGACTTTGTACTAAGACTGTGTCTAGTCAGCATATCTTGACCATTTTCTAATCTTTTCTCCGTATCTGTATATCAGATACAAGAATGGAATCATTGCAATTGAAAGACCAGCCAGCATGCTACACGCTGCTCCAATACTCATTCTGTCATATAGAGATTTGGAAAACAATGGGAAAACACCACCCATGGTAGACCTGAAGGTGTCGTTGATTGCCATGACAGAAGCAAAGTATCGGGGGTATGACATGGGCAGGTAGATGAGCAGTGTTTGAAACAACAAAAACAGACCCGGGAAGTAGAGCATGGAACCAATAATGGGGACAATCCAGTGTACGCTTTTGCGGGCTGACCAACCGAACATGAAGAGAGAGGCTGGGATGAAAAAGGCAGCGATAACGGCCAACTTCAAACGCTCTTCAGGGGCAAATGGTTCACCATTCAGGGTTTTCCTGAAAAAATACTTGTTGTAGTAGTATATGTAGAATCCAGCTGTAAAAACGCAACTGACAGTTAGCGCCAAGTAAGGCAATCCAAGCTCTCCCAGATTAAAGCCATAAATTCCACCAAAAACCAAGGGGAATGCTTCAAACCATAGATAGAACAAGCCATAACAGAGACCCAAGTATATATTCGAAAATAGAACAATAGGATCAAACCCAATTTGAATAGGTTTTGCCAGAGCATCAAACAAGAAGCTTTGCGTACTTGTTTTTGATCTTTCAATCTCGTCTAGAGTTCTGATTTTGCTTGCGGTTTCCTTATCCAAAGACTTTCGAATTTTGATCGCCCTGTAGACCAATAAGGTAGGGGCATGGGTCTCCGGGAGCAAAATGAACAGAATGATAAAGGCAATCGACGAGATTATCAGTAATTCCCAGAGAGGCCATCTCCAAGAGGAGTTCATAACGGCAAAACCTCCCAGAAGAGGACCCAACACGGGACCTGCAACAGCACCACATGCCCAAATGATGATGGCAAAAGGAAGATAGGCATAGTGGAACATATCAGCCAAAGTTGCTCCTCCTGTAGCCAAGGCTGGGCTTCCGAAGAAACCGGTCAAAAATCGAGATGCCAAAAGGGTCGGGTAGTTCTGTGATAGAGCCCCCATGAGGTTGAAAACCAGAAACAAAAACAGCGTAATGATGTAGACGGGATTCCTCCCAACACCAGGGATTTCGCTAAGAGGAGAGAGAATCAGAGGACCCCATCCATAGCCAAAGACATAGAGAGACAAACTGAGAATCGATTTTGTATAAGACACATCGTAAAGTTCTTTGACCACACCAATCGCGGGTACAAAAATTGAAGCGCCAATGTAAACAGAAAACGTTAACAGGCAGATGAGAAAGTTGACAGCAATCTTTCTACTAGTAGGCCAATTCTGGGGATGCTCAGGATCATTTTCTTTCCATTCAATGATATAGAACTCGCCTTGTTTCTTCAAAAGTTCAACTTCACCCTGTTTCTGATCTTGGGCTCCACCATGAAACGCGCGATCACCAAAAGAGCCTTCTCCATCCTCTAGATCGTGAGAGCTTGCATTATCTGGATATTGTATTTCTTGTTCCTCCTCTTTTGTAAACTCATCATGATTTCCTTCAGAGCCTTCCTTCTCTCCTCCTTTTTCAAGTGCATTGTTGTTGCCATCATCGTTTTGAAACTTTATCTCTGCAATTGGAGGCGTCGCGAAAAGCTTGCCTCCAGAAACGTATCTCACAATTATACCGAAGGTGGAGCGCTGAAGTAGATAGCTCATTTTTGATTGTCCCCAGCTATGGCAAGTGGGAAAGATGGAAACCCACGCGTATTTATAAAAAATGCATTATGGAAAAACCAACGGTTGCCATTAGTAATTCACCAATTTACTTTCGGTTTTGTTTGTTTGAAGAATGGAAGAATGAAGATGGAACTAACGGTTAGCTCACATCAAGAGATTAGTAATTTCTATTCCCCTAAAACTTAAAACCCCTCAGCTCATCTCTTTCTCAGTTGCGGGATCCCCATATTAATATTTAACTCCTTTAGTCCCACAGTTTGTTTGTGTGTTGTATTCGGAGAAGTCGGGCAGAAAGGAGCTGTGAACGCCAATGCCACGTTTGGAAATGAATCATTTGGCTGCTCGCAAGGGCGCTATCTAGCTATTTCCGCTAAAAGCGATGGTCTGCCAAATATATACGAGGAAGGATGTCGAATGCAGGGTCCCACACCAATGGAATCGGGACCTCTCAAACGATGGGTACGCGGCCAAGAACAAGGTTTTAAGGCAAAGGTCTCCGATCTTCCTTGCGATTCTACAGTGGTGAACATTGTCCCGAACTTGGGAGGAGGATGGGCCTGAACCGCTGGGTGGAGGGAGGCAGGGCCAAGTTCAGTCCACGCGCCAGAAGTCAATATAAGCTCCACGGGTTGCTCAGCAGGATTAACACCTGGAATATTTGCCGGTCATCATGAGAGCAGCCAGGCATTTGTGTATTTTGGGCGCACCGTCGTTGGTCTGAGCCGAGGGGTTTTTGATATCCCATCATTGGTTCCGGCGACCAATTCACATGTTGATCCGATCTCTGATATGAGCTTGTCTGCGTAGAATATTCCCAGAATAAACTGGTCACATCCTGGTTGTTGACGAAATGCTCAATGCGAGCAATCTTCACCGATGATCCATTTCACCGATGCCTGTGTGTGTCGAAGGGAATATTTCTTTGTGAGCATGAGATGAGATCAGGATCGGACGAGAAATGTATGGCCGGTAATCAGCACCAATTCGAATAAATTCCAGAGATTCCTTCAAAAATACACAAGTGCCCATTGTGTTTGCCCATTTAGAATAATGGTATTTTTTTTGGTCGTTACTGGTTTTCTATTTTTTTTTTTCCTTCCCCAATCATGCCAGCATTAGAGCCGGAAATCTCTTACTGTGGCGGCCCTTTTCAGAACTAGAGTAGCAGCTGAACTTTAAACGAGTATTGTCTTTTTCTTTGAACACACTGCTCTTCTTGCCAACACGGCACTGGCTGTCAAGTCTCCCTCGTGAGTACGTGCCTCGTCACTAATATGAAGTTATGTGTTCACTAGATACTGCTAGATCTAAAATAGGTTATTCGCAGTTTAAGACATTTATGGTGAGACCAGCCAGTTCAAGCTCCACGCATTATTTATGACACGTTGCAGTTGGAAGGTGTACGGGTGTTTCTTAGTCATTAGAGCACTTAAATATTGGTCTGTCTTTCCTAACCTCTCTTTTCATCTTTCCCTTTGCCCTGATATTGTACTATACCATGTTGTCAAAGTCTTGGAAAGTTCTTTCGGCGTTTTCTCTTGCCGCA
This sequence comes from Alloascoidea africana, assembly GCA_030581615.1. NCBI lineage: Eukaryota > Fungi > Ascomycota > Alloascoideomycetes > Alloascoideales > Alloascoideaceae > Alloascoidea > Alloascoidea africana. Next base: position 147,454 of record JAKTTT010000047.1, on the reverse strand, counting down.
ACTACAGTCTTAGCTGCTGGCGGACAAGGCGAAGCTGTGATTGATGATCCTGCAGTCATCAAGCTGACGGGTGAAACTTTTGATGCATTTTTGAAAGAGCACAACCTTTTCATTGCTGAGTTCTTTGCTCCATGGTGTGGACACTGTAAAGCTTTGGCTCCCGAGTATATAGCAGCTGCAAAAGAATTGCTTGAGGACGACATTGCTGTGGCCCAGGTTGACTGTACTGTCGACCAAGAGTTATGTACTGAACAGGGTATTCGTGGTTACCCAACTCTCAAGGTTTTCAAGAACCAACAAGAATTCCCTTACGAAGCAGCTAGAAAGAGCGATGCAATTGTCGGGTTTTTGAGACGTTTTGCAAGACCTGCTATCACCACCATTGATACTGAGGAAGCTCTTGATGCCTTTGTTGAGAGTAACAAGATCGCAGCCATCGGACTCTTTTCTCCAAAAGACTACTCTGGAGACTTTGTCAAGGCCTATGAGGAAGCTGCTGAATCATTGAGAATGAAACATGCTCTGGCTGCAACCAACTCTACTGAGTTGATTAAGAAGTACAACATCAAGTCTACTCCTGCCATTGGTGTTTTCAAGTCCGATGAAGAAGGGGAAGCAGTTTTGTATGCACCAAAGGAAGAAGATGCAAATCTGATCGACACAATTTCCAAGTTTATATCTGTTCAATCGTTCCCACTTATTGGCGAGATTGATGGCGGTTCATATGGAAATTATATGCAGTCTGGCGTCCCACTTGCCTACATCTTTTACGATTCGCCTGAATCCTATGAGACTTTGAAGGAATATGTCGCTCCATTGGCCAAAAAATATAAGGGTAAGATCAACTTTGCCGGTATTAACGCGGCTGCCTTCGGAAGACATGCTGAAAACCTCAACTTGAAGCAGGAATGGCCTGCTTTCTCTATCCATGACATTGAGAAGAACCTCAAGTACATTCATGAACAGGATGAAGAGATTACTGCCAAGTCTGTCGCCAAGTTGGTTGACGATTTTGTTGCTGGAAAGGCCGAACCCAATATCAAGTCCGAGCCTATTCCAGAACAGGAAGGACCTGTTGCCATTGTAGTTGGCAAGAACTTTGAGGAAATTGTTTTGGATCCTAAGAAGGATGTTCTACTTGAGTACTACGCACCATGGTGTGGCCACTGCAAGCAGCTAGCTCCTCACTATGCTGAACTTGGTGAACTCTACTGGGGTAACAAGCTCGCTGAAAAGGTCGTTGTTGCAAAGGTTGATCACACTGCTAATGACGTTCCCGGCGAGATTTCCGGATATCCAACCATCATGCTATACCCTGCAGGTGATGCCAAGGAACCTATAGTTTTCAAGGGAGCTAGAGACGTTGAAAGTCTAGCTGATTTCATCAAGACGGAGGGTACCAACAAAGTTGATGCTTTTGCCGAGGAGGAGGCAGAAGAAGAAGAGGAGGAAGTCGAAGAAAAGGAAGAAGAAGAAAAGGAAGCAACAGAGTCTGAGGCCGTTGAGACCGAGTCTGTTGCCTCTGAAGAGGAGAAAGCTTCTGAGACAGCTAAAGAAGCTCCTCATGATGAGTTGTAAACCTACTTTTTCGACAAGAATCTGTCTTAGTTATTTAATGTTCCTGTCATGATGCGTTGATGCGATTACTTATAACTCAATCGAACGCTTGTTAGTTTTTTTGTTCTGAATCGTGCTAATTACCCGGAATAAAATCGCATCTCGACTTTTATGCTTAATTCGATTCAACGGTTTTTTACAGGAATCGACTAGTGAGCTGACTGGTACACCTACAAAGGTATCAGCAAAGATTTTCAAACAATACAAAAAAGAAGTGTCTTGAAATGAATTTTCCTTTAATGGGAATGAAGATTCCAGTTAGATTTAAATGAGTGGCATTGCACGTGTATTCCACTATTATAACTATCGTTGGGATCCAGTCCCTGTAGATTATTTTAGATGTGGCTAACCCACAGTTCAGCAATGATGTCAATAGCCCATTACTTCTATTAGATGTCTAGTGTATTTTAGGGGGATTAACCAAAATCAGTTTCTTTTAGCATATTGCCCATTGCTGCCCAGTTTGATAGAGCAGTCAAATGATCTAAGCAACGGTGGAAATTTATCGTTGGCAACAGGTAAGCCTAATCCTTGTTGCAATGATATTTAATATGCAATCAATGAGATACTTGTTTGTTGTAGCCTGAAATCAGATTATACTGAAATGCTTCTCCGGACGTAGGTTAGGTGATGGAGCTACTGAACATGGAAGAGAGATGGCGTTCAGCCACAAATTCAAGGATAGGAGAAATACCAACACGTCCGATTAGAGGTAACACAAATTCAAAGATATAAATTGTGAATGGACGTTGTTAGATGTCAAGAGTTGTCTAGGCAAATGTTTACTGATGTTCCGAGGAATACATCTGTCTGCTAATCTCTTACACAATGATATGAGAATATGAATGGGAAAAAAGAGAGGACAGGTCTTCTCTTTAGTTTACAATTTCCGCTCTCAATTGCCATCCGTTCAAGTTCTTTGGTTTCGTGAAGATTAGCTGACGGGCTTTAGCAAATGTCAGCCATGAAACATTACCCTACCATACATCTCCAGCCTTCGTGGCTTTAGCTGACTAATACATAACTAAGCAAACTTGTTCTCGCGAAATACTAACAGTTCAACTTTTATCTCAGGGACGAAAGAGTCAGAGCTTCAATTCCTAATCAAAATGTCCTCTTCTGAAAAGGATCCTGTAAGCGATGATTTGGTCAAATCGTCGTCTTCTGAGTCAGAAGCTGCAGAGGAAAAGCAACAGGTAGACCAACAATTGTCGTCAGATAAAATCAGCTCAGAACTGCCAACACATTACGCTGAGGGCAAGGACAGGCCTTATTTCATTACAAAACCATCCCTAGAGTTTGAAAAATCTACGCATTTTACCAAAAGGGATAAGCTGTACTTTTCGATAATATTGGTACTGGCGGCTATAATCCGGCCATATCGACTCTGGTATCCTTCCTCCGTGGTTTTTGATGAGGTTCACTTTGGTGGCTTTGCTCGAAAGTATGTAATTGGGCGCTTCTTTATGGATGTCCACCCACCGTTGGCAAAACTGCTGTTTGCCCTGGTCTCGTTTATTGGAGGTTTCGACGGTGAATTTGAGTTTAAAGATATTGGTGACGAATACCTAGGGGAAAATGTAAACGTTCCTTACATTCTCATGAGGAGCTGGCCATGTTTCCTGGGAATCGCTACTGTTCTTCTTGGATATCTTACCTTGAAGGCCTCGGGCAGCAGGCCAGAGGTGGCATTTTTCGGTGCATTCTTGCTGCTTATCGATAATTTGCTGGTTACTGAATCGAGATTCATCTTACTCGATGCTCCACTACTGTTTTGTATTGCTCTGACAGCTTTTGCTTTTAAAAAGTTTGAAATCCAGCAACCACTCTCCAAAAATTGGTTGCGATTTTTGTGTCTCACGGGAATGGGACTTGGAATCTCAATGAGCAGCAAATGGGTTGGTCTGTTTACTGTTGCGTGGGTTGGATCTTTAACCATTGCCCAACTCTGGTTCATGTGGGGAGACTTGTCTTTAGACTTGAAAACTGTTGCCAAGAACTTTTGGTACAGAGTAGGATTTTTGATTGTGCTTCCACTTATCTTCTACATGGGATTTTTTGCCATTCACTTTATTGCAGCTTGCAATACTGGAGATGATGCTTCGTTCATGTCCCCAGGATTCCAAGCGACATTGAAACACAGCACCATACCAAGAGATATACCCGTTGCAGTTAGTGTTGGCTCTGTCATTACATTGAGACATGTGTTCACCAAAGGAGGCTATCTTCACTCTCATGAACACGATTATGCTTCTGGCTCGGGCCAGCAACAGATTACAGGTTACGGCCACCGTGATTCAAACAACGAATGGACAATCGAATCAATTATTGTCCGCGATGGCTCCAGAGACGACGTGCCGGAGAAGGATGGCGTTTCTTATCTTGCCAATGATGACATGATACAACTGGTTCACACTGTAACAGGAAAGAGATTGCATGTGAGCGACGCAAAACCTCCAATCTCGGAATTTGAGTACCAGCACGAAGTCTCCGGCTTTGTAAATGAATCAAATGCTGATGTTGGTCCTGATGATACCTGGCAAATCAGAATTTTACCTGACTATTCCGATAACGAACAGTCCTCGAAAAAATTGAATGCTCTAGAATCAAAATTTCAGCTATACAATAGAGAGCATAATTGTTACCTTTTCACGCACCCAATTAAATTGCCAGGATGGGCGTTTGGTCAGCAAGAAGTGACTTGTATAGAGAATCCAACAATCCCCAACTCTGTGTGGATTGTGGAAAGCAACTTGAATCCAGAAGCCCCGAATGACCAAATGAGGAAAGTGAACTATGTCAAGCCAGGCTTTTTGTCAAAATTTTTGGAATTGAACCATGTCATGTGGGATGTCAACAAGGGTCTTGTTGAGTCTCACACCTGGGACTCACGGCCAGAATCATGGCCTTTCTTATTGCGTGGAATCAACTTTTGGGGCAAGGACCAAAGACACATCTATCTTCTAGGAAACGGTCCGATATGGTGGACGTCAACTTCTTTCCTTTTTGCATTCTTTACTTATATGACCTTGAAGGTATTAAGATCTCGAAGTTTATCACTCATGCCAAACTACGACCTACCTGCTATTGCTATTTACCAAAGGCAAGTCGGTGAGTATATTTTGGCCTGGGCCTTCCACTACTTCCCGTCGTATCTGATGGTAAGACAGTTATTTTTACATCATTATATGGCATCCCTTTATTTTGCTATTTTGGCTACTGCACAAACAGTTGAATTCATCATGACAAGGAACAAGAAACTGGGATACGGTATTATGATACTTGTATCAGCTCTCGCAATAAAGTTCTTTTTAAAGTATTCGCCCCTTATTTATGGGCTGGACTGGACTTTTGAGAAATGCGAAGCTGCAAAACCGCCACAGCTGAATTGGGATTTTGATTGCAACATGTATCCACATGAAAACTGATTGTTTAAAGGGCTTTGTTTATTTATAGAGCAAATAATAGGAATTCAGTCCGTTAGCTTAATGCATATAGCTTATGTCAAAATAGACATGAAAAGATTGTTCAAGCCCTTTTAGGTCCAGGCTGTTTATGAACCAGACCAGCTCTCTCCAGTTTTACACCCGCTTTATCAAGCTTCGAAATTATGTTTATTAGCTTGACGATATCTGCAAGGCTGTCGTTAAAGCTCTGTTGCGAGGCCCTTAATGGAGGAGAAACAAGTCCTCCAAACATGTATATTGGGTCCTCTTTTCTTGTCGTTTTCGTTTTGATTTTCGTAGCATTCTTTGGTGCCGTGTCGTTACTGTTTAGATTATCTTCTAAAGCCGTTGTGGCACCGCTTTTTTTGATAACTTTGTTTTCGTTTTCGCTCACAACCACTTTCTCATCAGCTTGAATGCCGTCCTCGGCTTGCTTTTCGGAAAGTGCAGCTCCTTTTCGCGTTGTTCTCTGCCTGAAATTCTGACTTACCTTGGGGGTTTCTTCTTTTAAACTATTACTATCTCGTATTTCGCCATCTTGGGTATTTTTTATAAAATAGCGGAGAGTTTTCGCACCATCTTCGGGAGCAATTACTACTTTTTTTATCGCTTTGAGCCTTTCGTCGTAGAATTGCCTTCCATATCTTATCCCTGAAGAGGAGGAAGCATAATTGGCACGAACTAGAGTTATAAACCCACTCGCTAAACTGTTGTTCAATGACTTTCTTGTTGTTTCGTACTCATCAACCAAGTCGAGGTAAGACCCAATTGACTCTTCGTTATCAATTTCATTTGATTCGGTACCTTCAAGAGTGACAGATGATAGGGTTCCTGAAAGCTCTTTGACCTCTTCTGGAGAGCTGCTTTTTGTATTTCTCCTTTCCATGCCAGGCTTTGAAGGTTCAGGCCCCAAAATCCCTGGGTTGTTGGTTTGGGTGTATGGATGTATTATACACAACCTGTCTGTACCTAACAGTTGTGGATCTGTCAGGGACTGTGGAAACTGCAGAGAAAGCGTGTGTATCCTAAATGAATAAAACGATGGACGTTTTGGACCTTTGAGAGATGTGTGATGTTTCTCATAGTTCAGTAATGGAATGAGATAACCTGGGCGCGTTTCTTGGCTACATCTTAATGATACATCATTCCACTTGAAGACAACTGCCATAAGAGGCATTGTTGAAGAAGGTTAAACTGAAAAAATATGACAAAGTGGCTCATATAGTCACTACGTACAGGAAACGTCAGAAATGCTTTACGCGGGAGTTCACTACGCGCTCTAGTGTTAGAAGATCTATAACCATAATAATACGCCAAATAGTTTGCCCTTACATGTTCAAAGTCAAAAGAAGGAAGAATGAAGAATTAATGCTAGAAACTTTCACAACTTTTTAAAACAAGAGAAGAGTTTGGAACTGGTGAGAAAGAAGAAGACTTTCATATCTATAAAAATCATAAATAGCGAGCGTGAGAGTGCAGCAGTAAAGCAAAATGTACAAAGCCTAGTCCACATGGTAATCAACAAGAGCACCGCACAAGTTATTTCCTTTTTACCAAAATGAAAAATCAAAGGAAAGATATATGGGCGCCTTTTCCAGAACAACGTCAAGTTAATGGATTTCTCGGTCACAGAATTAGCACCTTTGAAGTTTTAGATCTTTAGAGCTAAGTTGGGGCGTCAATGTCCCGAAAGATCGAATTCCTGATGCTACGTTGCCCATGTAAGAGTATGAACGTGAAAACGTTCTTCGAAGCCTTTCCGAGCTTTTGCTTTTGGAGCGACTGAAATAAGCGTTTGCAGATACTCGGACGCTAGCCGCCCTAGACATTGGAAGATTTGGGATCAGCGATCGTCTAGAAGCAATTGTAAGACAATCATCTTCTTGCATGTTTCTTGGGATCGGCTCATATTCTTCTTGAATGATTAACTCGTCGTCCTCATTCTGATGGATATGCTCAATTGCATTAAGAAACATATCTTGCACGCTTTGATGGACTTGGTAGTCCAGTTCTGGGCCAGATCTTTCTGGAGAGTTGCTCCCCATCCGATATGGTTGATTTGAACAATGAGAAGTCTCTCTGACTACTTGAGCATATCTTTTCTCAAGATCGGTTAAAGAGATAATGGATGATTGATGAGAGAGCTTTTTGTGCTCAAAGGGTGATGCTTCTGGGTGAGGAGAAAGCGGTTGAGTAGGGAACGCTAGAATACTTCTCCTTTCTTCATAAAATAGTTGTGGGCTTAACCCCATATCTTTGTTGTTCTCGTTTTTTTTTGTAAAATTTGGAGTGAGTTCGGAATCTTCCAGTTTGTGGTTCGAATTTGTCGGAGTCAAGGAGCAGAACGAGGATATTGATCCCTGGTTGCGCAGTATGGGAGAAGGTACGCAGGAATCTGTGCAAGAAGCATAAGAGGAAATTGTTGTACCTGACATTCTTAGTGTTTCAGAAGACTTCAAAATATCAAAGTCCGAGCTTTCACTTATCAGGCTAATTTCGCTGGACGTAATATCTGACCGAGCGCTGCCATGGTTTGAAGGAATCTTAATAGAGCTCCTTTCATGAGTCTGGCCATTGTCACCAGTCTGTTGGTCACCGAGATGCGAAACATGTTTGAAGTTAAATGGTGTAGAAATTGGCACCGACCGGAGAGTATTGCTCCTTCGTTTGTCGCGCTGGAGTCTGTTTGAAATTGGTGGAAGAGGAGATGATCCTGAGCGCTTCACTCTTGTTATAAGAGCTGCAAGGGAAGACGATGAGACCTTGGGTTTCCCTGTCCTCTCACTCCTTGAAGGCTTCAGATGTGACATTGATACTGAGTGTCGCATTGAGAAACGGCGGCTGGACGACCTTGAGTGAGAGGCCCCAGGAACCTCGTCGTCAAGCCATATAGAGCCCATTGATGGTCTATCCATTTTTCAGAAACTGACCACTTTGAATTGAGAAAGGGTTTGGCCTGATTCGAGTTTTGTTTTGAAGGGAATCCTGGGGACCAGAGAGTAATTATAGATTGATATATCTCTTGTAAATATATATATGAAAAATGGAGCGAAAAAAGGGGGAAGGAAGCGTTTATATAAATCTGAATGCAAGTTTGGCCAAAGTACCTTTGACAAATTTGGGGAGAATGCCTAACTGGGCGAATTACAGCTGTCACAAAACGGAAAAGGAAGGTGTAAAAGTCCGCACAGTTTCAGCGCGGGAACGTCCAACGGAGCTGACAAGAACTCTCTGAAACAGCGATTAATTACAACCTGTGCCAAACAATATCCACTCAATATCTAGCGACAACTTTATGCTTAAATTTCTTGGACATGCCATACGGATAGGTTTTATTTGCCGATTTTCTCTTCATTATCGCTCTGGTTAGGCTCAAGACCAATCTTAAATACAGGTGCTGCACAATCAAATGCTAAATCTTGAAATGCTGTCGTCAGTACACTCATCCTCACATTCTAGAATAGAATGGCAGACGCGAAAATCAAAAAAATACTTTCGATTGCAGAATTGTTCTATGAACCTTGTAGGAATATGCTCACAGAATCTGACACTTGAAATATCTATTCTTCTACATTCTGCAAGGCTGTCACTGGCTGTCAACCTGAGATGTTGGTCACGATCTGCTCAAACTGGCATGTTGGACGTGAAAGGAATTCTATAGTGGAAATATGACAGTTAGTCTTGCCAGCCTTGTAAACATTTCCAGTTAGAGAGACAGAGTATTTCTTGATATGTCAACAGTTACCTGAAACAGGTGTCACGCCAAACTGTTAATACTATTGTCCAATGTATGGCCGAGTTACGCGCTACTCTAGAAAGATTTTAGAGATTTCAGATACAACAGTCCCCTAAACCCCTATTTAAACAAATCCCTCTATCAGGGCATGTGGACATGGTTTATTTCACTGGGGATAGGAGAACCCGTGAAGCACGTTGCTTTCCTATGTATTTGGAAGCGAGGATTTTGTTCATCGTAAACGGCTTTTTATCGCATAACTTGAAACTCCAAGATTCGGTATCACACTCCATGGAAATAGGAAAAGTACGCCAAGAAAAGCAAGTGAATTACTGTTAACAGGTGAAAACAATTGGGGCCACAAAGTTGCTGGTTTGGCCCTTTTGGACCATAATTCTTTTGCTTCGAGTAGTCAGATCCAAACAATTTTGAAGCAAAATCGTTAGGTTATGTTTATTTGCCAATGAATAATATATGAATTGCATTTGCTATTCAATAATATGTGCTGTTAGGCCGTTCGATAGATGATGGGGAAATGACGATTTCAAAGTTTTCATTTACATCTGAGCTTTCTTTAGAAAATCATTTGTCATAAACTGTTTCTCTGATTGGTTTGTTTTTAAATTGATTAACGTTCTAGGCAATTTTTTTCGTTATCAGAAAGAATCGATTGTGATCAAGAGCAAATGATAACCTTGAAGGAACATAATCTGTTGAAATTAGATGGGAAGGAATGGCACACTTCAAATTAATGGCGGTAGCCCAAGATAAGCCAATTCTCTCAAAATCAATACCGACAAATGTCATCAATATTACCAGAACTGTTATTTAAAAAATATTTGTAAGGCAAAAATCTTTCAAGCTTTGAGATGTCACTGACTAGTCAGACATTTATCACTTAAAAATTTCCAAAAACATTAAAAACGTGAGACCACCAAGAGCAAAAAAGGGTTAGTAGCTGGAACGAGTTTGTCTAACCGACATTTGAAACAAGTAGTCACAGAAATAACTAAAGGCATGTTTCTTTTCTGTTACATTGGGGTGTTCTAATTTCGCTAATCTCAACCTCTGACACGCTTGTCCATGAAAGGATGTTGAACGGCTTGTGACCTTGGGTTAGAATAGTTAACCAAACCAACAGGTTTATTGCCGGTCGAATGGCATCGAAATAAGATCCTTTTACAGTCGCCAAATAGAGCATTGAGAGCACAACATTTTTTTTTTCACCCTGCAAGTGTTTTATGACATCAACAATAGAAATTGAGTTTCAGTATGCTTAGCGATTGCCCATTTGTTAATCTAAGCCTAGGACGAGGGTTAACTCTGACAGGAGTAAAAGGGATGGTCTCATGGCACACGATAGTTTTATAATTAAACTCGTAACTTTGACAATACCCAATTTCTCGTTTTTTTTCAGTTCTTTGTGCGTTTTTAATTGAAAACGGCTGCAAAATATATGTACTGTCTGAGGCTCTGTTGCCACACAACTTATTACAACTTTGTTTTCCCCCAACCATTCAGATCACACGATATTCAAGCACCAACCGATCTGCCAAACTATGCTTCGGTGTTTTTCTTAGTTTTTTGTGAAGTCTCCATAAACAAGCAGGTAAAGTGGCCGATCTAGTATGGGATCTTAAGAAAACAACGATACATGTCATGGCCCTTACGGACCTTGAGATGTAGAAAGACGCAGAAATCGCAATTCCATATGTTATGGGTACACCCATCACTCTGGGAATCTCTCTCTGTTGATAAGTGCTGTACTGATGTTGGCATCTTCCCTCCACTGTGACGAAGTTTTCATGGTTAACAATGTCACTCGTGATCTCATCTTTGTTGGCTGTGTTGCCGCTTTGGTCAATAATGCTTCCGTTGAAATTATTCACTTTGCCGATGTCTTGGACGGTATTGGTACTGCTCTGTTGTACCTAGTATTCGGTCATCTCTTCCCCGGACCCTGTCGCATTGTTAGAATTTTGAGATACACCCATCGCTATCCTTGATGTTCCCCGTTTAGTCTTCCTATTGAGACCATCATTGGTCGGCCCCATAACCCAACCAGATCTGTGATCGGTTCTGTGTTCTGATAAGACGGGTTTTGAGGCCACAGATCTCGATTTATCCATGACTGATGCTCATGGCATACTGTTTGGTTTCCGTCAGCTATATGGCCCAAGGTACTTAGATAGTGGAGAACCTTGAACAGTCTTGGTTACTAGGGCAGTTCCTCTGGGGTGAGATGCCTTTGGAACCCATGAGGGGAACCCGATTCAACAATTAGAAGTACGAAATCAAGCATCAATTACTGGGAAAGAGGTTAAGATAAAACCATATATTTCATATTACCCAATTCAAAGGGCCAAAAATCTGATTCCATGTTCCAATACAGTGTTCTCCTCCATTTCAGATCCAAGATCTTTGTGGTCTCAACCATTTTTTAAACCGAATTCACTGAACATTCCAATTCGGCAAATAGTACATATGTAGCTAAAAATCGGAGTGATGGCCATTGTCCCCAAAACAACTGACTGGAAGACTCTATTCATGGAAGGTATAATCAGAGAGTGCATAGAGACAACAGCTTCACTGGATGCTACAATCAGCTGCTCTGTAATGTGTTTCGCACTGAAAATCCCATCTTCAGTTTCTTTCAAGAAGTTTGAGAATAAGGGCACCACTTAACTAAAGAGATCAAACTTTTGGTCTAACAACAATCATTAAGGCTGTGAAAAAGATTTTGAGTTTGTTCCCTTGCTCGGCGATTTCCTTTGGAAAGTCATTAACAGCTTTTCTCGAAAGAGCTATTGCACTGCAAGTACAGTCGCCCAAATCTCTATGTGGTATTTATGTTTAGTTTAGGAATGGCAGGAATTCTGTACCTTATCCAAGAACAATATTAAAGCTCAATTGATTCTAATATTCTCCATATATCTATGACCCAATTCACCTGATTCTCCCATTCTTATTAGTGTCTCTGATGTGCTTTCCAGAAGACTATTACTATTATTGAATTCCTCGCTATCTGTTCTCCACCTAAATGACTGATCTAGCCTATGTAATAACATATTTTGAGTCTGACACATTGAGCATAAATGTGGAGATCGTAGACGCGACACCAATGTTTGCTGGGTGTTGTCCATCAGCGATAAGGTCTTGAAGCTTGTGACGAAATAGCTCCCCAAGAAACACCCTTTTACGAAGAACAGAAGGAACTCGGGGTGGGAATACTTTGAAAGTTGGCTTGCATCGAGACATCCAAATGGTATTACTCCTCGATCAAAATATCAAGATGGTTCTGTCTTTCAAGTGTTTCGTACCTGGACTTTCAGAGGTTGATCTTCTCTTTGTGAGCCGTACTGTTGATCCTCATCATGCTGACTTCTCAATTTAGTTATTTCTTCACTATTCTTACTTGCGACTACTATTGTAATTGATTTCTGAGAAATTGCTTCTGAGCCGACTTTTGTGCTTCAATCTGTTGACTATATTCTTCCAAGTGCTGCAACTGTCTAAAAACTCTATTTCTCACTCTCTTCAGCTCCTGTTCCTACTAATGTTGAGCTTCATTATCATTGAATCAAAGTCCATGACAGATATATAATCCAGTGACCCACCCGAAACTGGAGTAGCCTATGGCAAAAGGCGTTTTGAAACTTTCGAAGCATTTTTCCATCTTTCCAATAACCAAAAGCTCCCGCATTTCTTGCTCCCACCTCCAATACCACGTGATATGAAATTTACCCGGCTCTAACTCCCCTTGCTCACTTGGATGCCAGAAAACCAAAAGTGCCAGCTGTTTATAATTTCATCGAAACCTGTTTTTGCAACAGTGTAGACTCTTTCTTTTTGGCTGCCTACTCTGCACGTCGACACTTTTAACAAGGCTCCGGCTGACAATTCTGCCTCCAAAATGTCTACTCATTCATACAAGAAATATGACGATTTGGAGTCTGGTGGGGCACTGGACAAGATGACGGTCTACCAAGACTGTATCAAGATGTTCAACACTGCTCCCATACAGGCGAGAAAGTCTCGGATTCTAATAGCCAAATTGTTGAATTTAATTTACACTGGTGAGACGTTTCCGGAGAATGAGGCCACGAATCTTTTCTTTTGCGTTTCCAAGCTCTTTCAGCATAAAGATCCCGGTCTTCGACAAATTATTCTTCTTGTCATCAAGGAGCTTGGCCACCTTGTTGGGAACAATGTACTTATGGTTACCAGTTCCATCATGAAAGATGTTCAGATAAAGAGCGATATTATCTACAAGCCAGATGCAATTCGGGCATTGGTCCGCGTGATTGATCCTTCCACTGTGCAAAATATTGAGAGGTTGATGAAGAGCTGTATTGTCGACCAACACCCCAGTGTTTCTTCAGCTGCACTGGTGGGGTCCTACCACCTAGTCCCAGTAGCAAAAGATGTTGTTAGACGATGGGCTAATGAGGCTCAGGAAGCTGTTTTAGCCCAAAAAGCGTTCCCTAGCTATGCTGTTAGCACAAACTACACCCCTGGTATAACCTCCATGACCCAATACCACGCATTAGGACTGCTCTACACACTCAGAAACCATGACAAGATGGCTTTGTTGAGATTGATCCAACAGTTTTCAAAGGCATCTGCTATGCGCAGCCCGAATGCAATTGTGATGTTGATTCGATACATTGCAAAAATTCTGGACGAGGACCCCAGCCTTGTGGACACGCTATACCCCATTTTGGAGTCCTGGTTGAAACACAAGTCAGACTCTGTAGATCTCGAAGCAGCTAAAACAATTCTCGAGATTAGAGGCGTGACTGATAGACAGGCAGCCTCTGCCGTTAACGTTCTTCAGTTGTTTTTGTCCTCACCCCGTACGATTGCCCGTTTCGCTGCCATCAGAGTATTGAACCGATTCTCCTTGACACACCCACAAATTGTCTCTGTGTGTAATATAGAGCTTGAGAGCCTGATCAACGACAATAACAGATCAATTGCCACTTATGCTATCACCACGTTGCTAAAGACCGGCAAAGAAGACAGTGTTGACCGACTCATGAAGCAAATCACTGGCTTTATGAACGATATTACAGATGAATTTAAAGTAATTGTTGTGGATGCCATCCGCGCGCTTGCGTTAAAGTTCCCGTCAAAACACACCAGTATGCTCCAGTTCTTTTCTAGTGTTTTGAGAGATGAAGGAGGGTATACCTTTAAGAATGCGGTGGTTGAGGCACTTTTCGATCTCATCAAGTTTATTCCTGAATGCCGGGATGCTGCGTTGGGCCATCTATGTGAGTTTATTGAAGACTGTGAGTTCGTGGAGTTGGCTGTTCGTATTTTGCACCTTTTGGGTCAAGAGGGACCCCAGACAAACAACCCCAACGTGTACATCCGATACATTTATAACCGAGTGGTTTTGGAGAATTCTGTTGTTCGGGCTGCTGCAGTTGTCGCGTTGGCAAAGTTTGCTCTTGTGGATAACGAGGACATTGTCAAGAGCATCAAGGTTCTATTGGCGCGAAATTTGCATGACGTTGATGATGAGGTTAGAGATAGAGCTGTTCTGTGTCTAGATCTGTTGAATGGTGACAGGGAGGAGGCTGAAAAAGTGTTTTTGCCCAAGGGCCGTTACTCGCTGCCTATTTTGGAATACAAGTTGGCAAGCTACCTTGGTGATGGCACTTCCGAGTTCTCAAAACCATTTGACATTGGTGAGGTTCCTGTGATTTCGAACGAACAGTTTAAACAAGAAAGATTCAAGTCCAAGACATTGAAGACCACAGTTGAAACCATAGCACTTGAGCCCAAGAAGGAAACCACAGCCGAGCAGTCGATCAAGCAAGATATACAGCTTCAGAAATACGCTGCGGAGTTGAAGACAATCGAAGATTTTGCAGACTATGGCAAGCTTTTGAATAGCAGTTCTATCATTGAGCTGACGGATTCAGGTACTGCTGAATACACAGTGGAAGCCATCAAGCACTGGTTTGAAGAGTACGTTGTGATCCAGTACTCTATTCGAAATACGCTACCTGATACCGTTCTGGAAGACGTATCTGTTGTAGTCGAAAGCGATTATGAGCTCACGACAACACTACAAATTGATAAGCTGGACCCTGAAACCAGTGGCGTAATCTACGTGTCTTTCCAAAGACCAGAAGACGCCTTTGAAACGACGACTTTCACAAACACTCTCAGTTTCATCACAAAGGAGATTGATCCCAGTACAGGCGAGCCACAGGAAGAAGGATTTGCAGATGAATACCCAGTTGAGGATCTGGAGGTTACTCCCGGTGACTTTATTGTGCCCTCTTTTGTTGGTAGCTTTACTCATACATGGGATGAGCTGTCAGGCTCTGGTGAAAAAGTGGCTTTATACAACCTGTCTGAAATCGACAGTCTAAAAGAGGCCACCACAAAGATTGTGGATGTCCTCAGCATGGAACCTGTGGACGGAACAGAAGAGGTTGTGTCCAGTGCTGCACATTCACTGAAACTTTTTGGCAAATCTATTACTGGAGGAAGAGTTGCAGCTATTGTTAAGATGGCTTACAGCTCCAAGAATGGTGTTACTGTGAAGATCCAGGCGAGGGCGGAAGAGACTGATCTGGCGGAGGCTATTGTTAATGGAATTGCGTAAGGGCTTAAAACGGCATAAGAAAGAAGAAAATATATAATAGTTAAAGTTATAACTTGTCTGTTCCTACTTTTGAACTCCAGCTTTGCTTTAGAAATCGCGATTCCAAACACGCTGTCGATAACATCCATGCACCCCTAATTCACGTGCCCCGTCCCGTCGCGAAAAACAAAAAAAATGCTCACTTCGGGTATTTTGGCTGGAGAAGAAAGAGTGGGATCAAGGCACACGCACCAGGAGACACACCCACACGTATTTGGAGCATCGACAAGCTGTTCACCGTTGTATTTGTATTTCTAGATCTCTGGCTTTTCGTGTGAGGGAAAACACATATCTTTCTCTTTTTCTATATTTTTGGTTGTAGTTTTCAATGAGTGACAACCAACCGCAACAACCTGCGACAGACAGCGCCGTGGTCGATAACACAGCGTCTGCAACCGCGACCGCGACACCAAAGCCTGCTGCTGCTGTGACTGCCACTGCTGCTCCAACTGCCGCTCCAACTGCTGTTGCGGCTACTGGTACGAGACATACGAGGGGCACAGATGGCAATCAGCAACCTGCTCCGGTGACAAGTGCCGTGTCGCCTTCTGAACTTGGGAAACGACGGTCCAGTAGAGAATCTGTGTCTGCGTCCTCTGAAAAGACCGAGCTTGTTGGAAAGCTGAAGCCTCTATTTGAAGGGATATACACACTAAAGGATGAAACGTGAGTGAAATGCTTATTTTTTTGTGGACGAAATTAGACCAAACTAACGAAAGCCATGGCTGTAGAAATGTAAAAGTTTCAGATGTCTTTCAAACACTTCCTGATCGTCGACTATTGGACTATTACAAAGCGATCAAGCGTCCTATGTCATTACACATTATTAGATTGAATATCAATGGAACAAGATATACGAGTGTTGCGCAATTCATCCGAGATCTGGTACAAATCACATGGAACGCGAGAGTTTACAACCGTAAGGATAGTTGGATTTACAAACATGCTTTGATTCTGGACCAGTACATTCGAGAAACAATTCTTGCCAAGTTGAGTCAGGATTCGGCATTTAAAAAGGAAGATGTGGCGTATCCTAATCTGGGACCTTTGCCCGATACATCAGACGTTGATGAAGAAGAGTACGAGGAAAATGCCAGTGAAAAGGAGTATGATGAAGAGGAGGAAGATGATGATTTGGAAGAAGACGAATTTGAAGGGGATAACAATTCGAGAAGGAAAAAACCAAAGAACCGAGATAGCTCAGTGGCTGTTGGGGCCGAGAGCAAACGCGTCAAACGCGGAAGACCTCCAATAGTTGATAAACCATATGAGTCTAGAATCAAGGCTATACTGCGAACACTTCGAAAGACAAAGGACAGTACTGGAAGGTTACTGTGTATTGCGTTTGACAAGTTGCCAGACCCCAAACTGTATCCAAACTACTACCAGGAGATCCAGACACCGGTTGCAATTGACACGATTCGCAAAAAGATCAAACGGCGAATGTACCGGAACGTGGACGAGTTTATGAAGGATATGAACCTGATGTTTGAGAATGCGCGAATCTTTAATGCGGATGGGTCCCTGCTGTTCAAAGATTCGCTTGCTTTACAGGACCAGCTTGGGAAGATCCACGCGACAGAGATGAAGAAGCTGGATTCGGCTTATCAAGACGAAGAGGAATTGAAACTTGGCAAGCAGCCTCTTGACGAGTTTGAGCTGAAAGGCGTCACTTACAAAGTAGGCGATTGGGTCCACATTGCGAACCCTAACGACCTGTCCAAGCCAACAGTGGGACAAGTCTTTCGGATCTGGCAGACTCCAGATGGACAGAAATGGATGAATACCTGCTGGTACTATCGGCCCGAGCAAACGGTGCATCGAATTGACAAGTGCTTCTACGAGAATGAGGTTGTCAAGTCCGGACAGTACAGCGACCACTTGATCACAGAGGTTGTTGAAAAGTGTTTTGTCATGTTTTTCACCAAATACCAGAGGGGACGCCCCGTTGGGTTTGAGACCAGCGATAAGGTTTACTGCTGCGAATCTCGATATAACGAGAACGAGAAGATGTTCAACCGGATCCGAACCTGGAAGGCCTGTTTGCCCGACGAGGTACGCTCCGTGGACTATCCCATGGTCTACTACGAGCGAACGCGTCCTCTGCGACGAGTCGAGTCTCCGATCAAGCACCTGTTGCCGCCAAACGCGAAGGAAGACGACCCGGTGCCAGAGCCCAAGATGGGAGCCTCCAACGCTCCTCCCATTGTTGGAGGAGTCTATCGCCGGCCCTACGATCCCGCAAACCCGCCAGAACGGCCTAGTCCGCCGCTCACGGCCGCCGAGATCGCGGCTCTTCGTCTGCCTCCGCGGTTCAACGCGCCGCCCACGAACGCTGCGCCGTCCAAGGCCCACTACCAGTCCGGCGACCGCCCGTCGTCGCCTCAGACACCTGGCGGACATCTTCTGGGGTCTGCCAAAACCGCGACGCCATCTTCCGGCGCCTCTGGCGGCTCCGTTGGTTCGGGAGCAGGCTCGGGAGACTATCACCAGAACGGCCGCGGGTCTTCTTCCTACTCCACGCCACGCGGAAGCAGTCGACCAACACAGAGCTCGCCAGGCTTCACCTCGTCCGCCGCAGCCAAGTTCATCTCGCACACGCCAAACAGTGTTTCGATGCAAATGTCTCATTCGCACTCGCACTCGCAAGCCCATCACGGCGGAGTCGCTGGCAGCGGCTCGTCGTCTCACTCCAGAAGCGACTTCACGGGGTACATGATGCCAGCACCGCGGTGCGCATTTGTGATTCCCGAGCCGTCGCAAAGCGTGCTCCAGGACTCGATTTTGGAGAACCAGAGGCTGCTGAGGTCGGACAAATCCAAGAGACCAGGCGGAAACGGCGACCTGAGCAGCGTTTTCAGAGCAGGGGCCGCGACTGGAGTTGGGGCCGACGGCCAGGCAGCGAACAGCCAGGTGATATGGATGAACAGCATCCCGCTCTACATTCCCACGCGGATCCAGGACCCGGGGGCCTACACGTTCAACCGGCTGGGGCTGGGGCTCGGCCCAGGGCTCGGCCAGGCCGCCAGCAAGCCCGAGGACGAGGACGAGGACGAGGACCACGGCCAGGACGACGGCGACAACGTGCTCGTGGACAGAGCCGGGGGATTTGGCGGAGTGCCGGGCATCGGCCACAGCGTGGAATATCTCTCGTGGCGGCTCAAGAGGCGGCGGCTGGCCGCGGAGGGCAGCTAGAGCGTCCCATACATAGTCATATAGCCAATCTCCCGTGCCGGCTCGAGCTGTTCGTCGTAGTCTCGTAGGACTCGGTCTTTCCAGCAGACACGGTCGAGCTGGATGCTTGGATTTCGTCTCGGATGGGCCCACTGCCGTTTTGCTCTGGTGCCTAAAACTGAAAACTGAAAACACAACACCACCAACTCCTTCTTTTTCCCTTCTTCTTCTTCTCCTTCTCTTTTCCCTTCCTCCTGTCACAAGCTCTGCCATCTCGCCTCGTCTCGGGTCCGTGCCTTCTCTGCTCCAAAATGCCCTCAGGCGCTTACGTGACAGTTCTCTTCACAGATTCATACCTGCCTGGTGCTCTGGTGCTGGCCTATGCTCTCAGGGATTTAAACGTTATTCACAACCTGGCTGTCCTAGTTAATCCAGATCTCCTCCCAGACACAATCGCAAGCCTAGAAGTAAGCAATCCTCTTTTCCCTGTTGATCCAATTCTTCCAGCCTTGCTGGTCCAGAATTGCCCTTTTTTCTATTGTTTTTGCACCTCCCCACATGGGCTAACCTCGAAATGTCTTATCTGCCCTTGCTCTTATCATGGTCACTCCTGTAGAAAGTTTATGACGACATCATCCCCGTGCCCACCCTTTCTAATCAATCTACTCATGAATTGGCTCTGTTGGGTCGTCCAGAATTGGCCCCTACGTTTACAAAAATCCATCTGTGGAATCAGGACCAGTATGATAGAATAGTGTTTTTGGACGCAGACACCTTGCCATTGGCAAACCTCGACTCCTTGTTTGATTTAGAACCATTCTTCTCCGCCGCCCCAGATGTCGGCTGGCCAGACTTGTTCAATTCCGGCGTCTTTGTGACAAGACCAGACTCCTCGACTTACGATGCGCTCAGCGAGCTTGCTCTGAAAACAGATGGCAGCTCGTCTTTCGATGGAGGCGACCAGGGCCTGCTAAACCAATATTTTGAAAACAATTGGAATCGCATATCCTTTCTCTACAATGTGACTCCATCAGATGGCTACCAATACGTGCCTGCATACAAGAGGTATGAAAAGGACATCAAAGTGGTCCATTTCATCGGTCCACTAAAGCCTTGGCACCAGCGGCCAGCAGCAGCCCCGGAACATGGCCATGTCTACGACACTCTGGTTGCAAAATGGTGGGATGTTCACGACAGGCATTACGAACGTGCGGACGCAGCTGAGCGCGACGAAAAGCCTCTCTCGATAGATGAAGCAAGCAGGCGTGCGTTCGACGAGTCGCATCTTATCAAGCCGTCTGCTGACTACTGGGATGGCTCCAAAAGACCTCCGCCAGTGGATCAGAATAAGGGCGAGGCATGGGCGCTGGAACTGCAGAAAGTCGAAAATGTCTGGGACCAGGGCCAGCAGGATACCCAACAACCGTTCGAGCCCGAGCCCGAGCCCCAGGCGGAACAATTGCCTCCTCCTCTGTTCCCTTGGGAATTCCAGTCCGAGAGAAAGGCAGAGAGGGTGTTTTACGATTACAAGAATCCAGATACAGGTGACAAGAGCGAAAAGGGCGGCGATGATGACAAGGACGATGATGATGAAGAAGAAGAGGAGGAAGAGTACTATGTTGCTAAACCAAAGCCGCGCAGAAGAAAGAGAAAGTATTCAAACACAACCCGTGCAATTGGGGAACAACTGGGCGTTACTTTGAAATCTAAGCAATCCAGCTCAAATGTTTTTGACACCTCTAATGAAGATACCTCTAAATGGGATCCTGCTGTCCAGCTGGATAAGCTTGCCGCTTTACCCTCTATCCTCTTTGCCGCGAAGGAAGCTGACAAAGGTGCAGGAAGTGGTAGTAATGATAATGATGAGAAGAAATCGGCTTGAGGGATAAAACTTCGGTTAATTGATCGATTGATAGATTGGAAAAAGGGAGAAGTTATTGATTTTATCTGATCTTTCTTTCTCATGCCCTTTGTTATAAATTTTTTTATTATTAATCTACTTTTAATTTGCCTCTGCCTCTGCTTCAGCTTCCGTTGCAACAAGTATTACCTTGATTGCACCTCCCCATTTTTTTGACTTGCATTACTCCCTCCTGTGTTTGCTCTGAGATGGTCTTTTTTTTCGCTTCCCAGTCACTCAATATAGCCCGAGGACAGATTTAACCAGTTCAATTCTTTAATGTCCAATCTCTCTCCAGATGTCCATTCTTTTGGACTCAACTGGTGCCTGTAGAGTCGTAGTGTCTAGTTAAACATTTGCCTTTTTTTTTGAAGCGCTAGCAGAAAACCAGATCTCGCATGGAATGGCAAACATCTGAGACCCCGTTTGCTAGTTGAAATCTCCAGAGTTGGGAAGCAGGTTGGGTTTTTGGCTTGGCTTTTCCATTTTCCAGCCTCAGAACAACAGGCAAAAAGGTGTAACCCTTACTCCCTTTTCCCCATCTCCACCATTATGGGCCGAAAAAAAAGAAACAATAATAACACCGTTCATCATGTTGGATATTGTGAAATTGTACCCGTTAATGAACCAAAGCCTAGGTCGAGGCGTGAGGCTGCCCAATATGCAGAGCTGTTCAAAGCGATCCCCAGTTGGTCCGTTATTGAAAACCGAATTGACCTGGTTCGCGTAATGGACAAGAACTTGAACACAGCTAGATGGTCTGCAGTACTGTTTTTTGAAGCATTTGAGGCAAAGGCCTCCACCGATGCTGCCACCAATTTGTTCTGTAGACAGCAAAAGTTCACAATCCTAGGCTTTGACAACAAGGCAGATTTCATTGCCTGGTTCCTCAACGTACGACACACCGAAAAGCCTTCCTATCAGTGTGAAAACGCAAAAAGGGAGTTCACCAGGTTTTTTGCTTTAAGGATATGCTACTCAAAGCAAGATTTTGAAAGGCTTTTTGACTCGTTGCAGAAAATCTATGTACCAGATACCCCTTTCCCTGTACTTCTTCGTATGCTCTTGTGGAAACAACTTAGCGTGTACCCCTTAGTGGTCAACATGGTTGAATCTCATCTTCGGTCTTTGGAACGAGAAAACTCGAACAAAATTATCTACTATAGCTATGATGATGATAATGCAGAGAGCATTATCCCGACGAATTGGGAGACATATGGCCCATTCTTTTTGACTGCCCTAAACCGTCTTAATATTGCCTATAGACCCCGACCCAATCGCAATAATCCTAATATTTCTCGAGGTGTATCTTATCAAGATACAGATAGCGATAGCGATAACAACTATTACTACCTTCGAGCTGGTGATACTTCTGATGAGGACGATTATAGCAGGTTTGGTATTCCTCCAATCTCGTTTTTTTTGCGACGATAGATCTTTTGAGAATGGGCATTGTTATGATGATGATTTCGACTATTACTAGGGTATATTGTTGTATGTCTTTTGCTCATTATTATAAATGTGATTTCTTTTCAAGGGCTTGTGAATGTATTGACTAGAACTATGATCGACTTATGGCATTGATCCTTAAACCTCAATTGACATGTTGGGAAAGAAGCGAGAAATACTGGCCCAGGACAAACAAAGATTAGGATATTACACCTTGTTTTCTATTTCTAGACTTCCCATCTCCTCTGCTTCGAACATATGTGCTTTTTACCTAGCTACTTTTCATCTGTTTATGGAACTTGTATGCCAGTGGCTTAGTTCAGTTATATAGCGGTTTTAGCAATAGTATTTGCATCGAATGAAAAATCAGTGGTATCAGAATATATCAAGAACGGTCTTTTAGTTTGATAACCTATGCTAGAACTATTTAAAAGCTATAGAATGTGTTACAAGGTTACTATGTGCAAGCTACTTCGAGTCATACAAAGACTACAAACTCGCTTAGCTCACAGACCACTAGAACACAAAGGAAAGGTTTCGTTACTAGTTGATACCAAGCTCAGTTTAGACTGCCATTTGTATCTTATTAATGCAAACCAGATTTTATCTCGAAGTAGCAACCATAACATATAACAGAATGGTTGATGAGGATTGAAACATCATACTACATTTAAAAGCTCAGCATTCTACCTTCTCAATGGGGAAACGCTTGCCTTTAGCAAAGACGACGAATTCATCACTAAATGGATCTCAGACTCAAGAATTCCGATTCCTTCTCAATTTGCAAAAATCGATGTTGTTCTTAACTCTGTTCATAATCAGAGACTTGGTGGTATTTTTTCAAGTTGAAAAGATAGTATCATGAAGTCGGCTAAAGCTATTCCTGATCAAGATTGAGCCTATTGATTCGACTGTCTAGTCTGTAAAGATGCTTGGGTTTATATTATACACCTGAAACTCGAGTTCTTATAATATTTGAAATTCAGAGATCGATCTGTTTAATCGTAATTGACTTAATTGTCGGCGATGAACAGTTCTCAGTATCTAGTCTCTCTAGTGTCTAAGACTTGACTAAAGACCAACTTATTAATCGGTGAAATTGAAATCATGTTAAAAAACGTGATAAATTTAAAAGAGAAAGAATACAATGTTGTCCCAAACCAGGCCGCTCCCTTATGTACGTATTCATAGTCTGTGACTATATAGTTTTGTGCTTTCTTCGACTCGAAGAGTTGCAACAGTTCTTTTCCCATTTTCCCCTCCGGAATTAATTGTATAGAGAGCTCCTGCCCGGGATGGAAAAGGGTGCCGTGAATGCCCCAGGAAATGTAATAGATTTGGCTCCGAAATCTATCTTGGCTTTAGAGGCGAAAAGGAAGGCTGTACCCAGCAACAGCCTTTGTTCCACAGATACAACTTAGCACTCATGCGCAAGGACCGGTCCAAAAAGAGGATTTAGTGTTACGGTTAAAAACCAATACAGGGGGGAAACATTCTGGGTCACTTTATCGTCCTTAGTAAGGCATAAAACAAGGCTTACACTCCAATTTAAGACATTTGAAGTTTAGTCTGGCCCGCTACAAAAGTGCTATGAGTTATATTGTTTTGGGATATTAAGAGAATAAGATATAGCATTACACTCAATCCTGGAGCTTGTTATCTTTGTCGTGGAATACTCTCTTACTTTTTCACTAGGAAAACAAGATGAAAC
This sequence comes from Alloascoidea africana, assembly GCA_030581615.1. NCBI lineage: Eukaryota > Fungi > Ascomycota > Alloascoideomycetes > Alloascoideales > Alloascoideaceae > Alloascoidea > Alloascoidea africana. The sequence continues at coordinate 123,757 of JAKTTT010000047.1, read as the reverse complement.
CATTAACTTGACACATTTATGTCTTTGCCAGAATATTTATTGCCTTGATTACTACTAATCAAGCTAATGTCAAAAACATTTACAAAATTTTGAATTCAAAAAACGGCCGTGTGGTCTAGTAGTATGATACTCGCTTTGGGTAGCGACAGTTGAGCAAACTTGACTGCGAGTGGTCCTGGGTTCAATTCCCAGCTCGGCCCTTTTTTATAAAGCTCACAAGGTTGTAAATTTTTACTGTTGTGTAAAATAAATTTAGATCAAAAAGAAGGATAAAATTTTTATTTCAAAAATCGGCCGTGTGGTCTAGTAGTATGATACTCGCTTTGGGTAGCGACAGTTAAGCAAACTTGACTGCGAGTGGTCCTGGGTTCAATTCCCAGCTCGGCCCTTTCTTTTTTGAATTCATTTTCTCGTAGAGATCTTGTATTCAGAGTGCTCTCATACATCTGAGTTTGTAGGCTTTGAAGAATGTCTCGAACCAAAAGGCGTTGAGAAGTTTTTTTGTTAGGATCATGCTGTTGAAATGTCACCTTTGACTACACAGAATAGAAAAATCTTCTACTTCAAACCTAAGACATGTGAACTTTTATCTTCTTCACTATTTCGTTTTTAAGAAAGTCTCTAAACATGTAAAACTAAAGGCCCCTGCTTTACTACATTGCTGAAACAAAACCTTATGAAAGCATCCAGTCCAGTTTAATCCGCTTTTTTCAAGTGAAAAATGGAATTCTCCAAATTGATTTGTGTACTCGTCGCGGCTACTATGATCACAAATGAATATTCCCCCAAAACGAGGCAAAAATTTCTGAATGCGATTTGGTCAAATTTTTATTTTGATAGGCTAGAAGTCGCTATTTACAAATGTTCATTACTGTACTTTTTTTATCATTCATCAAACAGCTGATCGCTTGCATTTGGCATTTACGCCTTTTGCTCACCTTTAGCTTTCCTTTTTTTAGCCTCTTCTCTTGCCTTTTTGCGAAGCTCTCTCATGTTCGGTGGGAGTTCCAATTGTAAACTCTGCCTTAATTTGTCCGCATCCTCTTCCAAAACCTTTTCCCAGTAAACGTTCAAAAGCGGCTTGCACCTAAGCCCATTTTGAATAGCCCAAGGGAAATAAATGTCACGGAGCCGTCTTCTCTGTTTCGGTTTCATCCTTAACGGTGCAAATAAAGCGCCCAATCCAGCCATTGGAATTCCAAATTGACAAAACTCAAATAGCTTGAGCGCTACCTCACCTTCCAAAAAAACGGGCATGCCAGTAATTGCATGGTAAAAATCATGGCATTCTCGATATCTTTGCATGACATAGGCCTCCTCTGGATCGTCAATGTAGCGGACTGCGGCTCTAGTATCTGGACTTACGTTTTCGCGATCCAGCCATTCGACATATGTCCCACCAACGGTAGTCTTTGGCAGCGTTCTCAGATAGTCTAGGTTCAGCGAAGTGGATGTGATACGGGGCTTCTCACGAAGAAGTTGTCGGCCGATAGGATCAGAAAGCATCGCATCACGCATTTTGGTCACTATAAATGGTTGAACAGTTGCTTCTCCAAGCGCAGCGATCATATCTTTTTGAGCTTGTTAGTCCGTGAGTAGAAAGCCATTGAACAAATCCATCACAACTTACCAGGTCTTTCCGGATGAAAAAAAGCCATAAAAGAGCTGCCTAGAAAAAGCATCACTCTTTCAGGACAATATAACGGTACATGTCCAGGGTAGTTGGGTTCTGGTCTTGTGAAATACGGTTCATGCTGCCGTGGGCTTTTATCGGAGCCAAGTCCTTCATCCTTCCCACCGAGCAGATTGCTGAGTGCTGAAATGCCCGAAATAGCAGCTGCAGTGAAAAGTTGTCTATTTCTGACAGTAGAGAGTAAAGGGGTTGTGGAATGAGGGCGGAGCCGAGCCGTCTTGACGATTGTGCCCAGCATGACTGGTTGTGAAGTATGGAGTTTCGATGGAGTGGTGGTGCTATATTTCCTGGCACTCGAAAGAGAAAAATCTCCTGATACATGGAATACAATAGACAAGCGAGAACCATTTAACAGAAAGAAAGCTACTGCACAGTGGTATGTATCTCTATGATGATGAAAACGACTTAGACCAGATTATTTATCCTTAACATGTTCATTGTGTTTGAATCGTCGCCATTAACAGTACTTGAGATCCTCGATAACCGTTTTTGTGTCCAACCCATATACACCGAATCTATAATGTTGATGCTTTGAATTGACATTTGACCACTATACCCGTCGTCTTCCAGGTCAAGATTTTCCGCTTCTGCGTCTGTCGGCTTTCCAGGATATCGGACGCAAAAGGCTACTATTTGGATTCCCAACAGTACAATGTCATAACACAGTAATGAGAACTTGGACCGAGGTACTTATATGCATACAAAATTTAGTTAGATTTTTGATCAAAATAGCCAAACCGAAACATTTATCGCCATACTTTCACCAATGATTTCTAGAGTGAGACCTCCGTGAAGATACCCTTGCGAGATCTCTTGACCTGGAGTTATGGGGGTTCCTAGTAGATGCTTCAACATGCAAATGCTATTCGACAAAAAAATAGATAGCAATACTATTCTTTCATGGTATGGATGAATATTTGTAGGGGGCAAAACAGCGACAATGGTCTAAAATTGTTAGCAATCAATTTAATGTTAGGGGTTTGTCTCCCGTTCTTGAACACTTGCCAGTTGACTGAAACACCTCAGGAGTAAAAGAAGAGAAGCACTATTACAATTTAGTATGTATTACTTTCTTCCATAGTCAAGCTTTTCCTCTTGACACTTACTCTGAGAAATACACCAGTAATAGACATCCATAGAATATCGCAGATAAGCTCATGAACATGCGATTGTTAAACTCTTTTCTTTTTATCTTGCTGACATGGCCTATCTGTGTCTGTAGCAAGGGATCCGAGAGGTCTGGAGTCAGTCGGAGATTCAGGTCCTCCTGTAACATATCGGAAGGAGCTTGAGTTGATGCCATATATTTTTGCAGTTACCGTATGTCTTGAATGAAGTCCGTTTTCGTGGTGGTTGTGCGGGATTCATGAGTGGGTCAACACAAGTCTACCACAAAGCCTGTAAAATTCAATTTCCTATAACCTCAGAATGCTATTACTATTATATTTAGACTTAAATATTTATAAGAAAGAGGATTGATAAAATAAAAACGTAGTCCTATTTACTCAACGAAAATTCCTTAACCTGGACATTGACAATGGACCTTCACTATTTATATTGGAAACGGGTGCTCTGCTCTTTGATTTCTGTAAAGCAATCACATCTTCAATTTTTTCCAAAGCAAGCTCCAGTAATTCTTTCCTCTGTTGCAACTCTATGTGTCTCTTTATCTTTGGATCTTCTTTTGCAAACGCTTCGACCTGTTCTTTTGTCAGACTTGTTCCTAAACGTGTGTCCAATTCACGTGGGAAGTTGTAGTAGAAATCAGACAAAAGCTCAACGTTTAAAAACAAAACTGCGGTATGGGTCAATTTGTCTGCAACAACATCGAGGAAGATTTCAGGACAAAAATATTTGTTATCTTTAGTTTTGCATTGTGTAGATTTGATTGCCATCATTCTCATCTTGAGGATATCTGCTCTATCTCGCAAAAACAGGGCCTCTCGACCTCGGCTGAGAAGAGCTTGACTAAATCCAAAAGCATCAGATCCTTCTCTAATGGTTAACGGACTGTTATCATCTTTTCTTCGGTTACGCGTAGTTTCAATAAACGACATGACCTGGCTCAACTTCCTGCCTCCAATAGACTTTTTCAAAACGACAAAGGCCTCCTCACACTGGGACAACTCTTCCTTCAACAACCTCAAAGAGTGTTCTCTAGAGAAATTCCATTCTCGATCCTCAATTTCAATCTCATATTTGTATGGCTTGATGCAGTTTTCAACCTGATCAGCTGTTGAGTAGAAGCGACGGTTAAGAATTGTTGCTGCAGCCTCTTGAATTGCATTTCGAGCAAATGGATGGCCCTTGAAAGTTGTGACATCAACAAGCCTATCCATTTCCGAGAGAAGGGCATCTGTTACCAGAGTTGTGGACAACCGTCCGACGCCTAGTTTAGTCAGGCTTGAAGTTGAAGCGTCAAGCTTTCTATGCCAGTAAATGTCATCAGGAGAAGCTTGTGGGAGTACCGAGATGGAAGGCTCAAGCAATCCCACAGACTCTCGACCACTCTTTGGGTCCGACGCGACTGGTTTATTCCAATAGCGCTGGGCCAATAAATCGAGCACCCTTTGATCTAATTCACTGCGCAGCAACGATTTAACTTCATTACGGCCAAAAGAAGAAGAGAAATCCTTGAACGCCAGTTTGAAGGAATCGATAGATCCGGCTAGGTAAGTTTCAGGTGTCAAAGATCGATCATTATACTCAACTTTGAATCTGTAGGTTGCTTCCTCCAGTTCCTGGTTAATAGCATCACATGTTGGTTGAAGACTATTTGCCATTGACTTTTCCAAAACACTCATGAGTTTTTTTCTTAGTAAAATAGTACCCACGTTTAATTCGTCAAACTCCTCATGTCTTGAAAAATACGACTGTTCATTTTGCGAAATTATCTTTCCAACGTTTGAAGAACGTCGAAAAAGACTGCTCTGAGGGGTTTTGGTCACGACTCCCACATAACCCATTCTTAAAGGATAGTTTTTATTTGTAAGGATACTGGAGGCTCTAGTAGGATCGACAAGATCCATTTTGGTGACAACACCAATGGTTCTCTCACCGTGTGGGTCAATGAGACGACTTGCTCTTAGAGCCGAAGAGTTTGCCAAATCGACATCTGCAGCTGAAATTGCCAGAATGATGTTTGGTGCTTGGATATACTTGTCGCAAACTTCTTTGATTTTGCTTTTAAGAGCAGCTGGTTGGTCTGCAGATTCGACTTGAATGTAACCAGGCAAATCTATCAGTGTCAGATCTGGAATGTTTGGTGAATAGATGGTCAGTTGTATCGGATCGTCGGATATCGTTTGGGATGGTGGCACGGAAAGGTTGAGATCTGTTAAAATCTTTTGAATTTGTGTAAAATCTGTAATCTTTGTCATTCCAAGCGAAGGGAATTCGCCATATTCGGAAGCGCTGTTGGGGGTATTCACAAGAGTCAATTCTATAGGTCTTCTGGTAACCATATTTGATCCCTTTGGTAGAAACTCGTGGCCTACAATTGCCTCCAAAACAGAGGATTTGCCCGAACTTTGCGATCCAATGACGACTATTGATGGAAGTTGAAGAGTATCAGACTGGTCTATTCTCTGCAAAATGTTTCGTATTTCAATCATCTGTTTTGTCAAATGCATCATTTCGTACTCCGATTCTTCATCGTCATTTTGCGAGTTCATCATCATGCCTGTGGCACCGGCAAGAGTAGCACCGGCAGCAGCCGAATCAGAACCCGACGATGGATCACCACCGCCTTGACCATCATTTCCAGGAGGAGGGGGAGCGTTCTTACCGCTGCTATTTTCTCCATTTGCAGTTTGTGATTTGAACATGTCAAAGTCAAACTCAAAAGAGGGAAGCTCAATTCCATCAACAATGTCTTTTGCACTTGACCAAGAATCAGAAACGAAATCTGTCACTTTGCTGATTTGGTCTTGCGTATAAGTCGAGGCCTCTGTTGAAAAAAAAAAAGTATTAAAAAAAAACCAGTTAGTACCACTTTGGTCTTGGAAAGACGAAAAAAAAAAAAGAATTCCCTCGAATGATCTTTGAACAGGCAGCAACAGGAGAAGAACCGTGATCGTACCTTGAACTTTGTAGGTGACATAGGAGGCACCGGCGAAGGCAACACTACCCACACTTGCGGGAACCTTTATAGCCCTGGCCAGCAATTTCGGGATCGAACTGAAAGATATTTGGCGGGCACCGTAGTGGTGGTGATATTGAAAGCATGGGTTCCTAAGGGGCGACACCTGGACGCGAGGCCCGATCTGGCTGGACGATATCAGCAGAGAAGAACGGGGCATGCCACGGGTGACGGAGTGCACATTGCACTTTGACACCTGGGCCGCACGGAAGGTCCGCTGGAGAAGCCGAAGATTTGCCATTGGGATCTCCTGAGAAGCGAGGACAGAAACCAGAATCAGAATCAGATGCGGATGGTGGTTGGATGATGATTGCGGAGGTCACCTGAGAAAGCTTACTTAGCGCCAAAACGCTACGGGCGACGGGCTCTACGGGACGAAAGTGCTAAAAGAACAGTTCCAGTTTCATTTCCATTTCTAAATACATAAGGGCTAGTTGATGTCTTTCTTTTCGAGAGGGTTGTATCGTAAAAACTTTTCAATCAAGTCCACATGCGTGAGCTTTTCCCGAGCCGTTAGAAACAATCTTCGTGAGCGTACAAGAAAACAAGAACATACCACCATTCTGCGACAGCAGTACCGCTTCAATCCCAGTTTATCAAGAGCATCACTATTAAGAGTTAGAGTCCACGCGTCGCTGTCTGTTGTTTTGTCCAGTCATACCCTTCTGTCATGTTCTCATCTTGTAGCAACGAAAGATACGTCTCCCACTTATCACCCACCACCTGTAATCCCATACCCCCAAAACGCGTTAGTAAGATCCTTCTGATTCCTTTATACTGCTCCATATATCACAAACTACATACCTTTCCGCACGAAAAGCAGCGAACGGGGATAATCATTGTGCGTCTCGAGTGAAAGTATAGTGTGTACTTTTTTTTTTTTTTCGTTTACCCAAAAATTTCCATCTGAGGATGGTAAGAGGTTACCCGTCCTCATCACCCAAAATTTTTTTTTTTTGTATCTTTCTGAAAAAAAGTGAAAATTAAAAGACTTTCACATACATTGGGAAGCACTCGAATTTCAACCCAATAAAAAGAGAAAGAGACACAAGCCCTCTGGTACAGTTATGAGTTCTGTATCTATGTCTGGCCGAGCATCCTGGAAGCTTTCATCTTTAATCGGGTGTACTCAACTTCGAGTGAATCCCATCTTTTCACCAGATAGCAAATACGTTCTAGTTTTGTTTCCTTCTGAAGTTCGAGTATACCTAATTGTAACGAAACAATGTATTCGAACCATCAATACTGGGGTGGAAGAATGTGTGAGTGCACATCTTGATCCTTCAAATGCAGACATTTTATGGATAATTCAAAAGTCAGGAGAGGTTACTGTTGTGAACTGGAGACGAAAGACTTCTTTCCCTATACCTGGGACGTTCCAACTTGGTGTAACTGTGATTTCTATATTGAGGATATTTAACAATGGCCGATCAATTCTGGCAATCTGTTCTACTCCAGAACAAGTGGATAATTCGAAGGGTGAGGAGAGCTCAAAGAAGAAGCGTAATACTCATTTAATGAACTTTACAAGGACCAACAACAACAACAACAATGATGATGATGAGCAAGAGGAGGATGAAGATGACGATCCATCAGCATATACATGGAGCGCCACCAAGCTCATTTCATTTTCTGGTCTTGGACACTACGGGATATCCAAAAATGGCAAGTTTTTTATATTTTCATTTGCATTGACGAAAAAGAAAGATTCCTCTTCAGTCAGAAATGTCAGGGCGCTTGAACTATCTTATGAAGATACAGAGGCCAAAATCATCAGATCGTCTGTTCATTTTCGTGGTCAAAAGGAGTTGAATCAACATGGAGACATTTCCACAATGGCTATATCGGATAATGGAGTCACGGCGTTGGGCCACACTTCAGGAATAATTGCAGTGAATTATTCGTTTGCAAATGGTAATGATGGAACCAAAGAATGGAGTGATTCGAGAGGTTTGAGATGGCATGCTGATCAAGTCCATATTGTAGAATTTTCACTGGGCGGTAATTATTTGCTATCCGGAGGTAAAGAAAAAGTATTGATTTTCTGGCAATTGGAAACAAACCGGGTTCAGTATTTACCTCGATTACCAGGCGAAATTAAAGGTATTGTTGTTGATGCGAATGATGAATTATACGCTCTGTCTCTAGGAAGTTCATTGGAGACTCCTGAGATTGAGGATACACTTGTGTTATCAGCTATTGAACTAGAAAGTCGTCTTTTGGTCAGTGGTGTGAAAGCAGCTTTCAACAAGCTTCCATCAATCGAGGAGAAGAAAAAGGGTAAAAAACGTAAGAATCTGAATGAAATGCGGAAATCACCAAGGGATTATACGACCTATTTCCAAGTTCATCCTCAAACAAAAAATCTCTATTTCCCAACTGGATCGAATACAGCGCAGGTTCAAGTGTACGATACAGTTAAAAATGAACAATGTTTTATGCAAGCTGTTTCCGATACCATACCAACGGGTAAAATTCTGAATGAAGAAAACATTCCTGACCCTAAAGTCACACAATTGGCTTTTACAAATGATGGAGAATGGATGGCAACGGTGGATGAAAAACAGGTTCCTTCAATTGATGGCCTGTTGTCTAAAGATGATACAGAAATCAACCTAAAGTTTTGGAAATTCAACGGAACAACAACAACAAGTACAGATAAAAAGGGCAAGTATAGGGGAAATTCAAATGAATGGGAGTTAACAACTAGAGTTTCTGTTCCACATGGTGCTGGGAAATCTGTTGTGTGTATTATTCCTGCTCCATCCAGTTTCCATAAGGGACTGGCGTTTCTTACTGCCGATAACTACGGTGGGGTTCGATTATGGCGGCCCAGACTTCCAAAAAAGATAGATGAACGGGAAGCTTCGTCGAGAAATCGGGGGAAGCAAGTCTCGTGGTCTATTAGAAGAGTTCTTTCATCAACAGCACTTTCATCACAGGCTGTTTCCCTGAGTTGGTCCCAAGACGCAAGTTTCATCATTCTTGGGTTTGAGTCCTCTTTACGATTGATTGAAACGGATCTGTTTGCAATCAGTGAAAGATATGTGATTCCACCGATTTTAGGATCACGGGTTCGAGCAGCACACATTGTGGATTCCCACATTGTTGCATTGTCCAAAACAAGACTTGTGGTTTGGAATCCGTTGACAAACTGTCTCGAATGGTCCGCAAAGATCAATACTCCTACACATGGACGTAGTTTGATAGCGGTGGATCAACAAGAGAAGTTATTTGCGATTGCTGCGAATTACATTTCATCACAGTCGAATGAACTTAGATGTAAACTGTTGATTTTTTCACCTTCATCGCCTCTACCTCAGTATATCCAGTTGCACGATACTGTTATCGCGGGGGTTCAATCTATGGGCAACGGATCGTTTGCATTTGTAGATGTGAAAAGCAGAATTGGAATAATAAAAGAAATTAGGGCCATAGAGGATGATGGCAAAACAGAAGAAGAGGAGGAGGAGAAGAATGGAGAATCGATACAAGAATTTGAAGATCAGATATATGCACTATATGAACAAGCGAAAGCAATTGATGATATTTCTAGACCGTTGGTGAGAGCAGGCAAAGATGAGGAAAGTGAAGTAGAGGATGATGAACAGGATGAAGATGAAGATCGAACGGGTAGAGTACTCTCAATGTCTGCATTTGATCCTGTATTTGAGAATGCGGAGAGTTCCAATTTGGATTCTCTTTTCAACAATGTTTTAAGAGTTCTTGGAAGTGAAAGAAATTAGCTCAACTGTTTGACAAGAACAAGATTGACAGGGAAGAGAGAGATGAGCATGTGTTTTTCATATATATATATATATAGGGACGAAAAGGCATAGAAACCTTTTAATTTAAATCATCACATTGTTTCAACACTTGTATTGTAAGATGAGGAGATTACACAAAAACTTTCAATTTTTTTTTCTTATACTTTTTCCTGATATTGGATTAAACAATCAAGTATTTCAGTTTATTCGTTTTAGAATGGTTCTAATAATCAACTTTGATAATTGATCTGATTGCTGGGTTCGCTTATTTCGCTAAGGGGGCTGCTGCAACTATTGTTCACGTTATCGTCTCTGCGTTTCGCCCGCCTCCATAGGTACGCGATACCCAAAATTGCGGCGCCTACAATCTTTTTTTTTTTTTCTTCTTCTTCGTATGTTGTCGGGATTCTCTCCTCTTTTTTTTGATTTTTCTTGGCCCGCTGCCCAGAAATCGAAGAAACGGGAACGATCAAGTGGATAGATTTTTGGTGATCGGAACGATGACGATGATGATGACGATGCATGCAGTTCACATTTCAAAAGATGATTTGCTGGATGTGAGTGAATCCCTTAATCTCCGTTCCCTCTCTTTGTTTGTTGTTTCCTATATCTAGATAATCTAATGAAATATCTTGGTAATAGAAACGACGGAAACAGGTAAGTCGAGCTCAAAAAACGTACCGTGAGAAAAAGAGAAGGAATGAAAATTTGAAAGCAGAACGAATCAAACTTTTGGAAAACATTATTGTTTCAATAGATCAAGATTTTGCAGAATTGTACAATGATCTTACGACTTTGATACAAGATGATGATGATGATTCTTCGGAGATTGTACATCGTCGGCTTATCAAGACTTTGGCTTTAACGGGTACCAAAATGAGAAATCATATTAGAAACAGTGGAGTTTTAATAAATCGGACACAGAGTAACAACAACAATGACAATAAGGTTGAGATTGAGATTGAGAATGAGAATGAAACTCAATGCCATGATCCGGAGTTTATATCGGACGATGAGAACAGCCAAATCGTAAATAGCGAACATGAAACTGATCCTGAACCGGCGGTTATCAGGGGTATTTCCATGAATGATGAAGCTCAAAGAAATGGTTTACCATGTATGAAACAACAGTTGAAAGGAATATCAAAGAAAGACGAAAAGAAGACTCAAAAAGATCAGCAAGATCAAGTTTCCCCCATTTTATTCGATTTTCCCGAATCCCACGATAAATGGCGAGAAAAAGTTTACAAATCCAAATCCCCACCTGCTACTGCTACTGCTACTGCTATTGCTATTTCTACTACTCCGGATATCATTCCAATAATCATTGAAAGAATCAACCTTGACATTGGAATTCGTTCAGGTTACAAATGGGCAAAAACATTTGAATTCCATGATGCTTTGGGTATTAATTGGACACCAGGTTATAAACATCAAGCAATTCGAATAACTTTGAACAAGACTCGAAGATCATCCACATCCTCATCATCGTCATCTGGGCCTGGGCCTGGGCCTGGGCCTGGGCCTGGGAAATTTGCAGATGGGTTAATACTCCATGCTACAATTGGTGCGCTTCTATTCTTTCGAGAGAAAAACCATTTATCGATACATTTGAGATTCCCAGGATATGAAAATCTGAACGAACTTTATTCAATTTTATGTAATGTATGGAAAAATCTTTCCAACCCTTCAATTGCTGAATACTATGCTGGGAATCCTAAAGATGATAAAAATTTCCCAGGTTATTTATGTGCATCTGCAGTTGAGTCGAAATTGAGTAGTATTGCGGATATCAATAGTTATGATTGGGAAACTGCATTTCTTATCTTGTTAGGAGGCTCTTTTTGTTTAGGAAATATTCCTAGATTTTGTTCAGAATCTGTTGGTCAAGCAGCCAGGATTTGCCGAAAAAAATGATTTACATGTTATAGGGGAAGGATCTGTATAACATTTAAGATTTTTTCAATTTATTACATGGCGTTTAACCAGGTTTTTGTTTGATAAATTTAAACGGACAATGAAAAACAGGAATCTTATTCTGATGTCGAAAGGAATTTCAATCTTTTAAAAAGTGTTTGTTTGTTTGTTTGTTTGTTTTTGGTATCAAAAGAAATCCATAGGTTGGTCTATTCTTGGACATGAATCACCACCTTTCAATAATCCTTTTCTCGAACAACTAGTCCGTTCTCATTTTTCTTTTCTTTTCTTTTCTTTTCTGTTTTTTTTTTTTTTTTTGGTAGAATTGTAAGGATTCGGTGTTTTCGCTTAGGGTCTGCAAGTCTGTTCACCCTATCCTCTCAGCGTTTCGCCACCCGCAACGGTCTCAAATTGCGGCGGCGGTTACAATTTTCTTTATGTCCGGGATTCTCTCCTCTTTTCTGATTCCAACCCCGTTGCGCACAAGTCTAACAAACGGGAACGATTACGATTACGATTACGATTAAGCGGATAGATTTTGGTGATCGGGCAGCGGGTTGGGTACCAAACAATGACTATGATGACGACGATGCATGCAGTTCACATTTCAAAAGATGATTTGCTAAATGTGAGTAACTCTAATTCCGCATATCCAGACACGTTCAGTTCTTTTGTGTTAGCTTAAAAGGTCTAATGAGAAAAAAACCTTTGATAATTAATAGAAACGACGGAAACAAGTACGTCAAGCTCAACGAATATATCGAGAGAAAAAGAGAACAAGTGAAGAATTTAAAACAGAACGAATCAAATTTTTGGAAAACATTATTGTTTCAATAGATCAAGATTTTGCAGATTTTTACAACGATTTAACGACTTTGATACAAGGACAACGGCATGATGATGATTCTTCGGAGATTGTACATCGTCGGCTTATCAAGACTTTGGCTTTAACGGGTACCAAAATGAGAAATCATATAAGAAACAGTGGAGTTTTAATAAATCGGACACAGAGTAATAACAACAAGAGTGATAATAAGGTTGAAATTGAGATTGAGAGTGAAACTCAGTGCCATGATTCGGAGTTTAAATGGTCCGATCGGAACAATGTAGTTGAGGATGAAATCGAAGAAGATGAACCTGAACCTGAACCTGAACCTGAACAAGATGATGACGATGAACTGGCCATCAGGAGTAATTCCGTTAATGGTAAAGGTAAAGGTTTACCGCTTGTACCATGGATGAAACGACAATTGAAACAAGTATCCCAAAAAGACTTGAAGTTGAAAAAGGGGAGGAAACAACCAGATAATCAAATTCAGGTCATCCCCGTTTTATTCGATTTTCCCGAATCCCACGATAAATGGCGAGAAAAAGTTTACAAATCCAAATCCAAATCCAGTACTTCTTCCTCTAATACCACCAGATCCATTGAACAAGGTATCATTCCAATAATAATTGAAGGAGTTAATTTTGATATTGGAGTATGTACGGATTACAAATGGGCAAGACAAACTCTTGAATCCGTATCCAAAATCCATGATCCATTTGATGTTAATTGGGAGCCAAGTTATAACCATCAAACAATCCGAATAACTTTAAACAAGTATCAAAGATCGTCATCATTATCTGGGACTGGGAAATTTGCAGATGGATTATTGCTCCATGCAACAATAGGAGCGCTTCTATTCTTTCGAGAAAAAGATTATTTATCTATAAATTTGAGATTTCCAGGATATGAAGATTTGAACGAACTTTATTCGATTATATGTCTTGCATGGACAAATCTTTCAAAAACTTCAACTTCAACTTCAACCTCAACTTCCTCTGCTTCTTTTGATTGTTACTATTCTGGGAATCCTCAAGATGATAAAAAATTCCCCGGTTATCTATGTGCATCTGCAGTTGAGGCTAAGATGAGTAGTATTGCGGATTTGAATGATTTTGATTGGGAAATTGCATTTCTAATCATATTGGGAGGATGTTTTTGTTTAGGAAATATTCCTAGATTTTGTTCGGAAGCTGTTGTTCAAGCAGCCAGGATCAGTAGGAAAAAATGATCTACGAATCAAATATCAAAAATTGAATTTAGGAGAGGGATTACATACTTTTAAAAAATGTGTATTTATATATATGTTCAAACAAAACTAAAACTAAAACTAAAATTAAAACAAAAAACAAAATTGGTTCAAAAGTCAAAGAGGATCAAAAACTGAATAAACACACGCCTGCTCAAACTTAACCAAACGAGAAAAAGTTAAGTATTTTTTCGAGTATTGTGTAATTCAGAACGACTTTTTCTTGGGGAAGGGGGAGGGTGTACAATGCAATGAAAAGGCGTCATAGATAGATGGATCGATGGATAAAAAGAGGTAGGATGACAGAATACATGATGGATGATATCAACAAATAGAACTAAAAAACAGAAGAGAACAGAACAGAGCAAAACAAAACAAAACAGTAAAAAGGGAGGAGTTAATCAAGCCTCATTCATTTCAGTGTCTTCATCTTTTTCTTGTGGAACAGGAACCGATGTATTTATATGATGTGGTGATGATGAAGATGAAAATGAAAATGTTTTTGGTCTTTGGTTTAGTATTGGTGGTGGTGGAGGAGGAGGTGGGACCATTGACGGACTCATGATGGGACTTTGGGTTCGACTATGAACTCTGCTTAAACTTTCGCTCCCTGTTGGAGTTCTCGATATACATTGTTTTTTAAAAATTGTTGAATCATCATCATCAGAATCATCAACATTATGGATATGGTCATTATCATTTTCATTTTCATTTTCATTATCATTTTGATTTTCATTTTCAAGATGGTTTACCCAGTCCTCTGCTTTTTCCAAAGTTTCATCCACGACCTTCATCACGTTTGAAAGCATGATGAGGGATTCTCTTGCGAGAATCAGGACTCTTCCATCTGGATGAGACGCAGAGAATTCAGTCTGTGAAGTAGAAGAAGTAGAAGATGGGGTATTTGAGTTTGCAATTGCCCATGTACTGGGCAATTTTAACAAGGCTTCACGGACTTTCGAACGGGCAGGTTCGGGTAAAGTGTTACAACCATAGTTTGAAACCACAGTGACGACTTTTTTCACAGTGCCGATGATATCAGCCTTGACAGCAGCGATTCCCGAGTTTGTTGGTTGTTTTTCTTTTTCTTTTGCTTCCTTTTCTTGTTGTTCCAACTCCAACAGTTCCTGGAGATTGCCTACGCGGTTTGTCAGTTGGTTATTTGCGAGTTTGAGCAAGTGTAAGCAAAAGCGTAAACGACGGCGGGTTTCCACGGACATGGAGAAGCCGGAGACGATGGCGGTTGTCCAGCGGGTTTCAGGGCCCAGAGAAGATCTTGGTCTAAGAGAGGTTGAAGTGGAAGTTGAGTATTGGCGGTTGAGTCTCCGCACGACGGGCTTTGCCATATTTTCGACCATTTCAGCACCGTATTTGAACCTAGGGGAGTAAGATTTTGACGATTCGTAGACTTTGACGGCGGAGGAGATGAAGGGATGGTTGGAGACTCTGTTGACCCAGTCTGGGCCTGATCTGGGTCTACGGGTTAGAGGTTTTACATCCAGGAGGTCGTTGTTGCTGATGGTGGTGGAGCTGGAGGAGGAGGAGGCTCGACTATGGTGGGCGTATTGGGGCTGGAACGGGGTGGTGGATCGCAGCTTGTCCAGAGCATGGGCGGCGAGCAGGACGTCGCCGTTCTGGCACAGCTCTGGGTCTGTTGGAGCAGGTTCGGGATACTCGTGGAGGTTGAGGTTGAGGTTGCCCAGCCTGTTGTTGATTTCGGCCTGGGACGGGGTCTGGTGAAGCAGGTCGATGCTGTTTCTGGCGGAGGTGTCTGTGCTAGAGGAGGTCGCAGTGCTTGTCGTGCCCATACTCTCTGTGCTTGCTTCGCTGGCCTCGCTGGCCTCGCTGGCCTCGCTGGCCTCGCTCGGAGGATCGTGGTCGACGAGAAAGGCGATTGCCAGACGGGCCTCGCTGTTCCTGTTCACGCTGTTCCTGTTCACACTCGTGGAGGGCATTGGTGGAGGAAAAGCCCAGCGGGAGAGGAGCGCTGCATGTGACGCCGGCCCAGAACTGTTGGGCCGCATGTGACAGCCCCAACAACACCCACGCACCCCTCGCTTCTCCTCTCCAGCATCAACACCTCCCACTGCCCAGCGTGAGAGTGAAGAGCACCCCCAGATCCTGACCCAGATCCAGATCCTGACCCAGATGCCCTCGCTCGCGGCCGCCGTGGCCTCTGTCCCGCGCCTGTTCCCCAACACTGCCCGGCTCCACGACGCCGCCGCCCTGCTGGCCGCCCGCCTGCGTGCCTGTGCTACCCCCAGTACCAGTGGCAGTGCCACTGGTACTGGCACTGGCACTGGCACTGCTGGCACAGTCACCGTGGCCCTCGTGCCCGTGCCCGGCCACGCCGCCCGCGCCCAGGTGCGCTCCGTGCTGGACGTGCTGGTGGCCGACCCCCGTAACCCGGACCCGAGCTGGCCCGCGGCGCTGGGCTCGCGCACGCTCAGCAAGGACGTGCTGGTGCGCTACGGCCGCTACGACGGCTTCCTGACCCACAACTCGCTGGCGGAGTACTCTGCCCCGGCCCCGTTTCTGTGCGCGGCCCAGCGCTCTCTGTTCGGCGACGGCCCGATGGAGCGGGACCGCTCCCGGTTCCCGGACCTGGCGCTGCTGGAGGCAAACTCCCTCCACGACTCGCAAGACAACGTGTTCAAGCTGAGCCCGGTCCACGTCCATCTGGCAGAGTCTGTGGCCGAGTCCGTGGCCCTGGCCACGGACGAGGACTCGTCTACAGACTCGCCCTCGTCCCCGTTCTACACCAAACTCACCGTCGTCGACCTGCCCTCCGCGCCTACCCCAGACCAAATCTCATCCATCGCATCCCTAGCCCCCTCCGTCCTGCTAACCTCCTCCAAAGAGTTCCTCAAAGGCGCTGTCTCCATACAACAGCACCCTTCCTCCGCGGCCAGTGTGGACTCTTTCATCCACCACACTGCAGCCTCAAACATCGAATCCCTTGCAAAGCAGATCCTCGAATCAACAAGACTCGAAAATTACGTCCCCAAAGTGACCTCCGCCATACTCCGACACTGCGAAGCCTCACTACGGAAAAACCCTTCCAAATCTGCCCTGGAATCCGCAACAATCTCCAAACTCATTTCAAAATGGTCCCAAAACTCTCACAAGGAATTACAGACCAAATTCGATGCCGACTTTTCAAATTGGCAATCTCGCGCCCTCCCTTGGTGGAAGTTGTACTACAGAGTCGATGATGTGGACTCCCTGGTCGAAAAATGGTTGGATCATCATTACATGGTTTCGGCCAAAAACTCGGTAATCTATCTCCAAGGTAGAATCGATGCATACGGTGCAACCACTAGTACTACTACAAGTAGTACTAGTACTAGTACTGCTACTAGTTATTCTCATGATACTGCCCTACTCTCCACGAAAAACAAAATTGTTCAAAATCTTGTACCCACACTATACAACTCTACACTCATCTCCTTCTCAACAAACGTTGTTGGTTTACAACTACCTTTGATCCTCTCTTCTTTAGCAGGTCATTATCTATTCGGTTATACCCCTTATTCAATGTCCGCACTGGCCCTATTGGGCCTCGTTCTGGGCTTTAAAAGATTACAATCCCAATATGAATCCCATCTAGCCCAATTTAAATCAAAATCTTTAGAATTGACTCGAATCGCAATAGGTGATACTGTTAAACAATTGGAGCAAAGGTTGAACCATAAATTGAATCAGAATTACGAAAATGATTTTAAAAGACAAAATTTGATACATGAGTTGAAATCGGAACTCGAAAAGTTTAAAACACAATACAATTGTGTTTAAATGTATATACCTTTTCATATTTTAGCATGAAATCAAAAAAAATTCTTGTTTTGTTGGCGTAGGTACATTCACATGAATTTTCTTATTTGGTCAAATACTTTTGAAAAGTTTTATCAAACAATTTCGCCATTGTAAAATCCAATTCCGTAAGTCCATTCACATCATCTGTAGTCAACTGGATTCCAACCTGGTTGTATTTCTATAACGAATTCTAGTTGGTTAGTTTGGCTTTTCGGGTTTGAAAACGAAATGACCTTTACATTTATAATCACAGGATGATGTTTTCGAAGATGACTTATCATCGAAATCTCCGTAATAAACGCCATCGAATTTTGGAAACTTTTAAACCGATAATTTTTGAAAATTGATTCCGAGTTTATACCCAGAAAGTTACCACCAGTACTACTACTACTCATTGGCGTTGTCGTGATGTTTTTCATCGCTGGGCGTGGCACATGAACCCATCCATTTGTATTCACCTCCGCCACTTTCAATGCCAATTGAGAACCCGATAGTAAAACTTTGAGTGTGTTGGTTTTCCCAGACATTTCCTCAATCTCTTGGGTGATGATGTTTTGATGTTGAGGAAAACCCCCTTTCACCCCCACAAGGTTGTGTTGTGAAGACTGTCTTTACCAGCAATAAAAAATCAAAAAAATCAACTCAAAATAAGAGTAATTTTTTTGTGTTTAAAGATTGTATCATATCCACTGGTTTTGCCAAAAACTGACCAAAGTATCATTACCCTTTTTCCCACTGTTCTCCTGCTCTCCTGCTCTCCTGTTCTCCTGTATTCCTGTATCTGGTTTGTTGCAGACATGGACTGATCACCTGTTCCGGGATCAAATCAAGTCAATATCAAAATCAAAATCACATTCCCGCCTACAAAAATCACACCTCCTCCTTCCCCTAAACTTCTTCCAGACTCCAGTCCATATATACATATACACTTCAACCATAAATAGTTCCCCCTCAAAATGTCGTATCGAAGCACACCTTCACGAAAAAGCAATATCCCTTTACCTTCAACCCCGACCTATTCTGATCCTGTTCAGCGATCCAGTGAAAGCAGAAAGCGTCAATCAAAAAGGGACGAGGTAAGTCCCAGTCCCACTCCCAGCCCAGGCGCCGCAGCACAGCAGCACACTGCGCAGCGCTCTCTAACCTTAATATTGATCGGTGGATTATCTAACCACCCTACCTAGGCAATTCGAAGAAGAATTGAATCCGATCTTGCAAAGAAAAGACAACCAAGGGTGAAATCCCGTCAACCAAGTAGACGACGTAAAGTGAATCCGGGAACAGTTTTATCTTTAAAACCTTCAAGTCCAGTTGTATGTAGATCAACAACAACAATTTATGAAGCTTCACAAATGATGGCAGCAAAAAGAGAAAATTGTATACTGGTTGCAGATGAAGAAGGTGGACTCTTGGGAATCTTCACTTCAAAAGATTTGGCTTTTAGAGTTGTTGGGTCCGGCTTAAACTCTGTAAATGTCACTATTGAACAAATCATGACTCCAAATCCTGTTTGTGCAAAAGCTGATACTTTGGCTTCCGATGCTCTTAATCTAATGGTCGAAAAAAATTTTAGACATTTACCAGTACTCGATGAAAATGATGAAATTTTTGGGGTACTCGATATAACAAAATGTTATCAAGAAACTATGGAAAAACTTGAACGTGTTTATACAAGTTCCAAAAAACTTCATGATGCTTTAAATGCGGTAAATACAGATGTGGGTGTAAGCGGTGGTGGATCTCAACCCCATGAAATCGTCCAATATTTTGAAAATTTAAAAGTCTTGATGGATACCCCGGATCTCGAATCCATACTTGCTCTTGATGATGATGATGATGGTGGTTCTTCAACTTCAACTGCTCCTGTTTTTGTATCCCCCAAGACAAATGTTTTTGAAGCCGCCACTTTGATGAAAGATTATAGAACAACTGCCGTACTTGTCAAAGATATCGATGAAAATGAAATCACGGGAATTTTCACAAGTAAAGATGTCGTGTTAAGGGTCATTTCAGCAGGTTTGGATCCTAAACTTTGTAGTGTTATTAGAGTAATGACTCCTCAACCGGATTTTGCACCCAAAAATTTGAGTATACAACAGGCCTTGAGGAAAATGCATGAGGGTCATTATTTGAATTTACCTGTTTTGGATGATAATGGTGAGATTTTGGGAATCGTTGAAGTTTTGAAATTGACATGTTCAATTTTGAATCAATTGAAAAATATGCAAACAAATGATACTGAGGGTCCTGCTTGGAACAGATTTTGGAAATCTTTGGATAATGATCATGATCAGGATCAGGATCATGAATATGAAGGTTCGATTCATGAAACCAGATCTTTGGCAGGATCCAGTGTTGTTGTTGCAGAAGAAGATGAGGATGTGGGTGACGTGACTCAAGCAGATCTTTCATTTGATCTTGGACCCAATGATTCAGTATCATTTATCGATCAAAAATCCTATCTCGATACGAAAACTCCAATGATTCCACCCGATGCAAAACCATTCGCTTTTAAATTTAAAGCTCCATCAGGTAGACTTCATAGAATCACAATCGCTCCAAATTCGGGAATAGCCATGCTTCGATCCCAAATCTTGATGAAATTATCATCATCTGATGTGATCAAATTGGGAGGTGAAATAAATTATGAAATTTCACATTTGGATGAAGATGGCGATTTGGTGGCAATAACTTCAGATCAAGATCTTTTGGATGTTGCTTTGATTTCTAGAAATTCGGGATTGGAAAAAGCAGATCTTATTGTTCATCATGTTGATAAACAAACCATTGATGAAATTTTACCACAAAGGGAGAAAAAAACAAATTCAACAGCAAAAAAAGATTCAAGATCAAAATCAAGATCAAGATCAAAATCAAAATCAAAATCAAAATCTCATCATGAAAATGAAAATGAACATGAACATGAAAATTATGATTTTATTAAAGGTGTTCCAAATGATTTCTTACTTCCTGCTGCGATAACAGTGTTAACAGTATCGATTCTAATTGTATTTGCATTTTCACATAAAAAATAGTAGTAGATAGTGAGTGGTGGTGGGGTTTACGATATATTCTCTCTTGTTTCTTGTCATGCTAAATGAAAAAAAAAAAAAAAAAAGTAAAGGATCTAGGGTAAATTCACACTCTTGATTCTTTTATTCACATTATTGATTTCAAACCATTCTCATATTTACAAAAAAATTTGTTTATATCGGTTCCCCAACTTGACTTTTTGTTTATGCCGATTTCTTCAAATCTTGGACAAGTTGTTGAACTTTCATCTCCTGTGCAACTCTTGCTTCATTAACCAATTTATTCCAACGGATTTTTTTATCCCTTGATGTTTGATGTTTTAAAACTTGCACATTTGTACCTTCAAACTCTGCTGGATCAAGATTCACTGCATGAGGTTTCCTTTCATCGATAACTTCTTTACCAATAACATTCTGAATGAAAAAATTCCTCAAATCTCCCAAAGTTCGGATCTTTGTAAGTACAAGATCAGGAACATCCACTCCGGATTTCGCTTGAATTGTTCTTGTCAATTCAAATCTCTGAGATAGATTAGAAAGATCAAATTCTTCAACAACAATAGGTTTCTTCCCTGTAACCTCTTCAACACTTTGGACAAATATTTGATCCAATTCTTCAATGCTTCCCACTCTTTCCAAAGCTTTCCATTGTTCAACTTTAAATCCATTCATTTCACTCTTCCATTTGTCAGATTTGATTACTCGTCCAATAACCTCAATTTCATGATCAACATCATTTTTGCCTCCTCCCCCTTCTTCAAGCTCCTTCATAACTTCTTCGGTACGTCTGGTTTCAGGAACAGCAGAAACACCAGTGGGATCTTGGGGTTTCCGACTTCGAAACCAACTGAAAATGTCATGATTTGAAGATGTCGTTTGAAATGATCTCTTACTTGTGCCCACCACCACCGCCGCCGCCGCAGTCGTCGTAGTCGTCGTCGTAGTCGTCGTCGTCGTTTGCAATCGTAATGAATTCCTAGCAACCTGTGCCATCAAACTCATCCGAGAACCTGGTCGAGATCCCAGAATACGAAAAGACATTCCACTTGTTTTACTTTTCTATCTCAAAAAGATATCCCCAATAAAAAATTTGGTTGGTTGGTTGGTTAAAACGTGAAAAAGTCTATTGGTACAATCTCTTTTCCCAAAAGTGAAAAAACGTAAAAGTGGTTATGATCAGGTAATAGATTACGTACACAAAAAATATGTTTTCCTCACCCCCGAAAAAAACAACGTTACCCGCACTTCCAAAGAAGAGATGCTACTGTACAGATTGATCTCAAGTCATATTTGTTTTTGTGTAAACATGTTGGCATCTATAAAATAATACATTAAACCAAAGAGTCTCTAATGGGGTACTAATTCAGTAAGGGAACACCATGTTGTGAAAACTTCGTTTTGATAGAGTATTGATATTTCCAAGTTGCTTCATGAACATGGTGACATTTTTCTACAGGACCATCTTGTCAGCTGTTTGATAAACTGAGCTGAGAGATAAAAATTGAGTCTGCAATGATCAGCATTTATTCTCATTCTGGGGAAGCGAGTACCAGCTTCAAAAGTTTTTGTTCATGTCAGTTTTCTTGAGTAAAAAATCGGGCATTATTTTGGACTTTATTCCTAATTGAAAAAAAACCGAAATTATTTTATTACTAATTGCTATAGTTTTTCTTTGTGAGTTTTAGTTTATTGATGAAACAGTTGTAGACAAGCACATCAAAACTCTGTCCAGTCCAGTCCAGTCCAGTCATGTTCAAGAACTACAATTCCGTAAACTTTTAACCGTTTCTTCAATAAACATAGTTTCCAAAAGCTACAAACAAACATTGTAATCTTCAAAGAGAAGTATGGAAACAACCCAGTGATTCTGGATTGGTATCACACACACATAGGGAAAACATATGGAAATTGGTTGATCGGCCATTAGGAAGAAATATGCTCGGATGTTGATATCAACAACATTTGCAGATGATCAATGGAGTGTAATTGTAATTGTGAGATCTATGTTAGGACTCGGGTGATATCCATTCCGGGTAAGCTCGGTCTAATAGCTATATAAGTAGTTAGATCCCTATTCTATAGCAATTCAGCAGCTATGTGTGTGAATCACTGACCCCTAGTTTCCTTCCGGACCTAGCAATATATATATAAAAACTCATCCGTTGATTTGAAAAGTTTCTATATCCATAAGAAGGCTATTATCAAAGAATCCAATTAAAAAATCCATCTCGTTAAATGATAACACCCAAGGTGGACTTTTAGATTTTGTAAACAAGTTATGCATAATTGCCAGTTCAAGTGGGCGATCCAAAATCACCCATCTCGGTAACTTGATCAGCTATTTTCTCAACTGCCAAGAAAATGCCACTGAAAAATATAGAGGCGAAGGATCTTTTAATTAGATTGAAGATGTTGGAATCTGTTAGAAAAGCCAGAACCAAGTCAGTAATATAATCTACCGCACGCACTATTCAATTGTAACGAGCATGGCAGAGATGAAGACATTCTTCCAACTGTTATGCTTCAAAGAATATTATAACGTTTTTTCCAATGTTTATTCGATATTGGTTGAGGCACAGTCGAGAACCAAAAATGAAGAAATACATTTCAAAAATGCTCCAAGAATGACTACACCTGGAACTATCATCCAACAGATTCCTTAGGCACAGGAATATAAACGAAGTAAAAAAGAGAAAACTGAGGAATACCAGGAATGGAAAAGAGACCTCTCTCTTACACTGGTTCTGTTTTTTTTTTCGCTCTAAACATCTCTATACCACCCCCATACTAACTAGTCTTTGTAATTTTCTAGACCTCCATGTAAGGGCTCGGGGAGCTATACGTTCACAGTTCACACACTTTCTTGATGGTCCTCTATTGCTATGTAGGAACTAGGCTATTTATATAGAGGAATGGCTCGGCTAAAACCGGGATGCCGTGAGGCAGGGACATCCGGATCTTAACACAAGGGTCTTTCTTTAATGAGCCGAAAAGTCCAAACTTCACCTTTGGTTTTACGAATTAAAGAACTGGGCTCTTATCCAGATTCTTTTAATTACTTTGCTAATAACATATCTATGGATATGGAAACATTGTCAAATCACATAATGGTCATTTTATCTCACATTGCACACATCTACTTCATCGATCAATGGCATGGCGAAACTTCAAAGCTTTGTAACTGACAGATCAGACAAAAGTTTTTTTAAAACAAGGTAATGAACTAGTCTCCCCCTTCCTTGTCACTACAATCCCAATCCATGGATCTACTTTTCTACAGATGATACCCCGATGGTGATGTGTCAGTTCCACAACACAAAGATATATGATTTTTTCTTTTTCCATTTGTTCATATAAACATAGATTAAACTAACTTTGTCTTGAATAGAAGCTATTACTCAAGCTATCTCATTGATAGCTGCAATAATGTTGAATTTTCGACTATTTGCGAAACGTGATATTTCTGAGCGCTTTCCCTTTTCTTCTGTTTAATCCACTGCTGGCACAGAAACAGGGACATCTTTTAGCGGCGTGTTCCAGCTGATTCCAGCGTGATACCACATTGAAACTTTAGATCCCAAAAGGCAACAAACACCATCATGGACAAGATACAAACACAGAACAAACAAATACATGCTGAATCATTGTATAACCATGTCCTACTACTTTGGGAATTACCATGATGAAACCCCCCCAAAAGGAGTTTGCTTTTTCTCGTGTTTTTGCGAAACTCTCGTACTTCAACTCAAGGTGTTTGTACCGGGTAACACGTATGTTCCTCCACACAGATTAAAACCTTCTTTTTTGCTCTTTTTTAGAATTTCCTTTTTATCTGCGCTGGTCTTTGAGATAAGTTATAGATACACGCCAGGTAAACAGGCACGAACAATAATTGTCTGAGACATTCCTTGGAGCTTTCCTCTTCCACTTTCAGATTAGTGACGATTGAAACGTAATAATCTCGATCCCCTTAGTCTCCCCTTTTCCTTTTAATTTTTTTTTTGTTTTTTTAACTTTCTTGGAACGGACTCTAGTTCTATCATTTGGGTACACTTATACTTTGCATCACCTTTTCCTAGTCGGATTCCAAATCAAAAAAAGCCATCCATTCTTTAAGATTCAAAAACATGGAGGAGTCTCAGAATCTGGAATCTGAGAAAACAATTCAGATACCTGTGCCCATCAAACCAATTCCCCTTAGGCCACGCAGCAACTCCAAAGTTGCCAAACAGAAATCTCTGTCCGCTTTACAAACCAAAATCACAAACATATACACGAGTCTTAAACTGAAACCCAGATTCGCACTTATTGGAATCCTCAGTCTGTTATGTATGTTTCTAATCCTCTCTGGCACTTTCACACTGCTCTCGGATTATGGCTACGTGAGTCCCAACAACGCTTTGTCTGCCAACAGTGTATTTGGAACCGGGTTTCACGGGGTGCATGGAATTCCAGGGTTGCCCACAAAGGTGAAGGATCCTGGAATTGGTGATCGTGAAAGAAAAGGAATACTTGGTGGATACGCCAGTAGTTCAGGAAGTGGGAACGTGGTCATAATGTTGGCAGCAAATGAAGACGGTGGTGTGAACAAATGGAAGGGGACTCAAGAATGGTCCATTGAGCGAAGCAGCATTGCAAACAAGAAAGCCTATGCCCGTAGACATGGATACCAATTGGCAATCAAGGATATGACTGCTAAGAAGAGATACAGCCACGAATGGAGAGAAAGTTGGGAGAAAGTGGACGTTATCAGACAAACTATGAGACAGTTTCCAGATGCTGAATGGTTTTGGTGGTTGGACCTACACACGCTGATCATGGAGCCTCAGATATCACTCGAAAAGCATTTTTTGAACAACCTGGAAACGGCCACCAGTCGGACTCTCGACTATTTCAACCCATTGAAGATGGAGAAATACATCGACAATGTTGACTACACGCAACCCATAGATCTCATCGTCACCCAGGATTGTGGTGGGTTTAATCTCGGTAGCTTTTTGATTAGACGAAGCGCTTGGACAGAATCATTACTGGACATATGGTGGGATCCCGTTTTTTACGAACAGAAACACATGCAATGGGAACATAAGGAACAGGATGCTTTGGAGACATTGTATAGCACACAGGGTTGGATTCGAAGTCGTACTGCTTTTCTACCACTTCGAAAAATCAACGCTCTTCCTCAAGGTGCATGTGGAGAAGAATATGCCAATGATCCTCGGTTTTTTTATAATTATCATGAACGCGATTTCCTTGTCAATATGGGAGGTTGTCAATGGGGCCGGAATTGTTGGGATGAAATGGAAATGTTTAAACAAATGAGCAAACAGTTGCATGAAAAGAAGCATTGGTGGGAGATATTTTAAATCTCTCTCACGCGCGCTTTTTTTACTGCTCTATCCTTTCCTTTCTTTTTATTTGTTTGTGTTTTTTTTTGGTATCAACTGAACTTGTCGGTGTGGTTATTGATGTTTTTGCTTTTGATTGACTGTAGCCAGGATTTTCTACGAGTTTGTGTGTCTCTAGTGGTTAACGCTATTCCCACAAACTTTCTTCTTGTTTCTTTTTTTCTGTCTTATTGTTCCCTGGCAGCACAGACATAACCATCATTTTGCTCGTATTAATAGTAACATATATATTATAGAAATCAACTAATCTATAGCATTGTGGGTTTGTTCATTGGCAGAGCGTATACCGATGGATATTCTTTTCCCATGTCTAGTGAACTGTTTCAAAAACTACCTATCTTTTTGTTCGCCTCACAAAGCTTGTGCTCACTTCCCCATAGTTGGCTGTAAAGTGGGCATAGAAAGTCCAACTGGAGTCATGTAGTCATTCACTACACAGAAACAAAAAAATGTTGTTCGCAAAACGGGCTTTCGAGAAAGGTTTTCCTATTGCGCAAATGGGAAAAGAGAGCAAAAATAACAGATTGGCTAAATCACCCTTTATTTAAGCCTTATCGGGCCAGTTAAATTAACATTTGAATCCAGTTTCACTTTTCTCATCATGTCCAAGGTCACACACGCATTCCCATATTTGCCATAGCCAGAATAATAATGGAATGGTCAAAGGACAAAAACCTGTGTTGGAAATGTATTGTAGAGTCACCTGTGTATCGACATATTCAGTAACTCCTACCACTATTTCCCCTTATCGGTACTGCTTAACGTGTCCTTGTTTCTATGAAAGAACTAGATGTCTTGCTCTTAAATATAGATTTTTAGCAAACCGACAGCGTGTACACTGGTTGTGTAATTCGTGTTAGGGCGTCTGGGCAGGCAAGGAGGCTGTGGTCAAGGCCATAAGCGCCAGGCTTCGGCTTGTTCGTTGCAGCATGCTATTATCCAGCTAATCACAAGCACTGGACCCTGTGAACTGGTCATATCACCAGACTCGACCGCCACGAGAGGGCTCGAAGGAGAGACATTCCGAGAATGGGCCTTGTGGTTCCGCTTCATATCTACACTGGCCGCAGATAAGCCACCGATACGGCTTTTTCTCATCCTTCAGGCTAAGCACACCCAGCCGAACAGGATGCCTGAAGCTTTCGGGTATATGGCATTTAGTCCCAGTCCTATGCAAACAGACTTGGACTGGTCTCATGGCTGGTTCATGCCCTTCCATCATCCCCATTTGAAATTTTCAATTTCTGCGATTTCATCAAAACATGGCTTTCTTCTTGGAGGCCAGAAGCGTCCAAGACAAGTCATCTCGCATGCCAGACCTGAGATTTTACCGATGCGTACCTAATGTAAACACTCATGACCTGTTTCTTTTTTTTGTTTCCACATCCAAAATCCCCAGATAATTGCCAAAAACTACCAAGTGTGGAGAGTGAGAGGAAAGAGGAGGTTTGAAATTCACAATTAAAATGGAACATGCCGGATGTTGGCCAAAATTGACACCAGGAGACCTTCGAAACGTGAGCACTGAGAGCCCATCGCACGCTTTCCATCGGCTCCTCCTCCACGTTTCCACTAACGAAAGCAAACGGCACAGAATTTCTAGAAACATGGGGGCCAAGGATGCTTTAAAGCTTTTTCATTCACATCATGTTCCATTCCATCTCTCAAAGCTATTAAATATCTCAAGAAAAAAAAGAAAACGGGAAAAAAGAAAGAGATAAAAGTCGAGGTGTTCTAGCGCTGCGGTCAAAAACCCTGTTTCTCGCGCTTGCTATTATAATTGAAACAGTTCGCCCCACAAAAACAATAGCCATCTGCCTCTTTTTTTTTTTTTGAGGTATGCTATACGTGTAGCGCTTATAAAGGTGAAGCAGTGTCCAGCTTTTCCCTCTTCTTTGCAACTATCTGTGCTGACTTGTTTCTGTTGGGTTGTCCTTTTTGAATGGGTTTTTGAAGCTAACTCTGGGTCTTCTCTAATAACCGTTAAAGTTAGTGTTACTGTACATAGAGGCTATTATTATATTCATTCCCTTCTTTTTTTTTCAGTGTGTATCATTCTCATCGCCAAAGCTCTTCTCTTTCATTCCTCCTCCTTGAGAACATAAACACCATGACCTACTCGCCTGTGTCCGTTCCCTTTGCTGGCCATCAGAATCTGGATCCGTTTTCTGCGGCAGAGGTCTACTATGGTCCTGAGACCGACCTTACAAAGCTAAACGAAAACAGCATCTCCAGAGTTAAAACGACTTCCACCCTGCACCAACTGGTTGCAAGAAACGCAAATGTCTGGAAAACTGATAGCGATAGCAGCAACAACTCACAAGATGGAGATGATGATTCATTTACGCCCGTTTTGAAAAGAAGAGGATCACAGGATATACTCAATATCAACGGGAGCAGAAGATTTCTCATTTCCGATGTGAACGCTACTTTGCAACACCTTTTGGAGGTGGAGGATACAGATCAAAACAACCAGATTACAATAGAGGATTGTGGACCAAAAGTTCTCCAATTGGGGACATTCAATTCAAACGGTTACAACAAGGTTGAAATTAGAGGAACCTATATGCTTTCAAACCTACTTCAGGAACTGACACTTGCCCAAAGATTCGGTAGGAAAGCCATTATTTTGGATGAACAGAGGCTAAATGAAAACCCGGTACAGAGACTCTCGAGACTTATTACCACTCAGTTTTGGGACGCTCTCACAAGAAGAATCGACGCCTCCAATATTCGTATGGTAGCGAAGGATCCCAAAGATCGGCATGGAGCTGGGAATCCGAGAATTTATATCCCCCATTCCGAAACTGAACAGTATGAGTACTATTTGAAGGTGGCAAAAGAGCAGCCAGAGGCAAACCTGGAGGTTAATCTTTTACCCGAGGAGATAACTCCGGATTATGTCAAGTCAATCAATACGAAACCTGGGTTTCTCGCTCTGGCCATGGAGAAATGTGAGGATCCAGAAACTGGCGAAACTTCTCTACAGTCTTTCCCTTTCTTGGTGCCAGGTGGCAGATTTAATGAACTCTACGGATGGGATTCTTATATGGAATGTCTTGGTTTGCTTATCGATAACAAGATAGAAGTCGCTAAAGGAATGGTCGAGCACTTTATATTTGAGATCAAGCACTATGGCAAGATCTTGAATGCCAACAGAAGTTACTATCTCTGCCGTTCTCAACCCCCATTCTTGACTGATATGACCCTCAAAGTGTACGAAAAGATCAAGTTTGATTCAGAGGTTGCCAAACCTTTTTTGAAAAGGGCGTTCCAGGCAGCGGTCAAAGAGTACAAAACAGTCTGGTGCTGCGAACCTAGATTAGATCCAAAGTCAGGACTGTCTAGGTATAGGCCAAATGGCAAGGGTATACCGCCGGAGACAGAGGCTAGCCATTTTGAACTCGTTTTAATGCCATATGCAGAAAAGCATGGCGTTTCTTTTGAAGAGTTTCAGCGCTTGTATAACGATGGCATTATTAAAGAGCCCTTCCTAGATGAGTATTTTTTGCATGATGCTGCTCTGCGCGAATCTGGACATGATACTACTTACAGATTTGAGAACAAGTGCGCTAGACTGGCCACAGTTGACCTAAACTCGCTTTTGTTCAAGTACGAAATTGATATTGCGCATACTATCAGGAGCCATTTTGGAGATGCCTTGGAGATGGAAGATGGTACCGTCGAAAGGTCGGCTATGTGGGTTCGTAGGGCAAAACTGCGACGTGAACGTATGAACAAGTATATGTGGAACGAGAAGAAGGGCATGTTCTTTGACTACGACACAGAACTTGAAGAGCAAATGACTTATGAATCGGCAACGACATTCTGGACAATGTGGGCCGGTGTCGCATCGCCTAGACAAGCGGTGAAGCTTGTTGAAGAGGCGCTTCCCAAGTTTGAAATGTTTGGAGGCCTTGCTGCTTGCACTTTGGAATCTAGAGGAGAGACTGGACTCCATAGACCGAACCGGCAATGGGATTATCCGTATGGCTGGGCTCCACATCAGATTCTGACATGGAACGGTCTTATTAAGTATGGATATGGGGATGATGCCGAGAGGTTATGCTACAGATGGCTTTACCTCATGACAAAGGCTTTTGTGGACTACAACGGAATTGTTGTTGAGAAGTACGATGTTACGAGGGAAGTTGATCCTCATCGTGTGGATTCAGAATATGGCAATCAAGGCTCAGCTACTGAAGGTTTTGGATGGGTCAACGCGAGCTATATATTGGGACTCACATTGTTGAATAGCCATGCAAAGAGGGCTTTGGGGACTTGTACTCCCCCCGATGTTTTCTTCAGTTCAGCAGACACCTTTTTTGATATTTCCTCTTGAAAAATCAATGCTTGATACTGGCTTGCTTTTTATGTTATTTATCCATTTTTTTTTTTTATTACTGCTTGTTAAGAGTTTTACGCGTTGATTTTTATCCGCATCTTGATATATTTATACTGTATTGATTATGTGACGATCATGACTAAGATAGTGAGGGAGACAGATTGAAATAGAGAGACATAGCACTCATAGAATTCATTTGCTTTCAATGCTAACATTTGAAGTCTCTCTTTTCAGAATCAGTACAAAGCTGCGTTCCCATATTTAGAATTAGCGATTTAGAAAGATGAAAAAAAGTTTGGTAATCAAGGCTAACAATAACAACAAGTTAAAACTCGATTAGGGTTTGGAATTTTGCTAAACCACCAGATTCGTTTGACGGGGGGAACTAGAATATGTAGGCAATGAAATGAATGATGATGTACTAGTCATTAGATCAAGAGTCATCCAACAATTTAAAAAGGCCAAGACTACAAAACTGAAAAAGACAAGGAATATATGTACCCCTTTGTCGATTGTATGGCCGATATCTTTTTTTTGTTGGAAGTAGCAGGGTTGTAACGATTCATGCTAAGCAACCATTATAACAGGTACTTTTTCACAGCGACCGAGGTTTAAAAAGAAACAATTTGCATAATTTTCCTCTTTTGTTCTTTGTGCATAATAATCCTTTTTGATGAGTCAGATTATGCCTGATCAGGGCCGGTCTGCTCAAAACAAGACAGGATGATCGGGTACTTACTCTGAAATGACTAAATTGAGGGAGAATCTTAAAAACCGTTGAAATGTCTGCTGCGTTTACAAGTTTTCTTGGCATCCTCTATTTGCTATTAGAAAAAGACAGTCTGATTCTAGACGACTGTTTCAAGTGATTTTCAAACAGCAAATAGCTGTACGGTACTGATAGAAAGACTGAGACATGCACCACGGTAAGGGCGGGGAACCTGATCAGAGAGAAGAATGTAGATTTTTTTGGAGTGCTAGGGGCAAAGAAAATCTTCCCAACATGATGATAATTAGGAAGAGACAATGTGAGATGCTTATTTCCCAAAGAGTAAGATTTGACGATAAATCTGGCTTTTTATCGTTATCTTGGATCCACCTGCTGTAGCGTGGCTTTAATCCCTTTTGTTTTTGTTGTTGATTTTCGTTCCTGTATGTGGATCTCGCAGATCAATAAATCAGCGTTTGTAACAAGAGGGTACACTGCGTAGAAAACGGGTAAAAGAACTAGTAACAGCGAAATGGCCACTGAAGGGGCACATGTGGTGCATTTTTCTTGGGTTTTGTCGGTGTTCTTTACACTCAAACAAAAGTTGGGGATGATGCACGCATATCAACTAGGCAAAAGATGCATGCTTTTGTTTCCGCTTTGACGTTTCTAGACCAGGGCAAAAAGTGAACGCTGGGAAGTGTCTGGAGTCTGAACGACCAGCGAAAAAGCTCAGCAGAGACGCCAGTAACAGGACATTCAACAGATTTGGAGAGAGCAGGGAGACCCAGAGCTCACAAGTCCCCGGTGCTCAGAGAATAGAGATCAGAGATAATGTCCAGGATCGCGCCCACATTCATTTTTTTCCGAGAGCGGCGATCGGGTGCGCGCGACCCGCCCAGATTATCCGGACTCCCCCTTAAGGCGTGCCAACCGGACAATAACCGGGCCTAGTTTTTCCTTAGCGTATCCGATACATTTGCATTTTTCCTTCCCTCAAACATACCCATCCCACTCTCTTTTCTCTCACCGCAAACACTACAAGGGGAGCAAGTAAGATAATCACCGTAAACATCCCTCTCCCGTCGCGATGTTTGTAAATCCGCTGGCACGGAACACAAGAGGTGCCCCCCCTCAGGTCTTTACGGATTTGGCCCGTAAAGAAATTACCTCTCAGTTACAAGCTATTCAAGAAGAGCTCAGCACACACTCCACACGTGGAAAAGACAAGATACGGATTTTCAAGTCAAAAAGCGGGTTTGCTTCTAGTTTTAATTGCAATGAAGCTGGGTGCAACTGTGAAGCACTTGATGAGGCTGATCAGCAGTGCCACCTAACAAGGAGGTCCAGTTCGAGTAGTTCTTCTTCATCCTCAGCTTCAACAATTGTGTCCAATTCCTCCACGATTCATGGCTCAACAAATAGCGAAAATGGAGATGGAAATAGTCTGCGGCAAATTGTCACCTCTTCATCTAATAATTCAAGGTCTTCTCGATCATCTAGAGAATCTCAAAGGAAGAAAGTAAAACATTTCCTATCTTCTCTAAGTTTAAAAAGATCGACCTCCAACAAATCTCTCAAGTCTGTAGCTTCTCAATCTTCAGATGATCAATATGAGAGCATTGAGGTAGACAACTGTGACCAAATTTCTACAGATTCTAGAGACTCGACAACCACGACCTCCACTTCAACCTCAGCATGTACAAATGAGGACTCTATTTTCTCAAATGATATCCCTCTCTCCCACACAGCAACAGTTAGTACAACTGCGACTTCATTTAATGATAATAACGGTGATGATTTCGACCAAACCCATGAGTTCGTAGATCGGCCCCAAACACAAAGTGGGAAAAGAGTTGGTGCTCAATTTCCGAGTCAATACCCTCCCTTGTTTTTGTCCGCCCCTGTTATTAGCTTGGAAGAGGCTATCCCGAAATCCTTTGAAGATATGTATACCCCTGAAATCTTTCACTCTGACGAGTTGGTCGAGAATGGGCGTCCAGCTTTCACACAAAGGGACTTGGTGGACTGGCAATTAAATGACATCCGATCTCTCCTCATTGTAGATCAACTGCGCCCTGAATGGAACAATAATATTCCGATAGTTTACAGTCCACCTGGCTTTCGAGTAAATTTGTTACCCTTAAATGCCTCGGATGATGAGATTGTAAAGTGTCTGGCCAACTCGGATATCTACAAAGAGCACAAGTTTGATGAAAAGTTTCTCATACAAACTGCAACCTACACAGTGCAAGGAGCAAGACAGCGGCATAGGATGATGGTTCAACAAAGACTCGAAGAAGAAGGAGCAATGCTTATCGACAGCGACCAGGAGGAGTATAGTTCATTTACAAAGCCAGAATGGAGGAACATAATTGAAAACTATCTCTTAAATTTGGGTTGTGAGGCCCAAACTAGAAGTGATTTCAAAACAGCTTGCATTCAGGCAAAACAGGAAAAACAAAAATTTCAAGATCTTCAGGCACAACAACAGCAGCAACAGCGACTACCACAACGCCAGCCTTCTAACTCTCTTCTTAAACGGGCCTTGCTTACAAAGACAAAAGGGCATTTTCCTCCTCTCACAAACAACTGCACTTCCACAGGCATTTCCTCAAATCAGCAGCAACGGACTAAGACTGTTTTGACAAGAGCAGAAAAAGAACAGATATGGGGTCTTGTGCAGTCTGGTATATATGCAAGGCTAGGGCTAAACTGGACTCCAGGTTGAAGGGGGTGAGTGTGCCGATACAGAAATCATTATCATGTTACGATTATAACGAGCTTTTTACTGAATGAACGAATTCAATCTCAAAGTGCAAATATTAAACTGGTATGGATTGAAAAGCTTTGAGCACACTGATCCAGTGGTTTTTTTGTTTTCAAACTTTGAGTGATTGATTTTCGGGTTCGATTGTGGCATGATAAGGCAACCTAAGCTTTCAACAAGCAGGCATATAAGGATCGGTCGATAATCTCAACATATTTTCCTTTGATTTTACCTTGTTACTTTGACTATTGTATCAATTTTTTTTTTCCGACTGAGCTTAATGTACATGCTTCAGTTCGATTCACTTTTTCTTTTTTTTTCTCAGTTATTGACTTCTTGGAATGGCTCATCATTTCCATTAGTGGTAATACATTTTTATCACTGATTTATTGCTTCACGATATAGATATTATTGGAAGATTTTTACCCTTTTTGTTATCTTGAACTTACATATTGTCATTTCTCATTTTTCATTGTTGCTTTTGATGGTTGATTTTTATTCTTTTTGTTTGTGATAGTACATTACTGGTCCATTAAATAGATTCTTTAATTATAGATTTTGTATAAAATTTTATACAATTTTTTTTTGTTTTATCAATAAGTATCCAAGGTAAAACTTAACAGTTGGCATTTACTACAGGGAATGTTACTCAGATCTTATGCTATTGAAGTCAAAAACTCAAACATTGTTGTTGAGTGATTTTTGCTTCCCCCTTGATAAACGGCACAAAAAGATTTTGACTTCAGTTTTTGGAAGAGAAGAACCTTTAATGGGATTGAAGCTAGCCACGCGTGCCAATCTTCTTTATTTGGAATTAAGCAAAGGGTGAGGCAGCACGGCCACGATCGGATTTTTCCTGCCCATTAAAGGAGAATATTGAAATAATCATGATCATGACATAAAGCTAGTATTATTTGGTTACAAGCAAAAACTGTGGGCCTTCATGCTAATATCCTCTGCTCCTGATTTTTCAATAGCTTGTCTATTCATAGATCAGATATGAACCATTTTCCACGGATAAAAACCACCAAATGAATCTATCAACTCCTTGAGATTGTGCTCTAAAAAACAACTAGTTCTATAAAACCAGAAATTGCGATAGGTGATTCGCTGCCTTATTTCAAAAATCATAAGTGCTTGGGCATTGGACAAAAGTAGCGAGTTCTCAGTAGGGTGTATCTGAAACAAACCCAACGGATTTAACAGTCGCAAACAACTTGTGGAACCGTGGTTGGATACTATCCAGTGTTCATAAGAAAGCACTTTGGGGTACTGTCTAAATCATACTAATGGCAACTTTCTACCTCTGACGTTTGGGCGCGTTGGAGAAAGCGTGGTATTTTTGCAAAATAGGCATATCTTACTGTCTGGTTGAGTACTATTACGTATTCCAACCACATCAATTGTCTATGGGATCAGAAAAAACACGTCTCTATGAAGTTAATGACCCAGCCTTTCAGATCTCTACTGTACGTCAGGAAGGCACATACCAAGAACAAAAGCTACGGTATAGTATCTGGATAAGAGACACAAATAACAGAATCAAATCTTAAATCATTGGTTGAACTAAAACAGTCCGTCACTTACCAGAAAAACAGTATAACTTAGTACCTGGAATTATAGTAGTATTCGTCAATTATGTCGCGGGAACTAGAAAAGAGCAATCATAAGAATATGAATCTTAAGCTTAAGCTTAGGCCTATCGGCGTGGAAACCACCTACTTTCATTTTTCAAAACGCCCTGAATTGAAGTTGTCTCTGCCTAATTCTCACGGACATATCGAGTGTTAAGTTTGGCTCCCTTTAAGACCTTAACAACATGGAAGACATGAAAGAAAACTATCACTTATCAGACCAACGTTCACAGATGTCGGCAAAAACTTTTTAGCGCCCGATATGTTCTGAATTTCTTCTGCGTTTTGCAAAGATTTCAGACCCTAAACGTCTTGATCCTCAAATGACCTAATAGGTTTGTTTTTTATAGCTTTTTTCTCTATTGTTGACTCTAATTATCTTAAAGGAGCAGTTAACTTCCACGGAGATTCCCGTCGCCGTTGTAAACCTAATCTAATCAATTATTCTAGTTCCACCCTGAACCATTAGAATAAAAATTTCTTCCACTTTCTGCAACCTACTTTTGGTCTCTTAAACACTTCCTTTGCATACGAAAAGCATAGATCACATTTTAATGACAATTCTTGTAGATTGGAGGCGTCTAGGGTTGTATTAATCGTACTACATCTTTGAGTTTAGGGAACAAAAAGAATATACTGGAATATTTGTTTCCATCAGAATCAATGCACCGTCACTCATTCCTCTCTTTTAAATTTCAAGGGAATCCAACTTATATTCTTTAGTACAAAAGTTTGATTGGATCATCTCTTTAAGGTCCATTGATACGATTTGTTGGTGAAATCTCCTTAAACTTCATCGTTAATCCCTCTTGTTGTTTTAGAAAAATGTACGTCTTTCAACAGTGCACTCTAGCTGCTGATCAGACAAACTTTGACTAACCTTTATCCGTTGATGACCTGTAGTAGAACTATTTTTTATTCACATTGAGGGAAATGTTTTCCTTGATACTTAGTATCAAATGCAGAAGAAACCAATTAGTTAAACCATAAAACATTTTAGAACTAGTGAAAGTAGACATGAAGATATGTTTTCCCATGTTGACATAATAGACTGTTATCGCCGGTACAAGCTCGCGACATTAGTGTTATCCAAATGCCAGAGCTTCCTCTGGTGAAGGAGTACTTGCCACTCCAAAGGACGCCAGTGTTAGGTCATTAATAGGTTCCAACAGGAATTTTCTTCAAATACAAAATTTTCTAGTGGTAAATAGTTTTCCATCTTATATTTTAGTTACTTGTGTGTATCATCATAACAAAAATCAATTCCCATTTTTAAGCTAACATTACAAAACATTGAACACCAAAATCACAACTAAGTTTATGTATGACAAAAAGAACCGGCATGAAGCGAAATGAAATACAAAACCTTTAGCGTATAATTTATATGCAGAAAGAAACAACGACGAAAAAAGAAGTTCCAGATAATCATTGTTTCCTCTGTTTATGGCTCTCACAAGCTGACGGAGAGCCAGAGGAAACGCAATGTCAAGGGACGAAAATTAAACTTCCAAGTGGCGTCTATCTCACAATTGGACCATTTGCCACGACAAAGTTATCAGATATCCTTCGAAGACCACTATTCATGGCCTGGATCTGTACCTTATATCGGTGGTGCATTTGTTGATGTTGGTGACCAAGAATGATGGCATTTGCAGCTTCTTTTCCCTTCTTCTTCACCAACTTTGCGTGGAAAAGGCCACACGCATTACACAATGTTCTTGCACCGTTTGGCCCCCGTCGCCATTCAGGAGTCTGTGTGACGCCACATCTATGGCATCGCAGCTGTGGCTTCATGTTGACATTCAGGTTCATATCAATACTGTAATTGGTATTTAGGTTTGGATTTAGGTTTATGCCTGTGTCATTTTTCATGACTCCAGGAATCATCGGAATTAGACACGGCGTCGATCTGGGAATTCCTGATAAGACAGGGGCTTGAGAGGTATATTGTGGAGGGAAAGAGTATATGCTTGGCGCTAAGGGAGGGAATAGCGGTGAAACGGCTGTAGTGTGATCTTGTCCAAGGGGAAAAGGCTGGTAAGGTGTATGATGATGATGATTCACAGGTATAGGAAGCGGAGGCTGGTAGTTGCCACTATGTGCAAGAGGCACGCTATTCTGAGAACTTGCCACGCTAGACTCAAAACATGAGGGCTGTTGATTCAAAGGCCTAGATATTGATGGTAGCGTCACAGGGCTCATAGCGACCCGAATCTGGGCCATTGTAGGCGAAGGTGTGGCATTTGAGATGTTAGCCATCAAAGGAGCTTGATGAATATTCTCAGAGCATGTTCTCTTCATTTTTTTGGGCCGTGCCAATAGATCACGCTCTTCAAGAGGCTTTTCTGCTGTCAGATCAGCAGAGTCCACTTTTCTTTTGGTCCCTATCAGCGAACATGCATTTTTGTCCTTATCCTCAATAGGCTTATCATCACTCTTGTTTGTGATAGCATCTATACTCATAGTTATCGAAGGAAACCGAATACATTTAGTTTCAGTTTTTGGTTCTGAAATTGCAATGGACTTGATAGAAGGTGACAATGAGTCGTGCTTGGCAACACTAACTTTCATAAGAGCGGGCAGCGAAGTTATGGACGATATTGGGGGAAGCCTATGGTAAAAGATTAGTTTATGTCCTGAGTGTACATAGAAAAGGTGCACTTACTTTATATCGTTGCGACAGCCAGCTTTGTTGTTGAATTTAACCGCTGGGTTGAACTCGATGAGGGAGCTGGGCGTGATCATTGTTAGAGTCGGCATTGCCATGGAGTAATCAGTATAACTAAAGCTCGTCGATTTCTAGAAGAACGGTGATAGGAGAAAGGAAATCGTTCTTGATGCGCGGGATTGGTAACAGTTATATATTCAAGAGAGATATGGACCAAAGGAATCAGTTTTTTTTTTTGGTTTTCTGTGCTAAGACATTTTACGGAACAAGATTAGCATTACATATTTTAATTCAATTTCCGTAAAAGTGCAACACCGTACTTATATAATAAACGAAAACTGAACATGGAGTTTGTCTTTTTTCCTTCGTTTTTTTTCCTTCTTTAGCTTACATGAGTTTGTTCATTTTTAGCGATATTACCCATTTAGACTTCCTGTCAGCCTTACAATACCAGCTCACCCAGTCAAGGTCCAGAAGACTATGTACATGATTTCCAGAAGCGGAAGCAGGTTTACAAAGAAATTATGTCGAAAAACCAGTAAAGCAGTGTAGCAGATGGTTGCCAGGCAATGCATGTTTTTTACTAGCTATTGTCCCAGCTCGAAGTTCATAACCGTTGAGAGCGGGATCTAGTAGACTTGTGATCAGAATCTGTGGGACCAATTTGGAACAGGTAAATCTGATGCGGCACGAATGATGGAGGTTTCTAAGCTTTTGATCGCCTCACTAAGTTAGAGAGGGACCCTAAGGCAAACCCTAGATGTTTTAAGCAGCATGATTACGACTAAGGAGTCAGCCAGGGGGCCAGGAACCGAAGAATTATGTCTAATTACTTCCTGTCTCTCCCCATTTTTTTTTCTTTCTTTTTTGGTTCCTTCTTGATTTGTTCACTTTTCCAGTATTTTGGGGTTTTTCACAAAGTAAAGTTTTAATACAACTGGGGATTGTATCAATCAGTGTTTCTCTTTTGACGGCGGATACGGAACTCCACTATCCTGCTAGAGGTAAAGTTGGAGCGAGAGACCAAACTTTATCAGAATTGGGTTAGAAAGAAAGATATGCCAGCCAATGGCTCAGCTGAGAATTTCCGTACCGTTCAACCGTTAACTATCAATTCCAGCTTCGATGTGTTTGTTTTTTTAGGCTATCTCTGGCACCAAAGCGAAAAGAACGCACTGCGAACGTGACAGGGCACAGGCAGACGCATCTCATCTCGTATTTCCCGACCAGGAAAACTCTTGAATCTCGCATATACGGTGCTCATATTCCTCCCTCTCTATACGCCAACAAAGTAGAACTAAGCATAATACTGCGTAACAAATCTTCATGCTGCAGGAGGCTGAATCACGTTTGGCCTCACTATAAACGCGCTGTCACATCCCCACATATTCCATACACATGAAATGGATAGGATATTCAAACAGGGATGGGAACCAAGGGATGCCCAGGACTAAAATGTTGGAACAAACTCGAAGAGACAAGATTCATTGCCTTGTCTATTCCATGAGAAAAATCTTGGAGAACTTTGTGTAAGCTTTTTAAGTCTAAATGCATCATCCACTACAGTTTAACATAAACCACATCAACATAAAACTCCTGGAAGATCTCTAAACACGCTGTTCAATGGGGGAGATATCCCCTTATTCTTTGTCGTATATAGGCTTGGTTAATTACAACCTACCAAAGCATCTAATCGTAAAGCCCACAAGATTCAATCTTCCCCATTGTCAAAGAACGAAAAAAAGATGAAACCATGCGCCAATTTTTCTACCCCTTCCTTTTTCCTGGAGTAAGATCTGAAAACGAAGACCATTCTACTTTGACAAGCCCTTTGAGTTTGTTGATTATGCTGCAGGCGCATTGTCGATCGATAGATCTATCGATATTGAGCTTCCGTCCTCCAACTGTGGTCTCACAACTAACTTCATCTTGTGTCATGGAATTATTCCTTGGGCGAAATTGCTTAGATGCCACGATACGATTTATTCAGACCCAAGCTGCTCGACCATATTCTCAAAAAGACCTTATTAATGCCAGATCTGGCCAGTTTTACGAAGCTTGCGCACAAAAGAAAGATGGAAACAAAATACGAGCTTCCGCATATAAGATTGGATGAGCTATTAGACTCTTTGTCTTGGATAAGTCTACACTATTGGGCTAACTAGATTTTGATTCTAGACACGGTAATTGAACAGAACGCATTCCGCCGATATTACACAACAATTTACAAAGCCTACCATATACCATCCTCTTTTTTTTTCGCTGTGTGGGGAGTCCGAAATTTTTTTGGTTTTCATCCGTCAGGACAAGTGCCAACACATGATGATATTTTCCCCTGTGTTCTTTTCCTGAAAGAGTCGTAAAACATGCATTTTTCAAACAGTTGAATAGACCCTTTTTCCCCGTCAATTGGAACGTTTTTGCCAACATGTAGAATTATTGGCCCAGACTCATCTTCAAAAACCATACACAAGCATACCATTCTTGAGTATTCCCCGCATTTGCAGTAGATGACTCTAAGCAATGCCAGTGGTATAATACAGGTGGTGAAACCTAGGAGCATTACTCTCGAGTGCAAATACGCTTCAAATGCCAACGGCTGCTGATATCATTACACGAAATAGAAAAATTTACAACAATATATCCAGCAAGACTTAGACAGCATGTGCACTTCGCATTAGCAGCTGTCACAAAAGGCTGATGGATGCATTTCGTTTTGGTTAGAATATCAATTTTGGCCAGATGTGGATATCTAGATCTGGATCTTTGCATGAGGACCCCACGTATCTGTCACTGCTACAATTGAATTGTTGTCGCTGCAAATTCTCAATGCTTTGAGCACTAAAGCTTTGGTAGCTACTATTAGTCAATTGAACAGTTTGGAAAACTTTTTTTGTTTTGTTTTGTTTTGTTTTGTTCAGAACCGAATCTGTAGAGATACGTTTCTGTAAAAGCACAACATTTTCTTGATCATTTTCGTCCAGCTCATTGAGCTACCAATTAAAAATTTGCTTAAATAGTGCTCAAGATATTGATCCATTAGAAAGCCGATTATAAGCGCCATGACTGGTCAGAAATTATTCCGGCATTCTCATCATCATCATCTTTTTGATTTTTTTTTCATTTTAGTAAGGGCTCAAAATAGTAGCCTTCACATGACCTTATTATTCCCACTTTTGTTTGTTTCCAAAAATTGCTTGAGTCAACTCCTCGAGTTGATTAGGCAGACCAAGGCAGAAAAGTCACAAGAAAAGGATGGCTATGAATCAGACGATGTCCAAAGACGGGCCTCGTATCGGGTATTCTGATGTACACATAAAATGTTGTATTGCATTGCCGACTGATGGCATTATCGGATCTCGAGTCCAAATAAGAAAAATAAAAAAAAAATTCATACATGGCATGTAAGACACTTTGAGATTTGATTCCATTGGGAAAGCAAATAAATATGTTTTGAGAAAGAATCCAAACAGAAGCATAGGCCCTCTTGAAAATCTACAGCACTTATTGCTGAAGACAAGATTTTTTGCGGGACTATCTTAGCACACTACATTACTAGCCTGCTTGATATGAGCCAGTTTGATGATGTCTGCAAAAGCTCTTTGACATACTACAATATGAAGCATAGGCACATTTGGTGTTGGTCCGTATATTCCAAACACAAGAATCTATCACCTGATAATTGCTGGTAGTTCGGAGACCCTCTCCTATTGATAGCTTTTGTCTGTTTTCGCTGGCTGTAGATCTACTTGATGTGTAATCATTTTCAGCATATTGCACTAAGTATTGGGATGTGAAAAGGATTATAATATGCAATGGATGGTGTCGTAGTCTATTTAATATGATGTGTACTGGCCCCATATTGCCACTGTAATGGTAAGTAAGCCGGAGCATTCCTATACAGTCTCTGCTAGATTGTGATCTCTGAGCTTTTCCGAATGTCGAGCTTGGAAATAGTGGTATCCACTCGTAGGAGAGGACGTGCGTGTGTAAATTTAGAATAAATAATGATTGTTTCGAACATTATATCAAACTTCTGGTTGATATACAATTGATTACAATGTTTCTTCATCCTTGTAAACAAAAAAGCCCGTTTTTTGTGTTACTCGAAGGATTAGAAATAGTGAAAAATTTTGAGATTTAATCTCGAGACATTGAGGAACGAGATCTCATTTTTGATCAAGTTTTGTTTCTTTCTTCGGAATTGAGTAATGCTAGGTGACACAATTTCTAGCTATCCACAGATACGAAGATTTTTTTTTGATTCATAGTAAAGAGTGCCACCAAGTGGAAACTCAAACATAGCTTTATATAAGTAGATTGACCCGTATTATTGCTGTTATTATAAATCCCCATTCATATAGACAAACAAGCTACAAAGCTCCCTTGTGATAATAAATAAATAAATAAATCAAAGACAAAAAAAGAAACATAATTATAGACTTCAAACCAAAACCAAATATCATATTATATTTCAAATAACAATAGGATAAAAAAAAAAAGGTTGCACAAACCTTTTACATATTCCCAATAGCAAGACATCATCATCACATTGTAAGCAAAATAAAGCAAAACCTAGCAATAAGACAAAAAAAGGCGTATTCCAATCCCGAAAGGCTTTCTGACCGGAAAGCATCATTTAACGAAAGAAAATTCATGATTTGAAATCAATCTCAAGACATAAAACAAAAACAAAACATAAAAAAAAAAACAAAAATTAGTTAGACTCATTCAAAAAGCAGGCCCAATGATTCATCGGTTTTTATAAACAGGCAGGCCAATACAATTCTTCAAAAAGAACTCCAACACCAATCTGTGGGGACGGCAACAACCGAATTACATATATCTTCTTCTTTATCATCACTCTTGTCCCATTGTTTTCGTAAAGCTTCAGTTGGATCTATCAAAAATTGAGTTTTCAGCTTCGAGGACCTATAGTTTGTTGTTCTTCTTTCATTCTGATTCGGCTCTGTGCCAGGGGCTTCACCTTTAAACCTTTTGTAATCTGCCATACAAAAGTCACATACTTTGGAAACGTAGACTGATGATGAGGGTTTTCTCTTTAAACCCACTTCGGTAGATGGTTGCTCATCTTGAACTCTTACTTCGTCTTCAACATTATCATCTTGATTTCCATCGTCAGGAGTAATTCTCTTGACAAACTCAGCATTTTCATCAAGTTCTAGATAGTTCGAAACGTGCAAACTGCAAAATATATCTCCACACCGTCGACAGTGGTGTTTCCGGGTAAGGATTCCAAAAGTTGCATTACAAAGCTGACATGCCACGGCCATGTTATCCTTTTTCCAGTGTGATTTCTTAACTCCGGGCATAGACGAGGATATAAGGGAGAGTGAGATCGGGAGCGATAACGAAATTGAGGAAGAGGTCGTCGAGGAAGGAAGGGATGAGAATGGTGTAGAGGGACAAGAAGGCGAGGCAAAAGGAGATTTCCCTCTTTTTGAACTTGAGCTGATCCAAGATTTCACTCTATACATCCCATCGCTTGGATAGTTTTGAACTCTATCCCTTGTTATAAAAGTATAATGCGTTAAACTGTTTTGTTCTTCGTCTTCTTCATCGTGAAGATGGCCAATCAAATATTTACTAGTTGATCGTAAAACGGCAGGAATATATAGAGGACTTTTAAGGTTGCGAAGCTGTTTGGGGACTTGTGGTTGGGAATTGGAGCCAAGATGAGATAACTTTGTTAGTGATTGAGAAGATTGATTCATATCAACACCGCCGCCATTGATCTGAAATTCATTAGTAGGGGAATGAGGAACCGACAAAACATCCGACACTTTGGTCTCGAATAATGTGCCGTACTCAGATGGAGGGGAAGTTTTTGCGATTGAGGATCTGGAAGACGAAGAAGATGAGGAGGACGCTCTGCTGCTAGAGGTCTTGGAATCTGTGTATTTGGTAAGATCAGCTATGGCGGGTTTAAATGTCGAGCTTTTGAAACAGGCCAGAGACTGTGATTCCGATGCTATGTTTGTATACCGGTAAATGCTATCTATCAGGAAATCCTCGTAGTGCTTTGCGTTGCCCTCTGGATCATCTACAGGGGGGTCAAACTGAGTCGTCTGGGCCTCTCGT
Organism: Alloascoidea africana; assembly: GCA_030581615.1. Classification (NCBI taxonomy): domain Eukaryota; kingdom Fungi; phylum Ascomycota; class Alloascoideomycetes; order Alloascoideales; family Alloascoideaceae; genus Alloascoidea; species Alloascoidea africana. The sequence continues at coordinate 79,680 of JAKTTT010000047.1, read as the reverse complement.
TCGGAATCAGAAGAGTTGAACGGCATCCTTTCGCCAATCTCAACGGAGGAATTGCGCTTATGGCGGGAGTAAAGACACGCCTTTGGCGCGCTGATTTGGCATCGGGAGTCTCCTAATCCTGGTCCCAGGCCCAGTCCCAGGCCCATGACCGCGACCGGGTCTTCTTGGGAGCCTCTACGAGTGACGGTGGGCGCTTCAGGGGTCGAACAGACCGAGCCTGCACTCGCACGATTGGAGGCAGGGCCTTTCCTCCGCCCATTGCCGTCGCCATTGGTGTTGCTGTTCTTATCATTAGTACCGCCATGGGGGTGTTCAGGAGCCTTTGCGAGAACACTTGTGAAGAGCGAAGGACGAGCAGCTTTCTTTGGTTCGATAGCTCTTTTCCGAAAACAAAAATACTCTTCATCCACCGCCTTTGTGCCTTTCCCTTGATCGGGATACGACACATGCTCGATATCGGGCTTTTCTGGGCCCCGTTCTGGCGTCATGGACACCTCTCTGCTCCTGCCCTCCTTTTCGTTTGTTGTTGAAATCAGCTTCTTTGGAACACTCTTCCTGCTATCCCGTGCCGTTGGCGTACTGTTTCGCGGTGACATCAGCACCTCCTGAACAGCATTCCCAAACCGGTTATGCGAAGACCGGGGTACGATGGTGGTGGTGGGAGTAGTGGTGGGTTTGTTGAGGTGAGAGCGGCTTGAATAAGCCGAGGGTATTTGGCGATTAGAAGGTGTTGAATTGGCCTGTAACATTTTAATAAATAGCCTGTAGCGCTAACCTATGAGGAATGAAAAAACAAAAGCAGAAATTTGTTGGATCACAGATCCTGCTGAGACGGGCTTTGTGTGCTCTTGATGCAGTTGAATCCGTGGGAAACAAGCGTTTGTGTGGATTTGGATAAAGAGACAGGAGAAGAAAGAGTGAAAAGAAGAGGGCCAGAAAATTGTGGATCACCATGGTCTTTTATTCCTGCCTTCCCACTTGCAGAACCCTCCAGCTGCAAAAGCTCACAAGACCGTGCGAGGGTTATTAAGAATTAGAAACTAGGAATTAAGAATTAAGAATATAGAATCAAGAACAGACAGGCTTCTGGCAATATTCGCTGGTTGGAGCAGCCCCAGCACGTCCACCAAACAGGCAACTCGCTTCCTGGGCATGCACTCTCTGTTCCTGAACTCCTGCCACACCAGCCCAGCCCAGCCCAGTCCAGTCCAGTCCAGCCTAGCTGCCGGGTGCCCGTCTCGCCCGCCATCCGGACGTCACTCAGAGCTGTCAAGGCCATCATCTCACACGCCCCTCCCCCAGCAGACGAGCTTAGATGAGGCTGGGGAAAGCTTCTCGCTAATAGTGCTCGCTGAAGCTGCTTCCGCTGCCCGGTTTGCATGTGAACTTCGCGTCATGTGACAAACGCGGGGTTACGTAAGCGCGCATGGACCCAGAAAGACTCTCGCAGTGGGCGAAAAAACAATGAAAAATGTGTCCGCTTGTTCTTTCTCGTTTCGTGGAACGCGGCTACAGGTTGATTGCGAGGCCTGTGGCTTTCGCAATGGGACAACCCCCCAAGCACGGCTGGAGCTTGGGGTCTTCCGGGATCCGGCTTCAATAGGCAAAGCGGCCAGGAACCCCCACCAAACTGTGTGCTCCAGTACCCCAGTTGATGAGTGAGCTCATGAGAAATAATGAACTGGTCAGCGAAGCGAACCGTTTGGCCGGAAAGCGCAGAGAAAGCTGTGACAGAACAGGATGATTCGATGAATTAAATGATCACTTGTTCCGTTCCAATGCCCAGGAGCTACAAGGGAAAAGCACCAGCAGACGGACTTGTCTCTTCATTTTCTTCTACTCTCGCTATTTAAGCCACACCACCAATGATCATAACAAGGATTATAAAACAATGTACGGGTGTTATTATATTCTTGTCAAAGAACAAAATAAAAGGACAGACAAGGAAAAAAGAAAAAAACTCATCGTAAAAGATTTGATTCACAGTTCATTGACAGAAATCACAGTAATAGAATAGAATACTATACATAATATGGAGACTTACTTGTCTGAAGAACCAGAATAAATAAAGAAGGCATCGATCTAGGAAAAATTAATAAATAATCAGTGTTCCAACCCAAGTCCCAAGCTAAATACCAGAAGAAAATTTGATCAAGAATTTTGATTTCTCTCTGATATTTGAAAAAACGAAAAAAAAAACATAATATAAAAAATTTGAAAACAAATAAGTAGAAAAGAAGAGTGAGAAGAAACTGGTCAATTTGTGTCCATATATGATTCTGTTCATACAAGTTCAGTCTCGTTGTTGGTGCTGAACCGACGAGGAGAAGTATTATTGTTGCCTCGTCTGATTGTTCGAAATAAAGTTCTTCTTCTAGACATTCCCTCATTTTGCTGTGCTGATCTATTGTTTAAAACAGCAGCATTATGAGCCTCCTCTTCAATAGCAGATCGAGGCGCAATACTGCCTTCTAAAAAGGTGGAGCTTCCTAGTCCCAAACTGGGCTCACCATGAACGGGCCTGGACTTGTTACTGGCGTCAAATGCAACCATGCTTTCCGTATCGTAAGGGTTGATTTTGGGCTTTGTGAGTCGTAGTGGTCTCTGGAGAGAAAATTCACGATCGTCTTCATATTCTTCATCCAAAGTAGGATCGGATATAGGAGAAGTTGCGAGAGCAAGCTGATCAACGGGGAAAGCGCTGACGGGTGCCTTGCTGTGTTTTTTATTCCGATGTGGCGTACACGCGTCAAAAGGACCATCGTGGTGGAAAAGACTGCCTACAAAAGAACCGGTAACGTCCAGTTTATCGATCACATCGAGAGGAGCACCGTTTGTTTTCGTTGGGTTTGGTCTTGAGTTGTATTGTTGGCTTCTAGAGTGTTGATGATGTCGGCGATGCCTATCATCCCTTTCTGATCGGTGATGGTGTTGATGTTTGTGGGCTGTGTTATTGCCCCTTTTTCCTTCTTCGATTCTAGATTTCCTCAATTTGTCTGCATCTTGAGGCATTGCCTTGCGAGGACTAGACCTGGGGCTACTACACATCGTCATTGTTAGAAGTGACTTTAAAGCTGGAAACAAAGAGACACAGAAACCCTAAATCATGGCTCAGGGCGCTCCCCCACACACATAGAAACAAGTACGCCAGACCCAGGGTAGCAATTAGGAGAAAACTACTTCCTCACAAAAAGCCACGACACCAAAACAGGTTCACGGAATCTAGCGTACTTGTAAAAATGAAAACAGTAGACCCGTAGCGCACAAATCGGTCTTCGGTATGCACCTCAATGGGAGGAGCATTATCCTGCCGATTTTCTTCTACTGTTTTCATTTTTTCTATTGTTGTGGCAGAGAACAATGAGAAAGAACAACAACTTACCTTCTGGCTCTTGGTCTAGGATTATAGGACGAGCTGGGGTTTTGAAAGCTCGCACGAGGATCAATTTGATAATAAGTGTACTGTGGAGGAGGAGTTCTGTCACTAATCACCAGGTTTCTGGTCCTGTCGTACAGGTCGTCAATCTCCAACGCAGACGAGGAGGACGGCGTGGACGGTGGCGTCACGTCTCTGAAGGGATTTCGAGAATTGAAATCAGACATTTGTGGGTGGCAATGACAGAACAAGAGCAAGAAGAGGAAGAGGAAGACAAAAAAAAAGCGGAGAGAAAAGGGAGTCTCCTGCTGAGCTGCATAATCTGGAGATGGCAGTTACCCGGATACGCATTTGGCTTCTTTTCTAGTTGCCATGGCAGCGGCGACTCCACCAGAAGCTGTCCGAAAACGGCGGAGTGTCGGCGATGTGCTTCCGGAGTCTCGGACTCCCAGAGTCCCGGACCGGCCGGAAACGCGCTGTCGCCGGCCGACATCGCCGCTATCCGCGACCTTGCTGCCTTGAGAGCTGGCAAGCAGCCAGATGGGGGCCAATACCGATACCGACGGACGGCCCGGGACAGATCAGCACAATCCCGACTGCTCCTTGCGCCTGGCGACTCCAGCCGCGAGGTATTTGCACAGGCACCGGCTCTGGCATTTTCGCTGGGAGCATTCTCCGGAGGTTGTGGATCGCTCGATCCGCCGCATGCTGACTCGTTTAGCTCGCTTTGCGCCTTTTGTCGGGCTTCTCTCCCAAAAAACTCGTCCAGTATATTTATTCCAGCTTCCGCTTTTCTTACCATCCGGCTTTTGCTTCCCATCCCAGAACATTCCCACGTTCCTTATTCAACTCTAGAACCACATCCTCGCTCAAGCGCCAAATCACATTCTCAAATCCAAAAACCCAGCAACTAAAAATTTAACGGTCGTCGTCTGCTTCACACGCCAAATGCTGACTATTTTCAACGATTTTAATAATACAAGATCAGCTCTGGCGCTGGACTTGGGCTCGTCTCCTCCCCCAGTCGTCTTATCACAGCTAAAACCGCTAATCTCAAATATCCCCGACGGGATTCTGGCTCTGGCTCTGCCCATCATCGTCTACTGGGTCTACTCAACTTTCTTCCACATTATCGACGTGAACAACTATTGGGAACAATACAGAATACACACCCCAGAGGAAATCACAAAACGGAATAAGGCCACTTTAGAAGAGGTTATCCATGAAGTTATCGTCCAGCATATCATCCAAACCATAGTCGGATTCGTGTTTTGGTATATAGACCCTCCGCAAATGACAGGAATGGAGCTCTACGAAATGTGGGTCCTCAAACAAAAATATCCTTTTGTACCGGCAAACATGATTTATGTCTGGTATCACTATCTTTCTTCTGCAGTAAAGATATTCGGCGCTTTTGTCTTTATCGATACATGGCAATATTTCTTACATCGTCTAATGCACATGAACAAGTACCTTTACCGCAAGTTCCACTCCCGTCATCATCGTCTTTATGTCCCATACGCCTATGGTGCTCTTTACAACGCTCCTTTCGAGGGCTTCCTCCTGGACACCCTGGGTACAGGCCTCGCATCTATCCTCACCGGATTAACTGCGCGTGAATCTATAATCCTATACACTTTTTCAACTTTGAAAACCGTTGACGATCACTGTGGCTACGCTCTTCCATGGGATCCTTTCCAAAGGTTATTTCCAAACAATGCCGTCTACCACGATATTCATCATCAAAATTTTGGAATAAAGACAAATTTTTCTCAACCTTTTTTCACCTTTTGGGATAAGTTGCTGAAAACAGAATACTCTGGGAATAGGTCCTATTTTGCAAAACAAAAGGAAATCAACGTTGCAAAATACAGAGAATTTTTACAATCCCGTCCTAAAAATGCTGCTGGCCCTGTTGATTCAAAAGAGATGACAAGGTCTTTATCTGATTCCTCAACCTCATCCTCTTCTGACGCCGAAGAAGATAAGAAACTTAGATAAGAAGCTTTCCTTCCCCATGACCTCTCTAATAATCGTCCTGGTCTGAAAGACAACAAAAATAAACAGTTACACCAACTGCTTTCTTTTTTGTCTCCTCTCGTAACACACACATCACTGGTCTCGCCCTTTGCATATATCTATTTACCTGCCTTTATTATACCTGACCCCTTTGTTCTTGACTTTGAAGTTGTGAAACTACAAGTTCTTCACGTATTCCCAAATATGTTTAGACTTGTTTTTTTATTAATCCTGATATGCTATAAATTATGGTCCTGATGCTGATATTGCTCCTTTTAAATAACTCCCTTTTTTTTTTCTCTCTCTCTCTCTCTTTTTCCTGTTAGTATATCTTCCTCATCGCTGTGACGCCATTATGAATATCTAATTTTTTTGCCTCTTGTTTCTTACAAACTTTTTGTTTTCCTTTTATCTCATTTTTTTCAACACTCTAATTTTAATCAAAGCGAAGACAAAACAAAAATTCCTTATTAATACGCAGTTCTTTCTCATTTCCTGACTTTTTTATCCGGGCTTTTTGATTTTGTGAATGCTTTAACTCTTTAATATCTTTAAATGGCTGTTGGAGCTCTTAATACCTCCCAATCACTTTTTTTGACCTTTTTTCTGTTCAAAATCTAAATATGCTTAAACGATAAAAAAAAATTCATTGTAGTGGTTCTGAATCGAGTTTTGGAAAACTAGTAATGCCGAAAAGGTTGCGATTTGCTTCAACAAGCTGCGATTGCTCTTTTCAACCCAACTGTTTCAAAGCAGTATTTTCAATTCTAGACTCTTAAAGAGCTACTAGAAGCGATAATAATACTTAATAATAAAAATCTATGCTGGTCAAAAAAGCCTGGTGGATTCACAGAGTTAGTGTTATCTCTGATCTCACGTGGACACCAAGCTGTGCCTTTTACAGAGTGCTCTGCTGCTATCCTTTACCTCCACAGCCACAAGCCCATACAGTGTTGATCTACTAGTACACGGATCTCCTATTCGGATTTACCAAAAATCACATATTTGGTTCCCATGAGATGAATATGAGCCGGACTTCAAATAGACTGCTCAAGGAGATTTTTGTGTCTGACCTGACTGGTGGTCCGGTCGGCGAAATTTATATCGTCACTTCTGTAGCTCTGGTATGAATGTCATCCTTAAAGAAAAGATTTCGAATGAGAGTAGTAGGGTGAAAAATGAACTAACAAACCCGCCTCCCACTTTTCGGTCTTAGATCGCCTATTCTGCGTGGTGTCTACTGGAACGGAAAACAGGTTTCTTTACCAATGGGGAATGGCCCGGTTTAGCACTCCTTGTTGATTTCGCGTTGAACTGGATTGGACTCTTACTTTCGGTGACAATATACGCTTCAAAACCCTATCTCATCATTCTGCTGATAGCGCTTCCAACTCTGGGGTATACATTCCTTACACCAAATCAGAAACAGCTTGGACAGAAAGGGCAAGAGCTGCAATCGGGCTTGTCTCCTGAAGATGGACAAAATGTCTCAGTATCATCATCATCATCATCATCATCATCGTCATCGCCAACAGTACACGGCCCACCCACGTTTGAATACGATACCGGAGAGCACCCACAGGTTTCAGGATACCTTCCAAAAAAGCCATTTCTAACGGCTTACAGGGGCAGCATGATGGTGGTTACGATAATCGCGATTCTCGCTGTGGATTTCGAAGTCTTCCCAAGGAGGTTTGCCAAAGTTGAAACGTGGGGGACTTCTTTGATGGACCTCGGCGTCGGATCTTTTGTGTTCTCCATGGGACTTGTCTCCGCAAGACCTCTGCTCGTGAACAAGGCTAAAGGTGTACAAACAACTTTTTTCCGCAATTTTTCAAAATCTCTGACGAGCTCCATAACCGTTCTCGCTTTGGGGCTCTTGAGACTCGTCCTCGTCAAGTTTGTAGATTACCAAGAACACATCACAGAGTACGGAGTCCACTGGAACTTTTTCATAACACTTGGCCTAATTGGTCCCATCTCGTCATTTTTCACATGTCTGTTGAGATACGTGCCAAGGAGCGTTCTCGCACTGGCGCTGTCTTCATTCTACGAAATCGCCTTGAACAGACTCGATCTTCTCTCCTATATTCTCACAGCACCACGGATAGACCTTGTGTCTCAAAACAAAGAAGGAATCTTTTCGTTTATCGGGTATCTGGCGATATTCCTCGTGGGACAGTCCACTGGTCTCCACCTCCTGCCGACCAGGAGACCAAGAGTCGACAAGAACAACAGACCGAAGGGAGACGATAACCTTGTGTTTTACATATTCACACGAACTGTTTTTTACAGCTCTCTTTACGCTTTGGCATCCTTCTTTTACCCATTACAGGTCTCAAGAAGACTCGCAAACCTCCCCTACGTCCTCTGGGTTTGCGCTTACAACACGGCATTTCTGGGCGCCTACGTCCTTATAGAAAGATACCTCCCCAGGGCCAAACAAGATGTTACAAACGACGTCGACACCAAGCCCAGATGGAGCTATCGACAGTCGGTGCCGCTAACGCTAGAAGTCGTCAACTCCAACGGCATTGCCGTGTTCCTGCTCGCCAACATCCTCACGGGCCTCATCAACCTCAACATCGACACCCTCAGTGTCACCACGGCTCAGGCCATGATGATCCTGAGCGTCTACGCTGTTCTTCTGCTGGGCATCGCTGCGCTGCTCTATCTGAAAAACATCACTATGAAGGTTTAGGACTTATGTTAAAAATGTTATGTACTGTGTGCACGTGACACTGATTGCGTAAACTGTGGTTTCCGTGCGTAGATCTCAGCACGGGTCTTGGGGGTGTACCCCTCAACCGATGAACTTGCTTCTCTGTCTTGTTTTGATTTCCATTTTTCACTTTTGTTTGGGAGGATCAGTAGTGGTGCAATTTCCGTTCCCACATCGCATATTTCTAGTTCCCGATCATAATCTTTGTCTTCTGGCCTAGCTCCACTTGTTCCTGATTGAATATCTATATTTATTTTTCTACTTCAGTTTTTTTAGACGATGGATGCGGACGCAACGACCAGATTCGTGCCAGAGCACCGTCGCACAACTTACAAAAACAAGGATTACTTCCAACAGGAGCAATCGCGTCGACGAAGAGGCGAAGCTCAAGTTGAATTGAGAAAGCAGCGTAGGGAAGAGTCGTTGGCGAAGCGGAGAAATTTGCAAGCGGTTTCGGGCCAAGATAGCGGAGATGAGAGCGATGAGGACGGAGAAGATTCTGTATTTCGAAAGCAGGTATGAAATGGTCTTGCCCATTACTGTCAAGTATATATGACAATGCACGATCTTTGCGAAACTAACTGAGCTGTTGATGGTTTAGCTCAGTGAAGAACTTCCCAGAATGCTGGAGGAGATCCAGTCTCAGGATCTGGATATGAAGATCAATGCAACGGTAAAATTTCGAAAGATTCTCTCCAAAGAACGCAACCCCCCAATTGATATTGTGATAAAGTCTGGCGTTGTTCCTACTCTTGTCAACTTTCTGAAAGCCACCTCGGATGTTCTCCAGTTGGAAGCGGCTTGGGCTCTGACCAACATTGCTTCAGGCTCTTCCGAGCAGACAACGGTTGTCGTTGAGGCGGGCGCTGTGCCCATCTTTGTTGAGCTTTTGTCTTCTCCATCTGCCGATGTTCAGGAGCAGGCTGTCTGGGCATTGGGCAACATTGCTGGTGACTCTCCAACGTTCAGGGATTTTGTGCTCAATTGCAATGCTCTCCCTGCAATTCTCAACGTTGTGCCACTTGGGAAACCAAGCTTGGTCAGAAACGCAACCTGGACCATCAGTAATCTTTGTCGTGGTAAGAATCCAGTTCCTGAATGGGAAGTGGTCTCCACTGCGATCCCTACTTTATCGAAATTGGTATATTCTCTAGACAATGAGATTCTCATTGATGCATGCTGGGCTATTTCTTATCTCTCGGATGGATCAAATGAAAAGATCCAAGCGGTAATTGAGGCAGGAGTCGTGCGCAGACTGGTGGAATTGTTAGGCCATCAGAGCACAGACATCCAGACCCCATCTCTTAGGGCACTGGGGAATATTGTAACAGGAGACAATACCCAGACTCAAATTGTTATCAACAGCGGAGCCCTACCAGCCCTTGTACCGCTATTGGCATCTGTCAAGGAAAGTCTGAGAAAAGAGACCTGCTGGACAATATCCAACATTACAGCTGGTACTCCGGCCCAAGTCCAGGCTGTGCTCGAAGCTGGGATCATTCCTCCAGTTATCAACCTTCTCAGCACTGGCGATTATAGAACTAAAAAAGAGGCCTGTTGGGTTATTTCTAACGCCACGTCTACCGGTCTCGCAAAGCCCGAGTTGATCAAGTATCTTATTGAACAGGGTTGTATAAAGCCAATGTGCGACCTTCTTGCCGGTAATGATAACAAGATTATCCAGATCACATTGGATGCTATTCAGAATATCCTGCAATACGGTGAACTCGAGCGAGAGTCCCAACAGCAGCAGATAAACCAGGTTGCACTTGCCGTTGAGGAAGCAGGTGGTATGAATCTGATCTACGACTGTCAAAACAATGAGAATAATGAGATTTATGAGAAATCGTATAGTATCATTGCAACATACTTCTCGGAGGATGACGATGTTGCAGCGGCAGATACTGGTCTTGCACCTCAAGCTGAAGGCAACACATTTGGGTTTGGCGTTTCAGAAAATAGCGATGGCTTTAAGTTCTAAGGTACATATACATGCCAGTAGATACACTTAACAAACATCGTATATAGTAGTTTAAATTTGGGTTAGAATCTGTTAATAAGAAAGAATCAGAAGAAATACCAAAGGTTGGTTGCAGCAAATGCTCTTACTTGATTCGTCATGCTATTGCAAAAGGTGTCGATGTGGCTATCCTAGTTGTAGATGTGGAATTTTGGAGAAAAGAATTGAGACGTGGAATTGAACTCTGCAGAAATCTTAAAATCAAATCCAATTGGAAATCTTGTCCATATGAGAATCATGTGTACATGGCGAAGTTGTCAAATTTTAAGCATGTGAATCCCTGGTTTTCGCAGTGGAGTACTAACTCATCTATCTGTTTTTAGTAGTTGTAATTCCTCATTGTAATACCGCTGTTAGATGTAAATTTATTACTTTCTACTTTTGGAAGCTTTACTACCAACTTTTACGAGTGCCAGTTACGTGTGTTTTCTGGGTACTAAATGTAAGCCGTTTCTGTTGTTTCTTAGGCTATAAAGCTAGACCAGAATTGTTCCGGTTGTCCCATTCACCAGTGTCAGAGGCTAAAGCGCCAAAGTTTTAAGCCATCACAAACACGAGTAATACGTATTAACTAGCTATTTTTTTCCGTCTAGTTTTTTATCCAATCTGGCATAGTCTGAAATACAAGCATAGATTTAAGGGTTCACAGAGAGAAGTAGAGGGGGATTGCACAACATTTCGTGTCAAAAATAATTAATCCTGTGAAAGGGGAACAGAGCGTGAATGTTGTAATGGCTGCAGTAGTCAACTATCTGAACATTGAGAACTGGATCAGTTTGGGTCTTTTCTTTTTCTGTGGGTTCTTGAGAGTAAAGAAAAGAGACTAACCCAGATGCTAATTAGTTCCAATACTTACGAGTTGTGCCGGTTTTCCACTAGTTAACACAAACGATTTTGGATGAAGCTCTCTAACATGTCGCGCTTATTTGGATCAATTATTTCTGAGATTTATCAATTATTATGATTATGCACTAGTATCCTGAAGTTAGTTGGCTTTTTAGAAAGAGGTTAGATTGGTTAGGGTCCTGGACTTCTTGGCCCCAAACATCACATGCTGTCAATTGTTTAATCAATTATGCTTTCAGCTTTGATGAGCATCTAAAAAGTCGGGCATTGAAGAATCACTAACCAATTCTATTTGCTAGTATACCAGTGACAGGCATTGAATTGAGATCACAAATCAATTACGCACTCGCTTACTGGAATCGGGGAATGACGTATTGACGGTTCGCCAGGCTTACTCCACAAGTATTAATACGTGTCCCGTCAATCCTATTTGCGTTATCGTAATGTTTATCAAGGCACATTGTGATTTGTGTGTCCTTCCAGATTGCAGACCAAAATCCATTCAACTTTTAATAAACATCCTCTGGTTGAATTCGCTCTGATCAAAAGAACAAATATTATTGGCAGTCTTTCAATGGCTCAGGTTTCACAAGCTCTTAGGAAAGATACCTATTACCCTGTGAAACCTTGTGTGGAGACGATAGAATCGAATTACATACACAAACCAGGCGTAATTCATCAGATGTACAAAGTTATCCATTGTTCTGATTGCTGTGAGATAACCACATGGTATTTGTCTTAATCTGTGCTAGATTTTTTAAGTGTCGCCTTCACGGCAAAAATGCTATACTTTGCTGTTGAGATTTTGTTTTTTCTTATTTTTTTGTTTTTGTTAGAGCGCTCGTAATTTGTTTGGGGCCTTTTAAAGTTAAGATCTTAATCGCGTTCTAAAAAAACTTCTCCATATCACACTTTAACCTCAACTAAGTGTTAGGTTTAACATCCCACACGTCAACTTTAGCACCAAAAAAAAATGTGTATAGCCCCTCCCTCTTCCTCAAAACTCAGAAGTCCGAAGCTCGCACTTTACTGTCCAATTAAAGATGATGATTATTATTAGAGTAATAGGGCAAAGTCCGGACACTAGCCAAACCTCGGCTTACTTGACACATTGCATTTAGAGGCACGGCAAATGGGCATGAGGCATTGTTTTCAAGGATCTTTACTACGCTTTCCGCATCGGCTTCAAGGCCCTTTTTGCTGGCAACCACCACACACTCATTATCGGCACAGCACAGCGCCACAAACATGGTCATGGTCTAGGTTGAAATTTTGGCGACAAATGTCTTACAAATTGCTCGGAGAAACACACTCCCACAGCAAAAAAAAAAAAAACTAAAACAAAAGGAGGACAGACAACGGACAAGGATGATATGATGCCAGACCATAATATATGAAGCAGAGCGTTATGGCAACGCTCCAACGGCATCACCTTAGCCTCAGCGCTGGGGAAATAGTACGATACAACTGAATTTCCAATAAAGATGACAATCACATGAATAATACCGATAATTGTGATAATTAATTTTCAGTGTAGCTTATACTACTAGCTAGGACTAAGAGACCAACAGAAAAGTCCGCTACTGTCAAGTCACAAAGGCCAAGAAGAACCACACCAAAAAAAGAGTATGTTGAAGATGTCGTGTGCTAGCCTAGAGCTAGTAGAATGCCTTTCCTTGATGCCCTAGTGCCGGAAATAGGTTTCTAGGCTAATAAGAAAAATTGTAAAACTACTCCGGCGATGGCATTTGCCAACTTACGGATACATGTATATAGCGCGAAAATAATAAAGACGAACCGAACATAAAAAAAGTGTTGATGCCAAGAATCCATGACTTGTTTTTCGCCCAGAGGTGAGTGGTTTTCTTAAGCCGCAGAAGTCAGTATCGATAGGAGTTCCGAGGTCCATATACGATGTAAATTGTAATCAGCCGACATTGCATAGATAGAGAACACACTTTGTTTTTTTTTTCTGTGGGAAGAAACTTAGTCGGTTCCTCATCAATAAATCCCCCCGGTTTTCTTTTCTTGTGGACCCCTTGGCATTCTCTCGGGAGTGTAGCATTTGCAGTGCCGACAAGATCTCAGATGTGCATGAAAAGTGCTGCACGCTGACGCTTGTTGACCGTTGAACTCTAACGTTGTTGTGCACAAAACAACATTAGAGTTCAACGGTTTTCGCAAATGTAGCCGAGGACCTGAGCAAGAAAAAAAATATACAGGAAACACGGTACAGGGCACGATAAGACAATAGGCAGAGTACATCTATAATGAAGCAAATGCGATATTACTAGGGTCGGGCTCTATCTACTACGAATAGAGTTTAACGGCTGTGGATGCCGACTTACCAATTGTCAATTCATACCGTTGAAGTTTTCTCGCCATGTTGAGCTTTATGCTACCAGTAAAACATATGAGCATCAAGTATGATGCTCTTTACCGGTTAAATGGAAATAACTAGCTTGTGGTGATTGAGACAAATTGTTCTGGGATTCGAATTTTTGTCTCCACCTGTCTAGGAATGATATATACGTATGTATACAAAACGGGAAAGCAGAATCGTTGTCTGAAAGTAAGCAAAGACCATCAGACTTCTGTATACAGTCATAGCAATCAGAAGGTTTAGTATATGGTCTTACATTACCACATTCATTTTCTTCCAGAAATTTCAAGTGTGATATTGCAAAGAAAACTTGAAAGAGATAAAATGTCAATTAGTACATAGCATTTGACTAAACATCAACCAACCCATCTCAGGTGTTTACAAGCTAGTGTACAAATAGGCCCACTAAGTGTTTCAGTTGCTAACCCATGGGTGGGTGGTTATAGTTCTTATCGTTTTTATCCTTATTTGGTTTAGGCATACAGGTTAAACTATCTAGAGTGAAATCAGCTTTTGATTTCGTCACGATAAGAAAAGCTGACATCGATAAATAATGGTTGAAGTAAAATCTGGCAAATCAGAGACCTTACCGGAAGAATCTGGGTCTAGGATTGAGACCAGGCGATTGCAATTGAGATTCAGACCTGAGGTTGGAATAGTCCAATTGTGTTCGTGGTAGGAGCGAAAGCTGTTGCTTCATCTGTTCCATGCATGTCACATCCCAAGACCTGTGAGTGTGTAACCAGACAATTTTGCACACTGAGAGCTTTTGTTCCTCAATTTCTTGTAGTACATGGTTGATTGGGGGTTGAACATGAAATTCAGATTCAGGTTGCTCGCTTTGGCGTCCCTTGATCCGCGGCGATTACTCGTCAAAGGGAAGCACCTTTCTGTGATGCAGAGATATTAACGAATGGCTCTTGATGCAACATGAGCAGTGATCAATGTAGACGCGACCAATCTCGCCTTGCCTTCGGACCCTGTTCCGGGTGGAGGGAGAGAGGGCAAGTGATTGAGTGAGAGATTTTGTATATAATTTTTTTTTCCGAACAGACAAGGGATCCGTGGAGAACAGATCTGGAATTCGGAGGTTTCTTCCTTTTTCTGTCTTTGCAATTCATTCTTTTTCGGGCAAGTAGCATCCGCTGTTGTTATTATTGTGGGAAAATCTTCCCAGGTAGTGGTGGAAAAACGAGAGAGTCTGCAACTGATTCCGAAAAGGGCATAAAGAGTTTACGAGATATGGCTAGCTACTGTACCATATAGTTTTGGTATGCATACTCCTATTGCGAAAAACACATACAACAGGGATTAGGCAGGCAGAAGGAGACTATGAGCGTCTGTAAGGGTGAAACATCAGGTTAGATTTAATCTATCTTTCTATCTACAGTATCTCTCTGTATCGATTTCACACCATGGGGTTGTTTTTCTGTTTTCAATCCATTGCATTTGGTTTCTGTCTTTTTTGCTTTCCGAGCTCCTGATCGTAAACTAGATTGCTGTCGACAAGAGCACAAGCGGTTGTAGGGACAAAAAGCGTGTGGTAAGGGCGGCTAATCAGGCCCGTCGGAACGGAACGGCCTAGTTTCCTTTTCCCAGCTTTGCTTTCGCTGGGCCGTAATCAATCAGCCACAGGCGGGCTGTAGAGAGACGATTAGTGTTGGCTTTGGAAGGATCTAGTCCCTGCGTAGAAACTAGTTAGCGAAGCATTCGCTTCAAGTGTAAAAGACTATCCGATGCTTTTGTCTACTCGCCTTGTATTGTACTCAGGCTCACGCTCATGCTGGGCCTCACGCTAATCCACCTTATTGATCCCTTCCTCATCGCAACCTGGAGAATCCACATCCCGAGCCCTATATTTCGGATTGATGATAATCAAGACAAGCCTCATCATGGGCCTGTGCGAACTTTCGATCGAACACCCTACGCCCAGTGCCCGGAACCCAGGGGTTTTCCCTTCCGTGACTAGGGACTCTTCTGTGGAGATGGCGATGGCCAGGGCCGGAACCAGGACCCACGCAACAAATCAATTCTGAAAACAGCTCGCTCTCGTGAGGAGACGGAAACCATTTGGATCTACTTCTACAAGTGGGAATTTTGTATGAAATTTCCGGTTGCCACCAGCCAGGCAGGCGAAAGGAACTACCGCTTCCGGGGCCGGGCGCGGGCTCTGTTTACGATGGTGATGGCAGGTGGGCACTTTGGAGAGGAGCGGAAGAGCAACGCTAGGCTGAGAAAACACGCCAACGCTGGGATTTCCCCATCGGGTAACGGAGATATTATAATTCACATGCGTCTAAAAACGTTTCCATGCAGAATTCTATTAAATCTTATTTTCTTTTTCTTTTTCTTGTCTTTATTTTTATTTTTATTTTTTTTTCATGTCATTTTTTTCTTTTTTTTTTTCTTGGTGCAGACTGGAGAGATGATTATATATTCCTGGACGATGACTTGTGTATATAGTTCTACATTCCCTTCTCCATCTCCGACCTATTTCAACCCTTCCATTTCTTCTTCTTCCTCTTCTGTCTCTCCCTCCTTCTCTTTACTACCACACAAGCATACCCTACTTCAAAGCAACCATGAATAACGAGTTTAAGAGCGATCATCATCAGGACACTCGTCACACTACAGCCACCTCCACTGGTGCTACTACGACCGCGCCCGAGATCCACCATATTTTTGACTCCTCCAAAAGATCAAGGAAACAGTCCACAGAGACAAACAAGAGAGCTAGACTAGACACCGCTTCCACACCCCAGGAGTCAAAGGAAACAATAGTACCAACGCCGGCTGCCTCCCCGGCCCCTCCTTCTCCTCCTGTTGCTCCCACAAACTCCATGCCAGCAGAACTTAGACGACGGTTCCGTTCAAGATCACTACCAAATATCCATATCTCGACAGAAAAGCGATCTCAGAGAACAAAAATTACAATCCAGCTCCCCTCACATCCCCTCCATTTCCAAGTCCCTCAACAGCCTCTGCCACATCCTCAAACACTGGGAATCCCGCTGATCCCCCCAGTGAACCTTGAAAGCCTTAGAGAGCTGGACTTGAACGAAATCCTCAGAAACACCCAGCTAAGACACGATATCTTTTTCGACCCACAGCTCCAATTCCGACCAAATCTAGATGCAACCGTAAATGCCAAGGGAAAGGGGAAAAGACGATTAATGATTGTGGATGCTTATTGGGAAGCTGTCGAGCAAGAATGCAAGCAAGCACTATTGACATCATCATCTCCACCAAACCAAATGTCGCCCCTGTCTAGAAGCCCCATATCTAGACCCTTGAGACTGCCCATTCTTTTCGATACACTTCGTGAGGTTCTTCTTACCCTCCTGCCCCCAGAAGACCGCAGCCAAATAGCCGAGATTTTGGATACTGAGCTTGTGATCAGACAGCTGGAAACAGGAACGCTGGACCTTCTGGCCTTTTCCGAATGGCTCGCCTCAGTTTTCAAAATGCACTGTGCGCCCATGCGTGATGCAACTGTTGACAAGATGGTTGAAACTTTTAAAAAGGCCTATTCAAATGGCAAAGAAAATCATCAAAACTCTTTCATTTCAGGCGTTGTCAAAGGTTTGAAAGAGATTTTTGACATCCTTGCCGTCATGAAATTGGATATTGCCAACCACCATATCCGTGTCCTAAAGCCTGTTTTGATCAAAACTGCTCTTGACTTTGAAAAAGACTATTTCAAAGCAGCAATCGCAGGCCAAGAAATAAAGCCTGCAAAGGGCAAAGATGCCACGAATCTGATCGATTCAAAAGCATGGTTTAAAGGTGTATACGAAGGGAAGGGCAAACCCACTCAAGAATCTATGAAGAGAGCTCTTGTCAAGGGTCTTTTGGATCTTCTTTCCTGTTGCAAAGTTGTCACTGAATTCCCATCATCTTTCAAATTCGACCATACGAGGCTGATACTTTTACGTGCGGACATGAGACAGCTTGTATGCCTTGAGTTATGCCAAATGCTTTTCCAACAGCTCGCAATAATGCATTCCAAATCAACAAGGGGCGGTAAAAGTGCACAGGAAATCAAAGCCTTTTTATCGGATCCAGCAGCTAAGGAAGCAATGAAAGCACAGATAATCACTTTGATTACAGATGATAACGGAAGCATCAAATGGACAAAGAATGTCAGCAGCGTAGCTTTACAACTCGTCAAGTGTGCAACTGAGCTATCTAGCTCAACATCTGGGTCTGTGAGCGAGGAGCTCGTTACATTTGCAACCTCTTGGCTTCAGAAGCAGATTCAACCGGTTTCTCCCGTCTACAAAGTTCTTGAGAAGAGAGTCGCAACAGAGCTTGAGAATCTGGTTATGGCTGGCTTTAACGGTTCTTCTCTCACTAACCCCACTGCTGATATCTCCAGTCTCAAGAAGGACAAATCTGAATCAGAAGCCGCAACTGTATCCAAGAGAGTTCTAAAGCTTTCAAAGTTTAACTGGGATGTCTTTAGCGGATTGTATCAAGAGGCGGTTACTAATATGGATTAGATATGGAGACACGCAAAGGAAGTGTAATGACTTTTTTTTTATTTTTTTTCTTTTTCACTATATTCTTTTAAGCATTGTTTTACCATGGATTTGTTGCATTTTATTTTATTCTATTATTATTTACCAGGAAATTTCATTTCACATTCATGAATCTAGTCGTATGTACAAGTTGGTCTATCAGCTCTTCCATAATAAATTTATATCTCTTTGGGATAACTATCTACTCTTTAAGCTTCAACAAAAAAAAATTGTACTTGTGATTACAGGCGTAGAAACACATCATCATCACCTTATTTTTCATTCCAACGGCACTAGTTAATTTGGAGTGGAAAAATAAAAGTCCGACAAGGACCAAAAACAAAAAACCAGAATCGTCCACATGTAAATTGCTTTTGCAGTCCATGATGATGAAGATGACGATCGTCTACATAATGCTGCCTCGATGATTTAGACGAGGCTTCTCGCATAGTCATGTTCATGCTCAAGGGTGCGACCAAAATTAATCCGCTCGCAAAAATTGCCCTCTGCAGCACACCTCTCACCTCTTTTTTTTTTCTTCGCCTGGCCATCACCACTGCCGTTGCATCACCTCTGTAATAGCCGTTACCGCCGACAATTGAGTATTTTGAATTGACACCATGGAATCTCTCTCTCCGTTCGTGTACCCGAGATCAGAGATGTCTTTGCCCCCGATCGTCTCAGCAGACTCCAAGAACCTAATTCTGTGTTTCGATGGAACAAACAACAACTTTGGCCCATCTCCATTTACCAATGTGCTAAAGTTATACAGAATGCTCGATAAACAAGACGACCAGATCTGCTATTACCAACGTATACTAGAGTTGTTTCTGTTCACTGTTTGTCCTCAGATCCTTACCTTACCTTGTAGCTGGCATTGGAATCAACATTAGCGCTGTGCTGGATGACAAGTGGGAATCCACCCAAGAAGCACTTTCCAATCGATTAGACATGCTAATTGCTTTCACTTTGGATGAACACATCATTGCAGCCTACAAGTTTCTCATGAAGTATTACGAACCAGGTTACAGAATCTACCTTTTTGGCTTCAGGTATGTGTGCACAATACCAGTAGCTGTTGTATTAGCATAGTTTGCCTTCTAACTCTTCCAAAGCCGCGGCGCTTTCACCGCCAGAGTCCTCGCAGGCATGATTGAGAGAGTAGGACTGCTGACCACAGGACTGGATGAGCTGATTCCTTCTGCTTGGAATATTTACAAGTCTTTGGAAAACACCGCAGAAATCTCAGAATCTGCAATAACTCTAGCCGATGAGGTATGCTTTATCTAGTCATGAGGAAAAAATAAAACAGTGTGCATATTAACAGTTTCCCAAAGTTTAAGAAAACTTTTTCAAGAGGCTCAATTGAAATTTATTTCATGGGTCTTTGGGACTCGGTCAATTCCGTTGGCGTTCTTCGAGATCGCATGTTTCCCTTTGCAGCCAAAAACTCCCTTGTAAAACACATTCGACATGCAGTTAGCATAGACGAAAAGAGATCAAAGTTTAAGCAGTGTTCGTTCTATCCGAGCTACTACTCCTCAGAAGATGACAAACCAAACCAATCCGATTCCACTCCTTTGAATCCAGGAACTTCAGATAGTGGTCCGGCGAATAGGTCTCCGCTCCCATACTCTGATCTCATAGAGCTTTGGTTCCCCGGAAATCATGGCGATGTGGGCGGCGGTTGGCCACCAGATTGTAGGAACGACCAAAGTTTATCGCATATTCCTTTAAGATGGATGATTGCCGAAGCATCTAAGTTTGGGGTCATTTTCAAAAACGACCTAGTCAGTGATTTCGCATTGAAGCACTCTAGTAAAGACTCCTTACTTGCTCAAGATCACAACTCTTTGAGCTTGAAAACTGTAAAATGTGATAATACAAGCGCAACAGTGGATTATTTTGGAGGAAGAGCTACAGATAGCTGGTTCTCCTGGTTTGGATGGTGGCTACTAGAACTTTTGCCATTTCCGTATAGAATGGAAAGTGAAAGTGGCTTGTGGGAGAAAGTTTATTTGCCAAACCTGGGAAGACCAAGAACAATCCCTGACCATGCAAGCTTCCACTGGAGTGTAAAATGGAGAAAGAAGTTGGTCCACACCTATCAACCTTGCAATTTGCCATCAAATTTTGATGATGAGGTTGGAGATGCCACTGAAATCCCCGATGATATGGAAGATATAACCAATGGCTCGCTGCTTATGTAACTGAAGTGCGATTTTAAAGTTTAATCAGATTATGCTTAGCCATTTCACATAGTCAGATCCCGTCCGACTTGAACCACGCAGAGAAAAGTAGAAAAGATGTAGTCCACGCAAAACAAGAGCTTTGAATGCTTGAAAACAAAACTGGGAATCGCATAGCGTATGTGCAGAGTGATGGCTAGACGGTTATGCCAGCACGGCCATGTGACAGAGATTCAGGGGCACGTTGAGATTTCGATCTGGATCTAGAATTCATAAAATCATGGCGAAGAAGAATAAGAACAAGAGTAAGAAAAAGCAGGCTGTGGTTGAAGAAGCCCCTACCAAAGAGGACCAGAGCACAGCAACAGAAGAAGAGTCTAGCGGTTTGGAGGAGACTACGGCCGATGTTCCTCTTGACAAAGTAGCAGAACCAGTGAAGGAAGTGGAGAAACAGGGAAATGATGAAGAAACAGAGACGAAAAGCAGTGAGCCAAGCGCTTCGGACTCTTCTAAGCCAGATTTAGACGTCATACCAGATAAAGAAGAGCCTGCTCCTGAGTCAGATCCTACTGCGACTACCAGTGAAGGAACCTCTGAAACCCCGAAAGAAAAGGAGGAGAAGAAAACAGATGATTCTAGCGGTTCTCAAAAAGGAGGCTTTCTTTCTCTTTTCACGGGGGGCAGAGGGAATAAGGAAAAGGAAAAAGAAAAGGATAAAGAAAAGAAGGAGGAGGATAAGGAGCAAAAAGAGCGGAATAATGATGAGAAGGAATCCGATGCAAATAAAGGCGTGGAAGATGTTAAATCCGCAGGCGAAGGAAAAGAGCTTCCTCCGACTTCTAAACCTGCTACAGATGTCTCACCATCTCCTGACAAAGCACCTGAAGATGAAGCAAAGCCTGATGAAGAGCCAGAGGTTGCAAAAGTAGAAGAATCTATCTCAGAGTCTATTTCGACATCAAAGTCTATAGAGAAAGATCCAGAACAAACCCAACAATCTGCTGAGGTTCTTCCTCAACTGACCGCTGCACCAACAACAGTGACCACTGCTTCTACTCTAGTGGAACCCAATTTGGCTGAACCCAAGCCTGAAGGGGATGAAAACATTTTTCAAGCGTAAGGCTATTTTCGGTTATTTTCAATGTGAATTGATTTTTAACTCTCGGTTTATCATAGGAGAGGAAGGACTTTCCACTTTAACTATAAGAAGAAAACATGGGAAGACAAGGGCAAAGGAAATATCTGCATACTACGAAGTTTGGCTACGGGGAAAGTTAGACTCGTTGCTCGAAATCGAGCTGATGAAGTAACTGGTGATCATCTGGGTATGAACCTGACATACGCATCATTTGGAAAACTCTTTGTGACTAATTTACAAAATCAAGTGGATCCGGATTGTCGATTGAAACCAAGCATCGATTGTAACAGATCATGGGTTTATACAGCCTCTTCAGACAATTATCACGAACATTCCAAGAATTCGGATACTGCCCCAGCAGCACCTCGTGCAAGGACATTTGCTCTTAGATTTGTAAATGCTGAAGGTGAGTCTTTTCTTTTTCTATTAATTGGCAACACAAGTGGAAAAGGCTAACATTCACAATTGCAGTTGCATCGCTATTTGAAGAAAAGTTTGAAGAAGCACAGACCATAAACAAGAGTCTAAGCTAGATGACAAAAACGTTCGTTTATTTAATGTTTGCCATTACCAAAGTCTTTATATTTTGCTCTTTTTCTGTTCTGGTACATGCTTCGACAATTAGATATGTTTTGGTCCTATTTTCTAGAGTAGTAATATTTGGAGTGCCAGCACTCAACTCGTTGTATTACCCGGAGTCTAGATCGATGCTTGTGTCTTCTGTAGTTTTTGTTATGGATCTTCCCCACAAGCTAAAATCATCATCGTACATGGCTGGACGGCAAAAACAACGATCATACGTATGTGACAGCTCAATTTTAGTTTCAGTTTCTAGAACAGCTCCGTGAAAGCCTGGATATAGTATGTCATCCCTAGGAGTAACACGAATAATCAGAGTAGTCTTGTTGCACGTAAAATAGCAAGTTACAACCCAATCACACATTAATTGCCTCGGCAGATTTTTGGAACGATATATGCCCCAATTCAGAAGCAAACCAACTAATGACAATTCGAAGACAATGATATAGGACTAGTGGTGTCTTAATCATATGTTCTGGGGCTAAACTCACAGTACTAGTCAATATAGTAGAGCGTTCAATCGTAACAAGCCATTGATTAGTGAAAACTAGAGAGCTTTACTGACTGTAGTACACCATCTTTGATCTCCACAAGGAGTAAAACATATATCTGCACCTAGGCACTACGCGGTGGGGCAATAAAGAGATACAACTATTCAGTCTTAAATAGGCTGTGCTTATTTGTGCTTTTCAACAACCTCATCGCTTATACCATGTCCGTGAAATTTGAGAAGACTTTCAACATACTCAGAGCTTACAAAAGTCTTATGAAATAAACCCATTTTCTGTTTTACGCAACACACCACTTGGCTTATAAATTTGAAAGATATATTGGAAAGTAGATAACTTTAGATTGAATGAAGAGCCATTTGCTACTTTTCGCTCGTGTGTGATCCTTGATCCCATTTCAAAACCCGGGTAACTTGTCTTGTCAAGATCATGACTTTTCAAAACGAACAAATATTATTCGACAAGAAGCTTTTCCCGGGGGATAGAAGATGCTATCTCGTTCTGTGGCTACAAGAGCATTCCGGAATGAGGCCCAAAGGAAATTATGTTTGTCTGTGACGGCTTCATTGATTAGGAGAGCTCGGTACGCTACGTCTTCCTTTTCACATGCTCTGTCGGAAGCTGAGTCTCTTGTCCAGCCACAGCAGCATCAAAAGGCTCGAACGAGAAAGTCACCTTTAGACGATCCTTTTGGGCTGGTATCCCATGAAATGGGATCGCTGGCACGGAACATTGCGGGCTTGATCGGTTCAGGTCATCCCACACTTAATCGAGTCGGCAAGTATTACTTTGAGAGCGAGGGCAAACGAGTTAGACCTCTCATAGTTTTGCTCATGAGCAAGTCTCTTTCTGCTATCCCACCAGAACAGAGAGACCGAGGCTCGAGGGATGAGGGAAGCGTTGAGGATTCTTTTTCAGTAAACACAAGTGTCTCGCCGCTGAAAATCCTACATGGGATAGGCATGCCACAACCGTTAACGAAACATGAAAAGCAACAGGAAGAGGAACTGGATTCACAGAATGGCATTCTTCCAAAGCAGCGTCGACTAGCAGAGATTGTAGAGATGATACACACTGCATCACTACTTCACGACGACGTGATTGATAATAGTGACAGCAGACGGGGAAGGCCTAGTGGGAATGCGGCCTTCACAAATAAGATGGCTATATTGGCTGGCGACTTTCTTCTTGGACGGGCCTCTGTTGCCATTGCGAGAATCCGTAATCCAGAGGTGATCGAGCTACTGTCAACGACAATAGCAAACCTCGTAGAAGGCGAATTCATGCAGTTGAAGAACACAGTGGTTGGTGATAAACAGGCCCCAACCACAACGTCTGAAGACAATGCAGTATCGGAATCCGGACCGTTAAGCATGAGCCACGAGACAAACATCACGGCTGCATTCGAGTATTATATCCATAAAACTTACTTGAAAACGGGGAGCCTTATGTCAAAGTCATGTCGTGCTGCGGCAGTCCTTTCTGGTGCTAGAGATCCTATAGTTGATGCATGCTACGACTTTGGCAGAAACCTTGGTCTCTGTTTCCAAGTGGTTGATGATGTATTGGATTACGCCGCAAGTGAGCAAGAGCTGGGAAAGCCTGCTGGAGCTGATCTCAAACTGGGTCTTGCAACTGCTCCTATAATATTTGCCTGGCAAAAATATCCTGAGGTTGGACCCATGATCAAACGCAAATTTGATCAGAAGGGAGACATTGAAATGGCATACAAGTATGTCGCACTGGCAGATGGGTTGCAAAAGACGAGGGAAATGGCAGAGAATTACTGCTCCGAGGCCATTCGAAACCTTCATCTTTTACCGTCATCTGAGGCAAGAGATGCGCTTGAATATCTTACCAGGAATGTTTTGAACAGGACAAAATGATGAAGCATTTGCAATAGCTTTTGCTTCTCCTAAAAAACGAAATAACTAGAAAGAACAAATTTGGGAAGGAGAGAGGACTTGAATGACCCTAACTTCAAAAGTAGCTTTTGCTTTTCAACTGCCATTTACTTCTGAGTTAATTCTGTATATAATCCCAATGGTACATCTCATAAGTTCTTTTGTACTGATGCTGGCGAGCCTGAACCTTTATTATAAACTACGGTTTGTACAAAGCTCTTTAAATGAATTTTAGCCTTAGCTTCCTTTCCAGTAAGAATCAACTTTTATAGTCATGATTAATTTTTCGGCTGAGAATATAAAAATACAAGCCAACAACAAATTAATATCTCTAA
Source organism: Alloascoidea africana (assembly GCA_030581615.1). Classification (NCBI taxonomy): domain Eukaryota; kingdom Fungi; phylum Ascomycota; class Alloascoideomycetes; order Alloascoideales; family Alloascoideaceae; genus Alloascoidea; species Alloascoidea africana. The sequence continues at coordinate 55,140 of JAKTTT010000047.1, read as the reverse complement.
ATGTTATAGTCCCTCAAGGATGTTTATTGTAGTTTTTGTTTTTTGTTTTTTAATGCCCTAGCATTCGGAACAACAAGTATGTCGTAGCACCTACAAACCTAAAAGCCGCCATGAAAGCAACAGTCCAGAGAATAACCGTTAAAAAAACTTCCTGTCTCTGTTGCAGATCAGCGGCTCTTTTCACAAGTTCGACCACCATGCCAGCGGCAGCCGAAGCGGACCTCTTTACTGTTGTACCATCATCATTGTCATCGGTCAGCTCTTTTGTTCCTGTTTGCAGAACCAACGCAATAATGACAAAGTTTGAAAACATCCAAGAGAGAACTACAGTTGATCGGATCAAAGCATAGTAGTCACTTTCCTTTTCAGCATCACTCTTTGTATCCTTTTCGGGTTCGGCCTCAGACAACAGTATTCGGATCTGACCCGCGTATGACTTGTCGATTTCAGAGTCTTGTGTCGGAATGTCAACCTCTAGCTTACCTGCCTCGTCCACTTTCGCAACACCAAGGTCCATCTTCTGGCCAGTGTCTCCCTTTGTACCCCATGATATATCGTGGATGTTGCAAAACGCGTACACATTCAGAATGTTGATATAGGTGGGACTGATAAGTAAGTACTGGATAAAACTTGTGAGCATATGCCATGGTTCAAAATACATAAACGAGCAGATAAAGTAGAGCGCGTATGTCGAAGCCATTGATACCACCAAGTCTCGGAATGTCGATTCTGTGAGAACAAGCCTAAAAGAAAAGTCGTCTTTGTGTTTCCGAATTATTTCTTGAACAGCTTTGACAGAAAGAAGAACAGCCGCAAAGATCAGATAACACATCAACACCGCAAAGAACAGAACAATAATGACATAAAACTTTCTCGTTCCTTGTGGCTTGTTTCCAAACGCAAGAATAAATGTGCTTACCAGACACCCGACATAAAACCATAAAAATACAACGCTGAGGATTGTTCCAGGCGCAAAGTTCACTTCATCATTTCCCAAACTGGAGGTTAGAATCCTAAACACCAAGAAAAATGTGCCTATTGAGAACCAAGACACAAGAAGACTGATAGTTTGGTATATAAACTGAATCCAAAGGGCAAAAATGCGAAGAAACGAATGGCCTGACCTGAAAATCTGAATGAAATGGGTTGCAGAGTATATCGCCGCAAAGAATGAACCGTTTAGCCAACGTCTTCTTTGCAATATAAACTCGCTCAAATGATTGGGGACATCTGTCTCCGCAGAGGCAGACTTGCAGTACTTGAGAACCCAATTTGCACCTCGCTTCGCAACAAGTTCAAAACACAAAATTCTGTCTTCCGCAAGGTACATGTTGGAAGTGAAAATACCAGCATTTGAATCGTGAAGAGTCTCACCTTTGAAGTACTTCTCCAAAGGACCAGTTCCATTGATGTCGTTCAAAAGCGCACGGAAACGATAAGCTGAAAAAGCACCTGGCAAAACGCTAATAAATCCAAATACCGATTCCATAGGTTTATCCAAAATGTTTGACATTTTGTACTCAAAGTTCTGTGCTGCAACGAGTGGGTTCAACAGATATTTCCATTTGGGACCCAACATTGCTTTAATTTCTCCACAAGCACCTCCAATGTTTGGATGTCTGTCAAATTCTTTCCAGAGATGGTAGATAGAATCCGAGCCAGGCTGAGTTCCCGCATCCAAAAGAACAATGACTTCGGGCTGCAACAGCGGTGCAAAGGCTTGGAAGCACCAGCGATGAGAGTTGATCTTTTTCAAATTTTTCTCCTTTAAACAAAACAAAAGTTGTACAGGGACAGTCTTTTCAGTGGTAATCTTAACTTGCCCATTCTTGATTGAAGAAATTCCAACCATTGTTGTGTATTCGTAAATATGTGCAGAGACGGGCTTATCATTGACCATGTTTTTAGCAAATCCTTCTTGATAGACTCCTAGCGAGGCTAACAATGCTTGAGCACGAGGGTTGATTTTTGTTCGGCCATCACTCACCACACAAACAACAATTTTTTTCCAAGCGTCTTTTCCCCATACTTTGGATCGGTCGCGTCCCATGAGATGCTTGATGTTTTTGAACACACCACGAAGAGTACGACCCAACAATACGTCGTCTTCATTGTACATTGTTACGACTATCATCAATTCTGTCTTTCGGGGCTGCTTGTAACAAAGCTGCCTCAGAGTAAAGTTGTCATTGATGAAATCCTTGGGATCTGATGTAGCTGCAGAGTACCTCATGAATGTGAACTCACGCTCGTGTCTCGGCTCAGGGTATTTTGAAAGCATTTGCTTTGAGACAGGACAATCAAGCACAAGATTTCCATTCATCAACCTAATCTTTTTTGTGGTCGTCTTGCTTCGACGCAGCTGCGGTCCATCAGGAGGAGCCTCGTATGGAATGCTTGGGTCCGCGAAAGCATTCTCAGGAACTCCTTCTTCGTCTTTTCCTTCGCCATTGGCATATTGTTTTAGAAAATGCTCATCTCCAACAGTACTCGCACTCTCATCTTCGAGATATGTGTTCAAGGCGTATGATTCTCCCGCAATAGGGAAAGGATGAAAAGTCTCAACGTCCTCTGGATTTGCGTCCTCAAACGCGTATCCAACGGCAGATCCTGTACCAGTATTCATACGGTTAAATTGAGTTTCAAAGTTGTTTGGATAGCCTCCACCGTTGCCTCCATACCCGTAGTTATAACTGCCGCCGCCATACCCCTTAGTTTGTCCCTCAATTGGCTGGCCTATTTGGCCTCGAGCCTCATTATGGTTTGGACCATGAAGCGAGGCCGTAGACTGGTTAAACGTATCAAGAAGATAGGTATTATCGTTTGAATTTTCATTAAACTGGTAACTTGATTCATCAAGCCTGTTAGCAAGAGGATTGGTCCCACCTCCTGTCCTTGATCCGGTGCTTTGGGCAGCAGGAGATTGAAGAGGGTTTGCGATTGATCCAACTTGAGAGCTAGCCCCCGAAATGGTCCCTGGAGGTTGGTAGTAAATATCATCGTAAGTCTGCTGCTCTTGCAGAGGGTGTTGAGACTCGTAATGCTGTTGTTGGCTAACTCCAAATGCAGAGGATGGATGCGTATTCATATTCATATGCGATCTTTCATCGCGATTCTGCAAACTTTGGCTGAACCCACTGGCTTGAGTTGGTTCTCTGTCTCTCGGGATGCGCGATCTTCCTGACGGGTTTGTGAGATCCGGCTGCGAAGACGACTCGAGCCTCTGGTATGAGTTGGCAGGCATGGTTGGAATCAAAGACGCTGGCGATCTACCACTAGAGCTGCCCCCTGCTCCTCCTCCGGAACTAGAAGACCCATGGGAATCCGAGGTGAGGTTTCGTTCAGGTCTCCGATGCGAAGGTCTCTGTTCTGTTCGATGTCTACCACCGCCATGTTCCCTATGTCTCCTTCTCCTTTCCCTATCAGAGGAGTCAGCTCCAGCATTGGAATTCGCGTTCGCGTTTGAGGAGGAACTTGAGTTCGGATCTCTGCCTGGCTTCGAATAATGATAATTCTGCTGCGACATGCTATTTTCCACTCACACTGCCAGAGAGAGGGAAACAGAACTAGAACTGGTATACTTGCTCAGCCGGTGCGTGTGTCTGCAAATAATCAGGTCTGCGAAGAATGGAAAGACCAGCATTAAAAAAGAACCCCCAGGCGCCTCAAACACCCGTGCGCCTTGCCCTCGTATCTTTTTTAAGGCACACCGTATTTTACGCTGCATCCGCATTTCCAAAATAGAAGTAGGGAACAATGATCATGGCGTCACCGCGCATGTTTCGGACTTGTTTCGCGCCCAAACCATAAACTCTAGTTGTATGGAGAATGTACAAACTTCTGTCAGTAAGGCGAAAAAACGGCACTAAAGCCGTCACTGTTGAAACTGGAAGGGGTTTTTGAGTGTGTTGAACGTGGCCATGGAAACAAAGCACCGCCTAGTTCGGTCATCTACTCCTATTGTGTAATGTGAATAAAGAACAGGATTCTGCAATCATACATAATAACTTCTGACAATAATAACACAGGGCTTCAATTATTTCTTTTTCTCAAAACAATCACTAATAAACAAGGTCTTTGATGAATCCCTAAAACGTTTCTGTAAACAAACTTTTTGTATTGGTTTTGCTTTTGTCTGTTTCTTCATGAAGAAATTTGGCTGGATCATCCAGCGATTCTTCAGAATTCTTTTCTGGTTCTTGAACTGTCACATTAACATCTCCAGAAGTGGAAATTCCAGCATTTTCAAGGGCTTGGGTCGCGTTAGCTGCTGCTTCCGCTTGTGTCTGCCCTTCAACGGGCACAGTTACAACATTTGTTGTAGTCGGAGAAGCAGAGGGACTAGAAACAGCATCTGCAACCTTGCGAATTCCACTAGGCGACTTTGCCAACTCAGGGTGTTCAGAAATGATCTTTCGCGATTCTTTTACCTTGCTGAAAAAAGAGCGAAATTTTGAAGGAGAACTTGGACTTTCTTGTTTCCCAGTAGAGCTACTCGAATTTGTCACCACTCGACCACTTTGCTGCCGTTCTAGTTGTATACTTGCAGATTCTTCCGAAGTCCTTGTTCGGACAAACTCTTTTGCAAGTTCAGAGATATGCGGCTCTTCCTCTTTCAATTTTGTAAGATTATCTCTTGTAGATTGGAGCAAATAGTCAGTATTGTCTCTCTTTTCCTTCAGCTCTTTGAATTTAGATTCCGCGACATCGTATTTTTGCTTCTGTGAGTTGTAATTTTCCTCCGCAGATTTAACAGCCTGCTCTTTTTCTGCAACATCACTCTCGCCAATCTCAATTTCCTTTTCCAAATCGCCCTTCTTTTCGGAAACGCTTTCCGAATCAACAATAGTTGGCTGAGGGTCTAGAGTTTCACTCTTTACTTTATTCACATTAGCATCGTCTCCAACGGAAACTGCTGATTTGTCCTCCGACTCTTCAATTTCTTTTGTTGCATCTTCAGATTTAAGTTCTGCATTATCGTCATTCTTGTTATCAGTAACAGATTCCTCCTTCCGCAGTTTTAATTGATTCTTTAGACTGTTCAAATAGACTACTGCAACAGAGCGTGCTTCTTGAGCCACGGTTACTTTGGAACTCTCTGCATCCAGTGCAAGCTTCTGGTCTTCTAATTCTGCTTCCTCTTTCTCAACTAGGGGTTTGATTGCTGAAAGCTCAGACTCAAGTCTCTCAATATCTTCATTGAACTTGACCTCGTCGTCCGACCACTTTTTCACAAGCAACTCCTCAACATATTGCTGTCTTGTTGCTTCATCTACGGTTGAAATAGATCTTGTTACTGGCTGAAGAGATTCAGCATTAGCGTTGGGAGGTGCAGGAGAGGATGAACTGGTAGACCTGAACCTTGAAAAGATCCCTTTCCCTTCCCCAGAAGGTGAGGCAGGAGGAGATTGAATATAGGATCGAGGCTTTACAACTTTACCCAGCTCTGTCCTTCCCACCAATTTCTTTGCAACCCATTCTATCTGCTGCTCCTTGAGCACAACCTCAGCCAGTTTGTCATTATTTTTCTTCAAGCTGGATTCTATTTCTTGTTTCTTGTGTTCTTCAATCTCAAACTCAACCCTAGCTCTTGATTCATTCACCTTGGCCTGTTCAAATTCAAGGTGAACTCTTTCCAATTCTAGTTTGGTATGCTTAGCCTCTGTCTCTTTCACTTTGACTTCATGCTCAGCTAATGTGACTTCCTCCTTGGCTTCATTCGATCGGGCTTCTTCAGTAAAATTTTCATCTGACTGGTGAGAATCCAAGATCCTCTTTGATAAATCAAGATTCTTCTGAGCCCCTTCCAAATTCTGCTCCGCCAGAAGCTTCAACTTTTCGGCTGCTGCAACTTTTTGCTGTTCAGTAGATAATAATTCTTCCGTACCTCTGAGTTTCCCAGCTGCCTCATTAAGAGCCTTCTCTTGTGCATTTAGCGCTTGCTTGTTTTTGAGTATCAATTTCCCGACTTCTTCCTGATCTTTATCTGTATGCTTCTTTAGGCCCCCGGCTATCTCTTTCTCTTTTTCAATCTTTTGGTCATAAAGAGCCTGTTGCTTGCTCAGCTCATCTGCATATTTTCTGGCGCCTTCTTCTTGTGCAGCAGATATTGCCGCATCATGTCCAGCCTTTTCTTTCTCCAAGCGATGCTTCTCAACAAGCCTCCGCTCTTTTTCCTCATCTTTCTTTGCGCGTGCAATCCTCTTCTGCTCCTCTTTTTCAGCCCTATTCTTTTCCTTTTCTCTCTGCTTCCGCTCTTTTTCATTCTGCTTTTCCAGCAGCTTGTGTTGTTTAACCTCTTGTTCTTGCTGGCGCTTCAATTCATCAGCGGCACGCAGAGATTCAGCTCTTTCTGAAATTTCCTCCAGTACTGGTCTCACATTATTCTGTGCAATGGCTTCCGCTGCTTCATAGGACATGTAGGCGCCTCCTCCTAAATCAATCTTGTTCAAGTTCACTGCCCGCTCTGCATGCTTCTGCTGAGCAACTTTAACAGCAGCCTCGTTGAATTCATGGTTCAAATACAAATTCTTCTCATGAAGATTATCTTTGATGTATTCTAGTGTCTTGTCTGCACGCTTTTTGGCAGCAGCAAGAACAGCGGGGTCACTGATTGAAGACAGATCAAGAATGGTTGCACCATTGTGAAGTTTCCTGCTGGTCAGGTTGTCGTTTGCATTTTTTGAAGCAATAGCAGTGAGATTGCGGATATCGCCGTACGAGGTCAATCCTGTACTTGTTCTATCTCTAGGATCTCTAACCTGGCTCTGTATGAGTAGGCTATCTCTATAGACTTTTGAGGAGAGTGCCTTAATTGCCGGATTAGAGGAACGTTCACGATTTTCAGAAAACTCGTACACTTCAGGCAATTGGGAAGCAGCAAAGCTCTTTGTATCCAAAGAATGAGCACTGTTTGCAGCTCCAGCAGAGCTGGAATTTTTACCAGAGATCTCCTCGCGAATCCTGATGGTAGAAACATGGTTCTTGGCGGCAGTTGCAGCGGTTGCAGCGGCTGGAGATTTTTGTGGTTTCCACACTTCGGGCGAATAATCTGAAGCATGGGAATATGTCCTCGTAGCGGCCTGGAGACCCACGGTAGAGGCCTTTGATTTCCAAGGTTCTACCGAGAGATTGGCCGTTGTAGCAAGCGTAGCAGCCGTGTTCGATGAGGTAGACGGGAGTCCAACGCTCGGAGCAGCTGGGGACTTGAAAACTCCCCTTTTCAATTTGGCCTTATACTCTGCTTCTTGGGAAAGCGGAGCATTCTTTGACTTGTAGTATGGCGAAGTTGGTGGTTTGTGCTATACATGCGACAGAGCAAGTGTAACGAAGGGAAGGTCAGCTAGGGTCACCCACGTCATATGCGATGTTGCGATCGTGAGCTGCAACAAGCGCCAATGCACAGAGGCAATTGATTCATGGCAAACGGACTTACGTTGACGGAACCACTGGAAAGCGACATTTCGAAACGGCGAAGCACAAAAACCGGTTCTGACACTGGTGGATGACAGGAGAAGAAGAGCAGAGCAAGAAAAGCCCGTGGCGAAGCAACGTTAGCGCAATCTCGGCGGGAGCAGTTGCTTGCCTGCCGCAGCCGGGAGCCACGATACACCCGTGCACCCCCTGCTGGGCCCAACACCCGTGCACCCACGCGATCTATTTGCGTCTCCAATTGTTCTGCAATGCATGGCGTGATCCCGCCGGGCTGCGACCGGGTCTTTGTGCACCGGGACAGGGGCGGATGGGCACGTTTCGCGGGGGCCGCCCATAGTGGAGCTACCCGCACCGGAATGTCAATCATGCCTATCGGGCCACTTCAGTGCACAAAAAAAAACTGGTTGTTTCTTCAATACTGACTGATTACTTTCTAACCTTTACAGATTGACACTTAATTGCCAAGTTCTGACACTGGACCAGCTTCTCGCTGTTGATCGTTGGACTCTAGATCGCTGGCGTCACTTCTAAGGACATTTCCCGGTCCATAATCTATCGTCGATAACCTTGGAAGTCTATTCATATGTCTGTCCATCTGATCAAGAACAATTCTGCTGATCCTGTCCTGTTATCTTTGACACTGGAGCACAGGCTTCGTGATAATGACCAGCACAATGCTCATGACACACAGGAAAAAGAGATGGAGAAAGACCCACCACCATTCTTTTCGGATCTCGTCGATCTCTTCCCATCCTGGCCAACAGACCAGTCTCTAGTGAATATCCAATATTACGAATGCTCTTTAACCCAACGTCCAAGTTTGGTCTCAAACTCTGATTCCTTCACCTCATGCCCATTCCGCTTTTTCGATTCCTCACGCTCCTCCTCATGCTCAGAACCATCCTTCTGTGATCCAAAGTTACTTCAGTTAAGATCAGATAGGCCAAGCGTCAATGCCAATTCTAAGTCTAATTCCAATTCGAAACATTATGCTTATAAGAACAAAGCACATGCATCCGCTCATGCCAAAACCCCAACAACGGCCCTCAATTGTAACAGTAGTAGCTCAAAGCTAGTAAAATCATTCTCCAATTCTGCACCGTCAAGAGCATTCATAGAGAATAAAACAAAAAGCAAGGTGGATTTTAAAGTCAATGATGAAGTGTCCAAAATTCTCAGTACTTTTGAGTTTAGTGACGCTGAGAATGCCAAAAGTTTGCGCCAAGCTGAAAGCAAGAAATGTGACAAAGAGAATGACCCTTTAGATCAAAACTTGTCTTTTGCAAATTTACAAAAATTGGAATTGGAATTGGAATTGGAGAAAAAACTAGAACAGGAATCAGAAGCTTTGTTTGACTCTGACACACTAAGAGAAACAAAATGGACCCTAACTCCAATGAGTTTGTTCAGCAGCACAAAACCCCAAGAACAAGAGCAAGATGAGTTGCAGGATAAATACAAGAGCGATGTATCGGTTAACTGCGGTACAAAAAGAGCCAGAAGAACAAATTTTCTTGCTAAGGCCGTTGACGATAAGGTGACAAGTAAAAAGAAAAAGGTCACGCTGCGTTCTGCTAATGGATGTCCTAATTATCATTATGAAGAAGAGTCAGAAGATGATCATCTCCATGAGGGCAGTTTCCAAGAGTTAGATGAAGAGGAAAAAGATAGATATGAATCTCCACTGTCAATAGCATCCTCAATATTTTCCACCTCTTCCGAATCTCTAAACTCTTACTCGTCTGCATCAACCTATTTATCTCCATACTTCCTAAGAGCATCAAGATTTAAAGAATCCAAGAGACGGATAAAGAGAGAAAATGAGGAAGTGGAGTTTGACCCTTATCCGTTTAGTCCCAAACGTGTCGAAACAAAAGTCTTTCCAACTCGTTCAAGTAACACCACTGGTCAAGATACAAACACGCTTAGAGTCGAGGCTAAAACCGTTGTTGGATCGGAATGTATCATTGATTCGGATTCACGCTCTGATTACAAAACCACAATACCTGACATGTTTCTTCCCTCTGCTGTAGCTCTATCAGATATTACAAGAGGCAGAAACTATAGTAACAGGACAGCTGACAGCGAAATAATTGTTTCGAAACATAAACCCATCTCTGGAAAATCTCCACCTTTGTCTTACATAAATAAATCTGGCAACACATCAGAAGAAAGCTTGACAACTCACAAACCTTCATGTTTATCATCATCAGCAACAGCTAATCCTAACTCCGAGACTGAATCTTTGAATCCGCCCTTTTCATGGTCTTGTACAAAGAAATCGAGTAAGAGACAGTCAAAAATTTGCATCCCCGAGTTCGAAAAGCCACAAATGATTTCAAATGGCATTCAATTGCATCAGCAGCCGCCACCAGTAGCAGAAGTTCACAAAAGAAAACCTGCTCAGGAAAAGACACAAAAGTCGCCCGAAGATGCAAAGGCAAAACCTTTCAAATGCCAGTACAAAGGCTGTAACAAGAGTTTCAAAAGACAAGAGCATTTAAACCGGCATTTCCGAAGTGTACATACTTTAGAAAAACCATATCGATGCAAGATTTGTGATAAGGGTTTTGCAAGAAGTGACAATTTGGCCCAACATGTTAAAACTCATCGGGTCAAGAATTGAATTATATGGTCCATTAACTATCCAAGTTTTTGATTATTTTTGATTTACCTTTTTTTTATCATTTGTTTGTTTATTGGTTTTTCTAGGCTTTCACCCTTTCCGTTTCTCCATACCCAATGAGCCATTTTCTCAGTTATTGCATGTTTTATATCTTCAATCCATTTGTTTATCGAATATACCCCCTCTGATTAGTTAATAATATTGTGAATTGACTCTCAAATATCGTGGACTTTGCTCAAACATCACTAATCGATGTACCAAAACCATAATCTCTTCTAACTTTTATACGCCCACTATAAAAAAATGATAATAAAAGCTATTGACCACATCTCATGTTTTGTGTAGCGGGAGTTAGAAGTTGGACCCCACCTTTGGAATCGTCAACCTTGCAAATCATCATGTTTGATTTTTTAGGTCGACAAAACTTTGAATCTTAACAACGAATAAAGCCCATTGGGCAAGATACGTTATCGCATAAAGGCATTTTACCCACTATAGATGTTTTAGGCGCCAGAGATCCGAGGAAAAAAAAACAAAAATGTGCAGAATTATTCCAGCGATCGTCTCAAAAAAATCAAATTGAGTTCGCATCACGTAGATCCCTATATTTTATTAGTTCGATATCAAATCTTCGGATGAAACCAATCATCAGCATTAAAAAATCAAGCTCCGTTGTTCCAGCTCCTTAGAATCTATACGCGAATATTAAATATAGAACTCCAAATAAAAACCGGGCCAAATCCTCTCAAACACTTTCTCTCTATATTGTTACTACTACTAACAAACAGAATTGATTTGAAATGGTTAAAGTTGTTGTCGCTGGAGCTGCAGGAGGAATTGGACAGCCACTTTCTCTTTTATTTAAAAAATCCCCCTTGGTCACAGGCCTCTCTCTCTACGATGTGGTCAATTCACCTGGCGTAGCAGCTGATCTTGGGCACATTTCAACAGGATCAAAAGTGGAAGGATTTCTACCAACCGACGAAAACGCATTGGAAAGGGCTTTCGCGAATGCTGATCTTGTTGTTATTCCCGCAGGCATCCCCCGGAAGCCTGGTATGACTAGAGATGATCTGTTCAAGATTAATGCTGGAATTGTTAGAGATTTGGTTCAGGCAACTGCTGACTTTGCACCTGAAGCCTTCATTCTCATAATTTCAAATCCAGTCAATTCAACAGTTCCTGTCGCAAAAGAAGTTTTACAAAAAAGTGGTGTGTTCAACCCACAGAAGCTCTTTGGTGTAACAACTTTGGATGTTGTTCGATCCGAGACATTTCTTGCACAGATCATAAATCCGGAAACGCCAGATCCCACTAGCGTCAATGTTAATGTTATTGGCGGACATTCGGGAGAGACAATTGTTCCCCTTTTCTCAATTGCCAACCCAGAAACATATAAAAAGCTTGAAGAGTCCGGCGATTTAGGCGCTTTGATAACACATGTTCAATTTGGTGGTGACGAGGTAGTGAGAGCAAAGAACGGAGGAGGTTCGGCCACTTTATCAATGGCTTATGCGGGATTTAGATTTGCCGAGTCCATCATGAAGGCCGCGTTCAAGGGGGAAACGGGAATTGTTGAAAATACATATGTGTACTTGCCTGAAAACAAAAATGGCCAATCAGTTAGTGACAAATTCGGTATTGAATTTCTTTCTTTGCCTGTGGAGTTGGGTAAAGATGGAATTCTTGAAATAAAACCAGACATTTTGGATAAGATAAATCAAAAGGAGAAGGATATGTTAAACATTGCTGTTTCGCAGTTGAAAGGGAACATTAAAAAGGGAACTGACTTTATTCTAGGGGCTGAAAAATAGAAGATTAGTCTAGACATTACTTGAAGCTTGTTGGATGTTGTGTATAAAGCAAAAATGTATAATCAATACCAATTACAAACACGTAAGAAATATAAACCTAAATCCATTCAAAGCTGTTTCCTAAAGCTTCTGTTACATGGGAAATAAATTCAAATGGATTATCAAATCAAACTCTCAACAAGTGACAACACACAATTAGATCAAACGCAGTTTAAACAAAACTCAGTACCTCAACTCCACAATTATGAAAGAAGCAGTAAGATGGGCCAAAAATCTAATGCAAGTTTCATCAATCTGTATTCTCGGTTGATGAGAATTGAAATTTGGAGATTCAAAGACCAAAAAATGCGTTATCAACAATGTTAACCCATGAGTACAGAAGAAACACAACAAAAATGTAAACATGAAAAGTAAAATATAGAGAAACAAAAGCAATTAGGTATATGATATATAAGATAGGGTAATGGCAATAATGTAGTTTCTAATATAGATCTGATCCAAAAAGATGCCATTCTTCATTAAATTTCATTAATCCTTCTTCTCTTTTCATCTAGCAACTGCTGAGATTTTTGATGATTTGATTTCAACTTGAACAAATCGGTCGAGTTAAAACTTAGAGAAAGCTTATCTGTAGATGCATAACGGCTCAAAGTGCGGCTTGTTCTTATAGACTTGCGAAATTTATTTGCTGCTGAACTTAGAGTACCTGATGGTGGCCCTGTGTCGGCTATTCCATCCTCCTTTGGCTGGGTTACTTCGCCATCTTTGTCAGAATCGATTAACCTCTGTTGTCCAGTGGTCAAGTTGTGTCCATGGTGAAGGGAATGCATATGGCTATGCCTAGAAAGCCTATTCAGCCCACTGTTTATGTGGCTGCTTGAGTTTCTAAACCATCTCTCATACCGTCTTTCGTGATCTCCAGTTTCTTGGCTCTCATCTTGTTGCAATAGCCTTGTGTCTGTATCAAAGGCACCAACAGCTGATACGCCTGGTTCGTTGCTGGACCCGGAGTCCAAGGGGCTAGGTGACATAGCAGTATTGCTGACATTACTTGTGGAGAGCCCAATATTTGACAGAGAAGAATCTCCAACAGCAAAGCCTCTGTTAAATTCAAATAAATTAGGGGGGCATGTGTAGGACCTTGGCTTTTTGCTACTAACACCACTGGAGGATGAAATAGTGCCCTCATTAGAGCTTCGATCCACGACTGCTCCCTGTGTGGGATCATAATTATCTTTCAGATAATCAAAAATAGGGTGGCAAAGAGCTTCTGAAGCTGTGAGCCGCCGAGCTGGGTTGTAAACAAGCATATCTGACATGAGGGACGCAAAATCCTTATTCTTCACCAGCTTTTTAAAAGTTGTGTGAATGAAGACCTTTTTATGTCCTAAGGCTTTCAAACTTTTGTTTTCTTTGAAAAACATTGGATTCATCGCTTCCACAGTGTCATCAGATGGTGTACCTAAGATCTTTGCCATTTCATCGAGTTGCTTGATTCCCTCTCCAGGAGAAAAGAGAGGTCTCCCAAGTAGCATTTCACCTAGTATACACCCTGTAGACCAGATATCTATGCTTGTCGTATAGGAAACACTGCCAAGTACCAGTTCAGGTGCGCGATAATATCTGGAACAGATATAGCTAACATTTGGCTCGTTTCTGGTCAGCCTTTTTGCGGACCCAAAGTCACAAACCTTGACAACTGAAGTTTGAGGGTCAACCATAATATTTGTAGGTTTTATATCACGATGGCAGATATCATGAGAATGTAGATATTCCAATCCTCGAAGAATTTGATATAGGTATATCAAAACCGTGATTCCAGGAATAAATTTCTTCATTACCTCTGCGTGCGCTTTTATGACCTGGTGTAGAGTAGTTGGCATGAACTCCATAATAATCGAGAGGCATTGCTTATGGCTATCTTCAGAACGAGTCCTGGCCAAATTATCACCGTTTTGGGACGAAAGTCCGAGAGAAAAGCTTTGCTGCTGGCGCTTACTACTAGCAAGCTTCACAATGTCAATATAGGAATAGCCTTTGAACTCCACGATATTTGGATGTTCAATGAATTTGACGATTTCCAATTCTCTGTTCTTGTATCTGTCATCTTGGATAATCCTCTTTATCGCAATAACCTGTTTCTGCTTCCGAGGTTGTTGTGTTTCAGAACCATCATGTTTGTTTTCCTCTTCATAGTATGCCTTATAAACGGTTCCGAAAGTCCCCTTTGCGACAGACTTTGCCTCCGATATTATAGCAGATATTATATGATCATGACGATTATATATATTAATAACTGCAAGTGACAAATTCCGAAATAAGAAACGATAAGGAAGGAACAAATTGTTAGTACCGTGGTGTTCCGTCTAGTACTCGCTAACACAAACTCAATGAGGGGTCGCATCGCCATAGTATATATACTAACCTTTGTTCTGTCTCACCGAGTCCAATCCCATGCCGTAGTTTGTCATAATCTCAAGCAATATGTACACCAAAAAGTTGGGAGCACTTCACCACTCTATTAAAGGCCTTTATCGCAATCCAACCCGTAAACAGGCCAACTGTTCTTATTCCAGGTCCAAAAGTTTCAATGATGACACTTCTAAGTTAACACCAAGAAGAGGTGTACGGGCGTATTATGAGACACAGAGAAATGTTACCCGGTTTAACACAAAAAGAAAATGAGATAAACTGAAATCAAGATAAACAGAGAACAAAATCGCTGACTATGGTTGTTTCAGTTGAGTCAGCTTGTATGTGCCACTGTGGGTAGAGAAGGGGCTAAAGGTCATGTTTGAGTCTGTAATTCCGGTCCTTTTGGTTTAATTCGGTGAAGCGCTGTGGAAGCCACGCTTGTGTCTACTCTAGGGCTTTTCTTCTTGAATGGCGGATATTTCTGTGAAAGAGCTTGCCTGGCACGTTTATAGATACATAAACATGAAAACAGTGTCGTTTAGTTGTTGTATTTTTGTGCTGTTGTTGGTGGTTATTAGCCTTTTCCCAAGTTCGTTTTCACCTCCCCGGCGCCGCACATGTGTCATGGGTTGCGATTACGCCATCACCATAGGCATGATGGAATTTGAAATCATAGCAGATACAAAACGAATGCCTGTTCCAACTAAAAAGACACTTGATGCTTCGTATCACAGCTCATCCCCTGTGTTCAAATGGACGATAGTTCGTTGCCAATGTCATACTATGAAGTGTCCTTCCTTACCATACAGGCCGTACTACAAGTCGTTTGTTTGGCAGGAATAGGCTTTATAGCTGCCAAAACAGGGCTCATGTCAGGCCCACTACGGAGAGGAATATCAAGGCTAAATGTAGATCTTTTTACGCCAGCTTTGATCTTTTCACAGTTCACGCCAAGTCTTTCTGTGGAAGCACTGCTTAGATTTTCAGTCATCCCGTGCTTCTATTTCTTGTCAGTTATTGCGTCGTATCTTTCATCAAGGATAACAAGCAGATGTCTAAAACTTTCGAAGAGAGAAACCAATTTTGTGACCGCTATGGCTGTTTTTGGAAGTAATTCATTGCCACTATCGTTATGTGTTGTTCTTACGCAGACACTACCAAACTTGCTTTGGGATGACGTGGAAAATGATTCAGCTTTAAAAGCCACATCAAGAGGAATATCTTACCTTATGGTCTATCAGCAACTGGACCTTGTACTCAGATGGACCTGGGGATATAACAGTTTACTGGCGCCTTTAGATAAAAAAGGAAAAGATGGTCTTGATAGTAATGAACATGAAGAAAGAAACGAAGATCCCGCGAGAAGCAATTACAACGATGAGGAAACAGGGTTGCTGAATAAGAAGATCTCGGAAATGAGCATTTCTCAGTATACGGACTCCAGTTCGTTATATGGCGCGACAGAGTTGTCTAGCGACAATATCATGACTGAAGAAGCCATTCCAGGAGATGAGCAAGATTTTTACACCCGTTTCTTGAGGTTGGCGAATCCCAAGAAAGCTTTGGCTTTCATGAGTCCACCTCTTTGGGCGATCCTGTTTTCAATAGTAGTTGCATCCATTTCGCCTCTAAAGCTGGCATTCTTTGGAGATGAAAGCTTTTTGCGAAATACAGTCACATCCTCAATAACTACTATCGGGAACCTTTCTGTTCCGCTTGTGATTTTCATTCTGGGAAGCAACCTCGCATCGGAGAATACTTCCTCAAAGTGTCCCAACTATTCAAAATTGGTAATTGGCTCGATTCTCTCAAGGATGTTTTTACCAGGCCTGCTTCTCCTTCCTTTGTTTGGATTTTTGATCAAGTACTTTGAAATTTCAGTTTCAAAGGACCCAATCTTCTTGATTATTACCTTTCTGGTCACTATTTCCCCTCCTGCTATCCAGCTATCCCAGATTTGCGAAATTAATGAAATCTTTGAGAAAGAAGCTGCTGGTGTTGTATTTTGGGGCTACGTTGTGTTAACTCTACCTTTTACTATTTTTGTTGTTGTTCTGGGTTTGAAAGTTTTGGAATGGATAAACGGATTTTAACTATATAGATATCATGACTTTCTTTTTATATTTATTATTACTTAGCATTAGCTATAAAACTTACTCCTCTAATGAACGTTTTCAAGACATTTCAAAAGTTTACGACTTTTTATAGGTTAAAACGAGCAATAAGCATTAATTTTTGCTTTAGGGCACGTTTACAAGCTCAAAACTTCGGAGAAAGTTCTTATGTAGCAATACTGACAGTCATCCGTTATGCGATGAACCGCCAAAACGCATTGAATCATATGCCCAAGTATTCACTTTTCAATTCACACCTCTCAAATCAGCATATTCTGAACCACCTGATTAGAGCACAGGGGAAAAAGTTTCCAGAACTAATACCTGCTTCTTTCCAATATTTGATCATTTATTCATGAAAGTCAATGCTTAGCGCTAACATACAGTACCGAAAAGGCTGACTACATGCTTTCTTGAGTATTCTACACCTTCATTCTTATAGCCACATATTAAGATTTTACCTGAATATATGGGCGTCTTTTGCATGAGGTGGTGTAAGGTCCCGAACATCTAAAGATCTGAAAGTTGGAACAACATTCACCAATTCATAGAATTTGTAAGGACTTTTCTCGAATAAATCCTTTGAATTTGTTAATATCTAACACAATTAACACAATTTTTAATTACTTCTCCAGTAAAGACACTAAAGAGTCCAATACGATGAAAATTAGATATGTAGCTATAAGAATGGAGATGGTGCTTACTCAAGAAAACATTAGGTCAGCTTTGGAGGATACTACTGTATTAAAAATGCGTAATGAGTTAATAAACACATAAACAATGTATGTACCAAGAACCCACCTTTTCCTCCTTTTTTATTTTTCTTTTATTGAATCCATAAGACAAGCAATCATGTATACCTAAAAACAGAATGAATATCGACGGGAAAAGTGGCCATAACTGATTCATATCATAATGGGTGATAAGAGTCACAAGGAGCGGGCTTAGAGGGAAGAGCACACTTGCAACAATAAAACAAGCAAAAAAGATCATAAACATGCAATACGAGTTTCTGCTTTAAACAAGAATAGTTCCAATATCAGCAGGCATTTCTTCAATTTGTGTGGAGTAAAACTTTTCAATATCTCTCATCATTGGTGCGTCAATGTTTGTGATAAAGTTGATTGCAACTCCCTTTCTACCAAAACGACCACCACGACCAATTCTATGAATATAATTTTCTTTGTTGGTAGGAAGGTCAAAATTGACAACAAGGGAGACCTGTTGAACGTCAATTCCTCTTGCAAGCAAGTCAGTGGAAATTAGAATTCTTGAACTCCCTGATCTAAAGGCCTTCATAATGACGTCACGCTCTTTTTGACTCAGATCAGAGTGAATTGAAGAAACAGTAAAGTCTCGTTCGGTAAGCTGCTCTGTGAGCCATTCCACTTTTCTTCTTGTGTTGCAAAAGATGACTGTTTGGGTTACCGAGATTGTATCATAAAGGTCACAGAGACAATCAAACTTGTACTGTTCCTGCTCAACGTTGACGTAAAACTGTCTAATACCTTCCAAGGTCAACTCATCCTTCTTAACAAGGATTCTGACGGGATCATTCATGAACTTGGTTGTGACCTCCAGAACGTCTGAAGGCATAGTTGCAGATAAGAGCACAACCTGTGTGGTTTCAGGAAGACAACGAAAGATGTTGTAAATTTGCTCCTTGAATCCAGAAGACAACATTTCATCGGCTTCATCAAGAATGAACATTTTAATACTATCAGTCTGCAGCCATCTCCTTTCCATCATGTCAAAAACACGGCCAGGTGTTCCAACAACAATTTGAGGACCAGCTCTAACAGCTTCACGGTCCTCAGCAACATTGGTTCCACCAATGCTAGCATGGACCTGGACTTTCTCCACATGTGTCCCAATTGACATGACTACCTTTTGTGATTGTAGTGCAAGTTCACGAGTTGGGGCCAAGATCAACACTTGAGTCTTTTGTAAATCAGCGTCCACCCTTTCCAAGGCACTAATAGCAAAGGTTGCAGTCTTTCCAGTACCAGACTGAGCCTGTGCGAGAACATCACGACCTTCAATGATGGGTAAAATTGCACGCTGCTGAATTGCAGATGGAGCAGTGAAACCATAACCATAAACTCCTCGAAGGATCGATTGATCCAAGTTTAGGTCCTCAAATTTGTAAACGACATTGTCGTAGTTTGTTTCAATCTTGGAGTCACTAACGTCAGTCATTTTTCTTTTTCAAGTTCTCAATTGTGCCAAGTGAAATAATAGCTATGATCACAAGTTTTGCTACTACTAATGAGTGTGGTACTAAAGAAAGGGAGAGATCAATTCAAAACAGGAATAGGGGGGAAAAGCAGCAAATCAGGGGAAGGTGACTGGAGGTCAGTGATCTACGTCCATGAGAGAAATTACTCGGAACGATTATTTTGTCATTGAGAATGTCTGGGTGATCTTTCAAGTTTTTTATTTTTGTAAAATCGACTCTTCATTCAAGAAAGTAGGAATTGTTTGTGGATATGGAGCGTGCCAAGTGTTGGTACGTCACTTTTAAAGTTATCTAGATGAACGTGAATCATGAGGCAGGGGAAACCATCACAATGAGCTTGGAAGAATGAGAGGCTGTTGAGACTGGGCCTATCCTAAACAAGTATCTTGACTTCTTGCAAACAAAGCTTTACGTTTTAATATGTCTGGTTTACGCCATAGCGAGTCAAAGTGTGCAAGCAGGAGGACGCTTTGACATCTGATAAAAGGAGGATACATTCAAAAGGAGCACCCTACGCATGGATCGGGGTTATAAATGATCTCAATTCTATATCAGATCGCCCAATAAATCGGCTCTGTCGATGTTGTGGAGCGTTGAAGTTTTATCCCAAGTATTAGCCATGTGCTGTTTGTATCTACATTGAAAATTTTGCTGTGAGATAAGAACCAAAAGTAGCTGCTCTTTTCCCCTCAAGTTTCTGTTTAGCATTGGCAATTGAGTTTGTCGTCTATGCGACAATTAGAAACACACAAAAGAACAGATTAGTTCAAAACTAGGGATAGATTAGATCATTGTGATGGTTTCCAAAAATGATGAAGACATGATTTTTATTTAGCAAGCCCACTGTTCAAGCTGTCCTTCTCATGAGAAATGAATAGTTAGAACGATGAAATCCCGTAAGCAGTACTAGCCGTTCTTCAATACTAATGAAGAATATATAGACCACCAACGCATCAATGCGTCGGAGTCACTGTTACTGTAACCAAAATCATCGTTCAGTGTAGGGTAGGCGGGATAGATAATAAGCGCTCTTGTGTTAATTCGAAATTCGAAATGACAAGATACTGGGAAGTAAGATTTGAAAGAAACAAGCTTATTTTCCCGTTATCGTTTAACAAGAGTAAGCCCGCCTACCTCTTTCAAATTCAGGGCTCTATTAAAGTTTAATGGCGAACCTTGGGCTAGAGTTAAGACATCTGCAAGGTTAATCCTTATATTATCAATAGATGTTCTTTAAATTCGAATTTGAAGTTTGCATTTTCTTCTTGTTTTCCATTCGATTTGAAGTTGTACTAGGCACTCGCAGAGTGATTTTGTACCGACAAATGACAAGTCTGCTTCAACAACAGTACCCTAATCAATTCATCTATTTTCTAGGTAATAGACTGGACCTGAGATCTAAACCGACATGAAGGATAAACTAATTTGATTTGGCTACTTAGAGCTTGCTTGTCTTTGAATGGCAATCAGAGGGAAGAAAAGCAATTCTTAGGATTCCAAAAAAGAAGGGATAATAGGCAGCTTTTCTTTAGGGTATTGGTGATAACTCCAGAAGCTTGAGAGCTTACTTCATTTACCCCTTCTCTAAGCAAACCATCACATGGAAATTGTTTTTAAGTGTTACCAATCGCGTACAAGTGGCAAACCACTTAAGAGGTTGGCGTTACCACGATCGTCGCATGATAATTGAATAGGACTTCATCATAAAAAGATGTGACAAACAAACAGCCACGGGATTTACACCATTGGCAAATCTATACGGCCAATTTTTAATCCTCTTGACATGAATTACAAAATTTCTAGAAGCATTAGTTTTCGGTTTACACGTTCAGAAAGATCTCTAGCATGTACGCTAACTTGAAAGTCTCCCCGACAACGACGACTTTGAAAAGTCTGAAAGCACATCAGGGCAATGGTCAAAGTCGTTAACTGCGTAGAATCGTTTCCAAAGTGAAAGTTAGCAAAGCCTCTCAAGCAATTAATCAAAAGGAGGGCAGCTACTTATAAGGATTACAAGTCGGAAACCCTAATGCTATGTTGTCAAAAAACATTGTCTATTACACGAATTTAAAACCCTTGTATGTAGTCTGTTCAGACAGTACATGTCGTATATTAGAAGACAAGCTTCTAGTATAATTGCAATTGTGACTGTAATGCCGAAAACCAATAGACGGTTTCTCGCTGTAGAAGCAGATGTAGAAGCACAAGTATTAGCTTTCTCTGAAACAAAATTTTGACGTCTCATTCAAACGCATCACTGCATTTTATATTCCCATTCCGGAAATAGTAAAGTGCATTTCCTTACAGCGTGGAACGATTCGAAAATCCACCCAAAGCAAGGGCACCAAGGTAATCCAACTCCAAGCTCAAAACATGAAAAAATAGACTAGTCACTAAGCCAATCTTACCATGATACAAAATAATAAGATGAATTGTGAAGGCATTATAAGTGCTGGTTTTTGTAATAAGCCTACCTATGTCTTGGCTATCACAGCAAAAGAAGAATAGACTTTACCCTTCTCCCCCCGTTTACAAAATTCACCTTACCAAATCTTAAGAAAAATGAAAATCTTTTTAAAAATACTCAAACAGAACATCGTCGTTCATTCCAAGCCAAAAGCGTTTCAAGTTCTCTAATTAGAAACTTTAAAACTAGGAAATGCTTAAAAGCCCAAACTCGTTGCTGATAATAAATAAATATAGATCAACATGTGTAAGAAACTAACCGCTCTGAACCAATAGTCAGGGAGATCATTGTTAATCTTTTAAAAGCACAAATTCTTGCTTGGCTTTGCAGACTCGCAAAGCTAGTAGATTGTACGTGCCCGAATAAAACCAGGTATTCATAATCGATTAAATATAGAATCGGATTTGGGAAAGAGGCTTGGAGTAATAAAACTGACCAGCTGATATAATCCCTTATCTGATAGAATGTAAATCTCTTTCAATTGCATCAAATTGAATGCTTGAAGACAACATTTAAGGGTTGTTTTTTTAAAGATAGAAAAGTGGTGTAATAGAAACAGTGATCCTACTTTTAATTAGGTAGTCCTCTCTTTGAGATGCAATCGATTTTTCTTTTTCTCAGGCAGAACCAATCAAATAATGCCCTAGAAAGCCGATCCATTTGACTCCTTTTGTGAACCCCATCAGACTTCCTTGGCTTTTTGTATTTCCAACAATTCCAATGCTATCTAATGCCTCAGAATTTTCAATGAAAGCACATTTAAATGGCTCTAATACTACATAAAGCAGAAACCAAATATCCTAGCACTTTTAAAAAAAAAACTCTGTTGAAGCATTTTACTTGGGTATACTGGATGATTCATGTAAGATGTGCTGGAAATGAGAAAGGGTTTTGTGCTTTCCATCGCTTCTTGAATGTTGCATAGTACAAGCGCACAGGCACACACCAGCTGATGTTTAAACCTGTAGTTAAAGACCCCCATCTATGAAAGCCCAATTCCTTAGTTATGCAGATATTATCAGTACGGCTCTATTCTTTCACGTTCTCTGCAATGCTCGATGTTTACGAGCAAAAGAATGTTTCGTATCTAGTTTTTCCCTTTGAAGACCAGAACAAATGTTACCATCAAGATGCAAAGTCTTGATTTTATCATCAATAAAACAGGCAACGCCTAAAGAGCACTGCTCAACACGTCGGTGCCAATACATCATCCCATTAAAAGTTAAATGCATTAAATAAAGTGTAAAACTGGGGTTTGTTCTTTGTTGAAGCTTGCGGTATTTTGGAACACTCCAGATTGTTCATCCTATACTACTGGCAATAACTATACCTATCTTCTACACACGTTTAAATGCAAAGTTGACATATACCTCATTGATCTTAAAGCTTTCAAGAAGTTAGTAATAGCTCTCCATTTTCCTAACTGGAAGCACGTACTTTTTATGCAAAAAATAGCCATTTTCCGATATAGACACACCGTAATGCAAGATTTAAATACGAGGTTTCATGTGCAGACGAGTTCGAAGCTGTGTAATCAAACATTATCGCTAAAAGGATATTACAGTGAACAGTAATGTATCTGGCAATTGAACATTACAGAAAGATTTTGAACCTGACTAGTGCCAATCAGCTTTCAGTTTAACTTGTCCAACGCCATGAGCAGTTACTGTGATAACCGTTTTTGTTGTAACAAGGACCAAACAAGTCGCAGCTTATGCAAGCCCGTTGGCCGGCCGTAATACATCAATGTACCAGTAGAAGCACAGTTGCCAAAACCTTGGTTTAAACTAAACTATGGCAGAATCCAATGTAAGGCAAAAGAGAAAAGTCCAGCGACCACTGATGCATTTACAGGCGCGTACACACAAACAGACTCCACCACAGGCAACGATTTGAATCGCATTCGGGGCGATGCCATTGCCATTGGCGATTGAAATGATCTATTATTCATTTATCAAAAATTCGATGCCATGGAAAGAGCGTCGTGCTAGCATTATTACTTTGCTCTTCATTCCGACGCTCAATCGTAAAGTTAGTTTGCAGTGCGCCCGCTGGAGATGAATAGAATAGAAGTTGAGCACGTTCTATGTTTGTATTCTCCCATCCTCCTTCATTTAGCTTCCTTATCGCCCCCTGCTTAAATTCTTGACTATCTGTTGCCCTATAACTTCTCTAAATGTGACTACAACAGTAGAGTTTCATCGAATGTTTCTGTGTCTACGGTTGTAAGCTATGCAAATGAGTTAAACTGTACATGAAAAGAGCTCGAGCCGAAGGTCGCACACAGTGTGCCGCGAAGCAGTTAGAGCTTACCTGCTCATACGTGAGAAAGCCCCTTACTGATGAAGTTTTAGCGACAGATATTGGTCATAATCAGACATTAAGCATCACAAACGAAATCAGATAAGAACACTCAATAATTCGCCTTGTATCTCAGTGAGAATCGCCTGGAGTAGATACATTTAAACCAGAGGCAAAAACAAGTTGCGATAAAGTAGCAAAAGGTTCAATGAGAAGGCAAAATCAGTTGCTAACAATAGAACTCACCATTTTCCTTTCCCAACTTTCATATATCCCGCTCTTAGCCATTTTCCCCCTAGAGAGTGTGTCATAAATGCATAGACAACCAAATATCTACATTGTGGATGTGCTCTAAGCTTTTTGACTTTTAACGCCTAAATCTGTTTCTTTTGTTTAGGTTTTCTCCTTGCGCATTACTTCTAGTAAGCGACATCCGCGAGACACCTGTAGCCAGAGTTGGGGCTCGAAATCTTTTTGAACTAAATGGACATGCTTCTATTTCATTCTACGAAATATAGGGGAAAACAAAGCGATATATAACTTGAGCATCTTTTATTTGTCGTTGAAATCCTCACATCTGCAATTACACAACATTTGTGGTTCTTTAAATGGGAAGATGGACAACGTTTTAGGGGCGGAATGAAGATTTCCAAAAATGGCTTTTTTTCATGTGAAAAATTCTGTACCTATTCGATAGATTATGATCGTATTTAACGACAATGCGGTGCTTGTTTTGCTTAAAAGCGTAGTAAACCAAAGAAGTGAGGAGATACAATCAGATGGCGCAACCCAGACTCAGCCGAAGGAAGAAGAATAATCATCATATGAATTAGAACACGGGCATTTGGGCGTTTTATCATGCTGTTCCTGTTATGGAAAAACATATTTTTTCCGAAATGGGGGTGGTCAGGTATGGAATTGCTCGCCTTTTCGTGCCGACTTAGGACCGGCACATAATTCTAAATATCATGAATTTCTTTAGTAATTAGAGTCATCCCAAAGGGTAAACACATTGAAACCATCGATTTGAAAACCGGGTTTGGTAAGTGGAATGCTAATGGCAATGAGCCACCAAATTACGCTAAAGTGGAGGGAAAGGGTCTTCTAATGAGTTTATCCGTCTCGATTCTTACGAAGTGTGGGAGGCAGAACTGCCCCAACTACAATTTTGATTAATACAGACATGCCGCAGCTTTCTATTCTTTTCGGTGCGGCCTTCTTTTCTCTGCCATTTCCTCTCTTGCATTCTTTATCTCTCATCTTTTTCTGAATTAGCCCCAATAGCATGCATATCATGCACTGTAAAGCCATTTATATTACAGTTCTTGGTGTGCACATTGTTCATCCCGCAGTTTGAGACACCTTCTAGTACTTTTGATATGTTCAACTGGAAAAGTGGTTAGCATCACACTCGTGTCATATCAAATTTTCTGGTGAAGGATGTCAGAAGCGTGGTAATCGATTAGATTGTCGTATCATTTGGTCCACTTGGATGATAAATCGTTGATTAGGAGAAAATCTATTACGATTTCCATTGTTTTAGAACGAAACCCAGAGTGTTTACCAAACTATAACATACAAAGCATACAATTCCCATTAAATATTGTAAAAATTTAAACCAGGATCCTTTTTGTTTTGTCTGTGGCGACTAAATAACGATAGCTAGCTCACATGGTTAACGAAGTTTAAGCGGCGGCAGTAGAATTTGTGCCCTTGCATGACAGGTGTGAGAACTCCTGAACAGAAACAGGATTAGATGAGATTGTAAATGGTATGAACCCCAAAGTTCTTGTTTCAATCACATGATGATCATGGACTTTTCCTTCGATCTTCATTTTATCGGGCGGAACAATCGTCGTATACAGCGGATTGCCCCATTCAACTGAACTCAATTCAATTCAAATCAATTGATATATTTGAAACAAATAGGAACCATCTCTCAATAACTTGTTAGATACCTGAATTCATTCTTTTACAAAATCCTGCACTTTATGAAAACGTTAGAGCCAGAACAGGCCGAACCACTCTCTTTTTGCTTTTTCCTTTTGTAGGAAATGTGATAGTCTGTGAGTGCATGGTTTTCATATCCATTGCAGTCTGGCCAGTTAACTTGTAAGACACGAATTGCGTGATGCGAAAGCAACTTCAGCTTCATCTTCACATATCCAAGTTTCAGAAGATTGCTGCTCATCGGTAGTTTTTAACAGATCAATGGACTGATCGCCAGTGAGAACCGTAGACGAGCCTTGAAATGCTCTAGGTTTACTCTCTGACCCAGATATACCCCAAACTACTCTTCTTCATGCCATGTACAATTTTTTAGTACTGGCCGAATTGGACCAATTGGTACATCGATGTGGCCCAAGTAGGATAATGGATTACTCGGGAGGAGACCATTATCTGATCTGCATTTTAAAAGTAATAGATTCATGCTATACCAGTATATACCACAGGCAAGGGCGCTACACGTTGAACAAACGACGCCACATTGCTAAGTTGGTTCCGTGGTACTGTCCTGAACAGCCCTGGAATAACTAGGGCTAATTCCAGCGCTACACCACAACGTTCCCGCACCAAATGGGCATTGCGTTTTTAAATAACCTATTTAAATGAGGAGAAGATATACAAAGAGGAATATAGATACTGATATTCGCCCCGTCCAAAAGCGTTGGTGGGGCGCAGTTCGTGGGGGGAAAATAGGAGGGTGAGGGAGCAGGAAAAACCGTGAAAGAGACGAGCCAACAGGAGATGGAACATGAACAGCTTAAACTGCAATACTACATTTTTGTGTCCTCAAAAATTTCCAGATCGGTGATAGAGAGAGAAGACGTTATCTTGGGGATAGAAACAGGTTTACTCATCTTCATATACCAACAAGCACATAGAAACGGGCCGCGTATGCAATAAACATTAAAATAATCGCCATAATATCCATCGGCAACAAGAATCAGCTTTGTTTCTCTCAACAGCCCTCTGAGGGGCGGGCCATCTGGGCAACAAGGAAGAAGAGGCCCTGGCAAGGCGGTTTGGGTCGCTTGGGAGGGAGCAGAGGAGGAGCAGGCGGACGGGTGTTTGCCTGTCTTGGACGTGCGTCCATAATGCTTTCGGCTGAGAAAATACAGAACACTGTCATTTATTATTTCTTCTGTATGTCTCTAAATAATCTATTTTTTCGCCCAAGCAAAAGCAAAAAGCAAAAGCAAATATGAATGTAAAGGTAGGCAGATGCAAAGGCATATGTAAATGTAAATGCGCACCCAGACGTATAATATATTTTATTTTCTGGTATTTCTCATCGTTGCCGGACGTCGTCATCCAAGAGTGAAAGAAAAAGTGCCTTATTTTCTTATTTTTTGGCCTCTTGATATTGGCTTTTATTATTCCAACTTCCACTGTTTTCTGCTTTCTATCGGGTTTGTTTCTTTTCTCTCCTCTTTCTCTTCTTGCTGAGTTTGTTTGTTGACTTGCCTTTCTTCAATTGGTCTGGTCGACGTTCGGTCTACTTTTCCCATATTGGTCTGGTCTCTCCTTCTTCTTCCCCCACACTCGAAACAAATCCTCCATCCCAATCCAATTTCACATCTCCCTCTCTCTCTCCTTCGCACATTTTTTTTCGAAAGCAAAACTTTTTTATTTTTATTTTTATTTGTTGCTTCAAACAGTTTTTTGAGCAACGCAAACGCGTCTTTGGTTTTCAGTTTCTATAGAATATACCACACATACACAACCGACATTTACTATACCTGTGCTTACATACATCTAGTATTTTAGTAAGAAACGACCACTGTCAAGCCGAAAAAGTCTATCAACTCTACTCACTCAGTCACCGATGTACTAAAACTCTATTGTCTCTCTATCTCAACACTCTATTTGTCCAATAGTCTAGGAGAGGAAAACAAAACCAAAACACAAGACACAAACAGCTAACGAAAAAACGGAGAGAGCTCGGCAATTCATATCAAAGATTCTAGCATAGCCCTTCCCTCTTCTTCTCTACTATCATCAACACCCGCGATCAGATAGATAACTGCATTAGTACCAACTACTGACCAACCGACATTTTGGTCCGTCCCTCCTCCCCTCTTCTCATTTTCCTTCTCCCTCAATCATGCCCGAGTGCAAAAAGACTGCATTCGTACACAAGCTTTACGCTATGCTGGAAGATCCCAAGCTATCCCATCTTATGTGGTGGACGCAAGGTGAAGAGGGCAGATTTGCACTGGTCCCGGGAGCTGAGTTTGCCAGCTCATTGACTGGCTATTTCAAACATGGCAATGTAGCTTCGTTTGTTAGACAGCTTCACATGTATGGGTTCCACAAGGTCAGCGACGTAAACAAAAACTCAGGGCTAAGCTCACACGGCTCCAGATCAAATAGCGACACTGTGTGGGAGTTTCGACATAGCCAGGGCGCCTTTCGGAAAGGCGATATAGAATCTCTTTCGCAAATCAAAAGAAGAGCCTCGAGCAATACCAGTTCTCAAATACAACCTCATCATTTTACGACGACGATACCACCGCAAGGAGCGTCTGGCGTAGGCGGGCCTGGGGAATTTGGATCAATTAGTTATGGCCAATTAATGGCTTCCAACTACCCAAGCTATCCCCACCCACAAAACTATGGCCCAATTCCAATATACCAACAGCCTCCGCCAGTTCCCTTGCCAGTTCCGGCCCCAATTCCAGCTCCCGTGCAAACGGTTCTTCCTCCTTCTCAAAGCGTGGCTGAAAACATGTACTACCAACAGGACCAAATTAATGCCCCCCGACAACGTTCGTTTCCTGGCACCAGGGAAGACCAAATCGCAATGCTGGAGCAGAACGCCAGAGAGATTTACTATACCAACCGCCATGTCGCAGCGAAAGCGGAGGGTGTCACGAATAATCTACAAAACGTTGGTGAGAATCTAATTCAGTTTGCAGACAATGTTCCGAGATTTTCAATAAGTTCGACCGCCTCCGCATCGGCCCCAGTGACCCTAGGCACTCTTCCTCCCTTATCCTCGATCACCACATCTATCCAGACTCAGGAGCAGTCGCGAAAACGTAATCATAGCGAAATGGTGGGCGGTAGCAGTAGCGCCCGGAACAGTTGGAGCTCAGTACAAACAATGGTTCCTGCGTCAGAGTTTCAAGATGGTCAACCTCCACTGTCGACAAATAGGCCGGCGTCTATTTCTGTCATGATTTCGAAACCGGAGGAGAAGGTTGATACAGCTTCAGGATCCGAGCGAGTTTCTTTATCTGTTCCAGGCCCAGGACCGCCCATCAGTTCGTTCCAAAATATTTCACATCGGTCAAGGTCTGAAGGAACGGGATCGACACAAATGAACCGATCAAGCCTATCATCGACATCTCCAAGAAAGAATTCAGTTCAAGACCCTGTAGATAATGCATCACTGTTACATCCTCATTCCAAGTCTTCTGTTCCCACCCTGATATCTCCAACGCCGTTTAACCCTCGGACCCAATCCACTTTGGCCGACAATAGTCTAAATCTCGCTGTTAATCCTTTTGATCCAAATCGACCCCGAAGCAGAACTCAGTCCATAATATGCGATCCTCTGGCCCCTTCTCCTGTTCCGACCCCGACGCCAATGGAACCTACCGACTCTACACCGCTTCCTTCTCCGCGATTAAGCATCAGTGACTCGAATAATGGCAACTTAGAGCTTGCCTCAAGGGATCTCAGGCCAGGCTCTCTTCCATTAGGATCATCGATCCAACAGTTTGAAAATCAGCAGGAAGGAAAAGGGAAGAGCAAAAGCCTTAGCACTCAACACAGTCCTTCGCGTGGAAGCGCCAATCGATTTCTCGACACAACAGCAGCCCGACCTGATTATTCGAAAAGCTGGCCAACATCTTTGCCTCTGAATAGAGAAGCAAATGCAGAATCGAGCGCAACACCTGGAGTTGCACCAGTTCAGAATCAGAATCGGGGGATCAAATCGCCTAGAGAGTCTGGCTCGGGGCCTTGGTACACTCGCACGATTTCTCCGACAAAGCGGATTTTGCACACTTCGATGGAATCTCCGGCGCGAAGTTCGTTGGGTTCAATTAGCTCTAACCCTCTATCCTCTGGAAGAGATAGTTACGTGAGTGTTGGAGGTAGCATCAGTTCTGTTTCATCGTTCGGCTCGTTTTCGTCACCAGCACCCCCTTTGGCTCAGGCGCCTGAACCAAGACAAACAAGTTCAGCCATCGGGAGTGGACTGAAAAGTTCTCAATCAAGTGACGCGGAAGACGACTCTGAACCATGGAAACAAAAGCCTGGTAAAATGAGACATTTCAAGTTACCATCTGTCACTTCGTCATCGTCACTTGTATCTATATTGAATCCTGTCCATTCGTCGATCCAACAGCATCCGCAACAGCATCACAACCAACAGCCACAATCACAATCACCTGCTCCTCCGACTCAATTACCTCCTTATAATCAACTTCGAGATCCCTTATCACATTCGCATGCTCTTCAGAACCGTCATGATATTCCAACAATACAGGAGGAATCTGTAGTACCTACGAAGCGAAGTCGAAGTAACTCAGATCATGACAGAAATAACAGTCATGACAATAATGAAAATTCACAATCAAAGCCACAAGAGGAGCATGAAGAAAAAAGACTGAGCGTTTTGCATATCACGAATAATGATTAACAACATCAGCATAGTAAACAAAAGTTTCACGACAATTTCCTTTTATTAAAACAGTATTAAAGGTTTGAAGTTATTGAAAACAGAGCTTGATCTCATGGAGTTATGACAGCAAATAGATACAGCTTCAATTTTCATTTAATTTTTCATTCCATTTTGCATTTCTACACATCATTTGCTTTCTTGCTGGAATTCGCTAAACAGAACAATACGAGTCGTTACCGTTTCTGTTATTTGTATTGGGGTCGTATTGAATCCAATGTGAAAATAGAATTGTTGGCTTTTTCTATACATTTATGTACGTACTGTTTTCTCGGCAAATATCATCACTTTCCTATCGTTTTGTACTGTTATGTTTTTTTTATTCTTGCTTGTATTTGGTTACCTTTTTGGCATATTTCATCTTCATAATTGTCCCTTGTTTTTTTCTCATGTTTAGTTGACTTTTTCTACCTTATATTCATAGATGGCCATTTGTCTTATACTTTTTGCTTTCATTCTGACTTTGGTTTCTTATTTCTAGATTTTTATCAGTATTCTTCTTTTCGTCTTTGTTTTAACAGGGCAAAATTAAAAGTATTCATGTTCTTCCTAAGCAAGCTCGGGTCAGAATAATAGCATTGATTTTCTTCCAATTGAATGGCAAGCGACAAAGGCTCTGGATTTATTAACAAAGTATTTTACATGTTCGGCATCATACACAGTGCATAAAATTGAAATGATCGAAAACAAAAACTATTTTTCAACTTTTGGAGAAGAAAGTAAGCATTCAATGTATTTGGTTCAATATACTATAATATGGGCGTGCAAGTGATATCATTATTGCCGCCCATCGTTAAGTAACCCTATTACTACGTAATTGACCGTAATATCCAGAGTTGTTTTTGAATGACCTTGCGAACCCGTTTATATTATTGATAAATCTGAATTTTGCATCATGCCCACAACACTAGGTGCCAATTACAATAGTAATTGATAAAGGTCTCAGAAGGGTCTATCCAACCATCTTTATTGGTATGAAACAATACCTTTGATGTCAAAGCCAGACGGTCAAGCATAAATCTAGCAGTGACTTACGCTTTTGAATCTCATCTAGAATGTCTTTGACCCAGACAAGTTCTTAAGTAGAGAACTATACTTTCCAACAAATAATCGATCTATATTTGACAAAGAAACGCAGCGAAGGGAAAAGCCTGGAAAGCACATTATCTATTTTCACTTTCTGATGCTACCAAGGTAGGAGCTTCTAGTTTTCTATTTTATCCTAGACTATTTCAAATTTCGCCTCTAAGACTCAAGTCTTAAGCGAAATGAAAGCAGTTAATTAGTTGATTCATAGCATAATGCGCCTCTCACTTTTTCATATCCCGCTCTTCATTCCACGCACAAGCCGTGATTGTTTGTGGATTGAAAGTGACTAATGGATTACTTACAACATCACTGAATTCTGAACATTGTCTTTTATTATATCTCCTGCCGCATTAGAGAATGAATGATCTACGAGCTATAATCAATGTAAGGTTGTCTCATCTAATTTTTAATTCCATTAATGGTTGACCCATACCGTTTCGACGTCCTCTCCAAATTCCAGTTCCGATTGATAGAAAAATAAACAAAGAGTTCAAGATGCGAGCAAATCATTGGACTGGGGATGTTTGGACGTTGCGGAGCATATCTCAAGTAAACCCTCTGGGCGTTCGAAATACAATAGCGGCGAGCATTGAGCGGTGACGGCGGTGTTAATAATTCATGCAAACACACTGAACTGGAGATGGATGATCTAATTACCGCTCTCCCCAATGGCTCAAGCATTGTTGATTTGCATGTAGATATCAATAGTTCTATTCTCAATTTCAAAAATCTTTTTTTTCCTTTCACTCATCAGCAAAGCTCGCTCGCCGATTGACGATTTTGGTCGTATACGTACTTCATCAAAAAATAGGCAACCCAAATCCATTAACGCGCTGCTTTACCATATTAAATTTTCTGTACGACCACCGACCACCTTCAAATCATATTTTTTGAACCAACCTCCGCTAGATAAAATAAATTTGTCGTTCAACGACTGACTAATAAATTTGCCGAGCACTAATGCTTACAACCAATAGTGCCACGCTATCGACTTTATTATTATGTATACATTAGCCGTCTAATGGTTTGCATCTTTGTTGTACAAGATGGGTAGGCGGTCCGAAGAATAAGGTAAGGTTTCAGATGGAAAAATAAATGAAGAGGATGAAGATCATCCAATAGGTAGCATCCGCATCTCATGAATGAAGAAAGAAAAGTGCTGAAAGGGAGGTGGAGCGTGAAGCAAGAATTAAGGCAAATTGATGTCTTGTTGTTCTATTACTGACTCTTTTACTGGTTCTAGCTTAGCGAAGAATGAGAAGCCTATTATTTAGATTGCCGATCAACAGCAGCAGAAAGAAGATAGAAACTCGTGGATGGAACAACTTAAGAAAAAAAATTGAAGCACCAAATTTGTTTCTTCGAAACCTATTATTGCTATTTTTTTGCTTTTGTACAATAATTTCATTAACTGTAAATGGGCATCTTCAGTGTCTGCCACCATCATGAACTGTTGTTTTGGGGACAGAATTATCCTGAGAACTAACTAAGAATTGTATTCCATGCCATGCCTGCTGAAACTGAAACTGAAAGTGCAGGCTAGAAGAAAGACCCTTTAATTGCATATTCCGTTATTCAAGATATCTACTGTACTTCTCACATGTCCCCAGATCATTTCATATCACTTGAAAACTACTAGCTGCAGTGTTCTATTTCCGCTGCTATTGTTTATTGCTAATTGTTGTCGTGCCTTCTGTCATGTCTCTTCCACTTGCAGAGAACTGCCCTACAGAAGATTTGGGATTCTAGAGAGACCTCCAATCTCATGATTGGCACACTTCCAGAGCATTCAAAAACAATCACAAAGATACTCAAAAGACTTTTAGTATATAAAGAAGTAATTGCAGTAGGGAAAGAAATACTACCAATAATTGTTATTTTACGTCTACTTTCAAAGATCACAACATTTCTTGATATTTAGCATTTGATACCCCAGAACAGTTGGAAAATGAACTTGGAACTAAGTCTGTAACACGCATCTCATGATCCTGCTTCTGCTTTCAAAACAGTCATGAACGCCAAAGCCATTTTCATGATAATAGCCGACAGAATAGAACAATCGGTCAAACATGAAAAAGAATCTATCAATGGTCAAGGATTATGGTACACTTTCACCTCAATAATACCTCAGACAATGTGAAAGAATAATATGAGCTAACCTGACCATCAGATCAAGGTAGATGCACAAGCGTGGGAAACAGAAGGTTCCATGAATATTCTCAAGACGCATACTCAAACAGAACACCACTAGAACATTGGTGAGCACACAAAATGGATCAGAGATAAGAAACATTGCAAGGAGTAACAATGATAATTGGTTGGTTGCCTTGGGTCGAGTGCTATGCTATTTAATAGTGACTTAGATTTAGAGCTTTCCTCAAACAATTCAAATTGGAAATTGTTAGGAGAAATTGAGATGAAAGTGGTCTCAGAACTATGCCATGATGCATCAACACATTCCTTAGCCCGCTTCGTATATGCAGGATAGGCAACCCAATTCAAAACTCTATTTGTAAACAAGTCAAAGATCATTGAAGCTAAACGCCCAGGCAGCTCATAGTTCCTGATTTCATGACAATTTTACTCTTCCCAAACATGCTGGCCCCTTTTAAATGCCGCCAAAGTATTTCTTTTCTTCTTTTCTGGAGGTCGTTTGGACTGGATTACAGTAATTGCTTTCGGTGGCTCCATGTTCTGTAGAAATTAGATATGATCAGCATGGATTAGTTAACGATCTCATTTGTTTTTGTCCAAAGGCCGGCATAGTTCGTAATTTGATATAATATTCCCCCCTTTTTTTTTCTCGTTCTTCTTCTGCTTGCAAGGCGGTTTTCCCCCTCCAATTTTACGGCTTTCACTGATTAATAGACGTTTAATTGAATCTGCCACAACCATGTTCGTGATATTAAAGTTATAGTGAATAATAGCTTTATCATCAAACGGGGAGTATTTGAGTTAATCAAAGACTCTTGGAATTATCAGCTCATATTGCTCATCTCGTTTTTGGTCTGAGCTAAGGGTTGAGATCTTGTTTGCATCCTAACTACAGAAAACTAAACGTATTGATGTATGCACACCAGCCAGACGATGCCAAATGTTCCAGAAACTATTCATTTGAAACCTTTATATCAAGATTGACTTTGCAATAAAGGTGTTCGATTCACTTGTATGGATTAAAGAACGGATCAGGCAAGCATCCAGGCAAGAATACTAGCGCTTATATAATACCGACATGCATCTGGAAGAGAGAAGCCAATTGTATCAAAAATTTACCTGGACGATTTGTAAATCAGATGTACACGTTTCGCTGGCTGGGGTGATTGACTGGTCAGCTGTGTCAGCCATCTGGGTTCGATGCCCCCAGACGAAAAGAGATCGACGCTGCGCATGGATCGGCCTCCGGGGATGGAGGATCAAGACTCGAGAGCTCGGGCGGCCCATTCTACGCCAATCAACATTCAACCGATGACCGATGGCATAATATGGTGACGACCCAGGAACAAAGAGCAATAGCGTGCAATGTTATGCACATCGGATTTTTGTGCGCTTTGTCGTCTTCCAACGATGCCTATAGTGATTGGATCTAATTGTAAGTGAGCACTGTCAAGAGCGTCTATTTCTGTTACAGGTGGGAGATGACGGATACGATAAAAAGGAACGCTAGGTGAGTAACAAATGGAATGCTGGCAGGCTTGTAGAGTAATGTGTTGGCATTAACACCAGACGCTGTGTTTATTCAAGCATTTACGGCGTCGCTACTTCATTTCCTGCTACGAATTCCCAGCAGTAGGGATAATGGGCAGTCCTATCTGGTAGTTTCTTTGAGAATTGATTGATCAGTCGATTATGTTAGAAGAGGTGAGTGTATCTAGGTTTATATTTTCCACGACTGCTGGGATTACAGAGATAATTGATTCTTGCAGTTGTTCATTAAGAACCAGAGTTTCCTTGTAATACACCAAAAGGTTGGTAAAATCTGCATAAGAACCCATCCAAATTACTTTCAAGGTTTCCGAATCCTGTATTGAGCTACGCGGAGGGGTAAGCAGCTTGGAGATACTATTCTTTAGAGATTATGAGGGCAGAATAAGATGATTTGGGGCAAAAAAGATTGTTGCTGAATCACGGACCGATAATGGCAGGTCCCTCATGGCTGTGTAAAAAGACTTGTAGTGATCAATCTTTGCTAGATTTGCTACCAACGGCTCATCATCTTCTCGTTGTAGATCCTACACTTTTGAATGGGGTGGCAAATTCTTAATGATTGCAATTTTAAAACAAGTCAAGGATTTAGAAATTTTCACAGTCATATAACAACAGTAAGCGGATGCTTGTCACACAGTGGAGGCTCTGCCGAATGACGATTGGCTTTTGTTAGAATTCAGCACGCAGAAAAATAGGATGTCAATGGTTCTATTTTATGTATCTCAGTGAAGTTGTATGGAACACACGCAACTTGCATCCGGCGACAAGAAGGACAACGTCTTGAGTAGTTCATTTTTAACTTCAAGAACCACGGCAAATATGTTAGATAGTGGGACTATAATACAGAGGAAGTTGCGGGCACCTCAAGAACTGTTCCATAACGATTTAAAGACTGGAGTTCAGGCAACAGAAAACCTTAAAAATCTTTACTATTGGATTTAATGCTTGTGAATCCATGGTCCAAGTGGTTCTAGTAAGTAGCTCACGTCCTTGCACTCTTACAACTCTTGTTATCATCACTACAACTGTTGAGTATGCTTCTTATTTTGCGTTAGCTTTTCACTAGAGTTTTTGATTACTACATTTCTATCCACAACCTTTTCTGTAGCAGGACTAATGGCTAACTTTAGGAATAATACCAAAACTAAGTGAATTTGTTTCGAAAGTAAACGTCTCAAGAACAAACGCAGAAACGTTAAGAAATTTATGACAAGCATAAAAGGTTAAAGATCACTCACTCATTCATTGAATTCAAGCTCCTCAGTATAAAATAAAACGTTTAACAACAAATTCCTCCTTTGCTAAACAGAAACATTACAATGAAATATTTCACTTCATCAAAATTCATGCTATCATCTGCCAAAAGAAAAGCAGTTTACTTTGTATACATCCATTTTATAGCAACATGTGCTAAACCTTTAGATCCCATTTCTTAGGGCACAATTTTAAAATTAGAAATGCCAACTGCTCTCTTTGATATGTGATTTGTCCTTAATTTAGGAATAATCTCTAGTTAGCGGTATATGTTTCCCAGAATGCGATTTAATATTATAAATTAGGCCTCTATTTCATGCCAAAAAATCCTAAACAGGAAATTTCAAAAACAGAAGTGCAGAAGCACTAATCAAAGACCGTCTCAGCTTCAATGACAAGCAATGAGCTGGTCAAGAGAATGGATGGAATTGGATGAACTGACACTTTTAAAACTTGCTTTCATAAAAATAATTATCTATGATCTTGTTCAAGCACACTGCAGGTTTTAGCGTTTTTATTCATCCGAAAATGGGAGGATTAAAAGTTTGGTAAATCAATCCCTTTACGCATCACATGCAGCTAGTCATAAAGACAGCAAAAACATCCAGAAAAAGACACAACAATGAGTGAATCAATTTTTCCTTTAAAAGCTATTAGGTCTGTTTTGTAAAAGCTATTTGAGCAAAATCAACTGGCAGCTGCTGCCAGTAAATTTGGATCTGAATTTACATTCACCAAGTGATGGCATTGTGAAGATATTCTAGTTTCTGTCATCTGAGAAAACCTCTACAAGCCATCCTTTTCGTTGCAAATTGTAACTCACCGGAAAGTAACAAAATGCCAACTCTCAGTTTGAATAGAATTTCTCTTGGTGTGCAAGGAAGCTTTAACTGAAGCAATACAGTGCATAAGCCACACCGAGACCATGAAAATGTAACATTGAAATTGTATACAACGCAATTGAACAGTCGAAGCTTTCGCTTATGGTCACTTTTCAGTTGTTGTTGGTTGTGGACTAAACCTTTCAAACCTATCGCTATTGTTTTATTGTGTCATGAAGAAAGTAAAAGCAATTACGATTGGTTCAAGAGTCATAGACACAAGTAGGCAATTCTACGCTCATCTTCTGTTGTCAAGTGATCTAAGAAAACAGCATCAACACATTCTACATGCAAAATATAGTGTGAATTTGGCCACCGTGTTGAAAGAATCCGAAAACAACAGAACCCGATGGCCATATGGAAAAACACAACCTGTGTTGAACAACGACTTGAAGAATTGCTCCCTTGATACCCAAGTTATGCAGATCCTTTTACACATGATCAGATGATCTTGTCAAAAATGACTTTTGGACATAAACCCAGGCCATACAATACCAAGTTGTCATACGAATGTACCGCATCATGAGAAAAAAATCCGGATACCTTTAAACGATCCTATGAATTTACAACATGAGAAATGACCACAGTTTTCTTGATCCTCGAAACATGAAATTCATGGAAGAAAGCAAAGTCAACTTGTAAAAGTAAAAGAAACGAGCAAGAATTGAAACAATTAATTTGAATATGGCTTGATAAACAGAGGATCAAAGTAAAAGTTAGGAGAAATTTTCGATTGTTTAAGAGAATGTACCTTGCTAAGGACAAAAATAAATTGAATAAAGCTCTTCACCTTTAAAATCAAAGCGTTGATTCTAATGTCAAACAGGCAATCCCCCGTCTGAAGATGAATTTCCAAGTTATTTGAGTGCTATGGGAAGAGCGATTCTATCTCAAATATAACTCACAGTTCTCAGTTTATAGGACATGACGCAAGCGCCTTTGTTTCATTAGACAAACATGAAATGAAGATATATTAGGAGTTTATTAAAACCAAAAAACGGCTTATACAAAGCTATCCACCGATTTTATAGGTAGCTCTAGCAAAAGACTAAATCCGCTTAGCAGTTGTGCAACTTTATGTTGACATTTGAATCTAACCTCAAGAAGTTTATGTTTGACTGTAATAAATAAGTAGCTGTTGTCTGAAAAACTTGTCAAGCACTTGATTTGAATTTATTTTTAAGCAATAGCTTATAAGAATTCCAGAACTTTGTCTGCTGTGAATTTGACGAATAGAATGTTACCCAGTAGTAGACGCTCATTTCAACTCCTTCCATCATTAACACATATCGTTTTTGATGATAGAGTTAAAAATTTGTTGAAACTTATATCAAATTCTAGTCAATCAAACCGTTTTAACCATTAGTTATACGACAATTAAACACTTTCGATTTTCCATTCTTCACGCTAACTCAGGAGCATTAAACTTTCTTTTGTGGTGTCAAGAAGGTACTGGTTCTCATACACCCAATTGAATCTACCTCTAAAGTTCATGCAAGTAACTTCTTCTCTACTCATCGGCTTATCTATGGTAGCCTCAAATGATATAACTAATTGAGTATACTGTGCAAAAGATACTTTGTATTCCAATGTGATTAATCTGCTCTGTGTTGATTTGCCCTCTCATCAACAGTGAGACACACGCAACAAGTGAAGTAACACATTCAAAACTTTTGATTTTAGTTATAATTGCATGCTAGCCGTGTCTTATTACCCCTCTTCTTTCTTCGCCACCCACAAAGGCCAAAGGAATAGAAACGAGAGATGCTAATAAGCTTAAAAGCAAAATACTCGTTTTAATGTGAACAAAATGCATTTCTTATTAGAGGCGCCCATATAAAAATTAAAACTCGTCTAAGCAAAACTTTTAGAGGATACATTTGGTTTTTAAATCAACAGCTTTCAAAGTAGAACGCAGCAGTTGTCGATTAATGCGTGCAGAATAAAGTTAAGATTGTCTTCTTGATAAGCAAAGCGAAGAGATTTAAACAACCAGATTATATCTAGCCAAGAAACCCGGGGAGTAGGAGACTCCTTTAAAATTTGTATCCGATTTACTCTAACACTTCTTTTGTCAAACGTATGTTTAAGCACCCTACTCTGACTACTAATAAGAGATTAGGAATTATGAAGCATCTACCTCATTCAGTTGTTAACCTTCATCTCTCGATACAATCTGGTTGACTTTATCACACGCTTAATGTATCCCACATGTTAATTTCTGCTTTTCTTTTTCATTTCAAACTACGAAATGTCTCGCTAAGACAGCATGCAAGACGTCACACTATAGCTCTTTGTGGCCAAATTTGTGAATTTTCTCTACTATGAAATCGGAATATCGTTCGTTGGTTTGGATGCCCGATAGTGACTTTGACGGATCATACCTAGGTATGAGAGCACCACATTTTAAAAGTCTCAAGAAACCCGGCATTTGGGTTGTTGAATTCCAAATTCAATTCAACTCAGAAATCGGGACCTTTTTGTCTGGAAGGATTTCAAATGGGCACACGATAGTGGCGTTAGTATCTGTATAAGTTCTCGAGATGACCTTCAATTTTCAGGGGGAAGAAGAGCTACAAGCTGAGTTTCGTAAAACGTATGCAATTATCAAGCAACTCCGATACTAAGGATGAAGATTACCAGCTTGGAGTAGAAAATGGTCTGGTACGCCTTCTGTACCGAGCTAAAAACCTACTGGTAGGAATTCTTCAAGAGTCATCAGACCCTCCCAACAAAACTATAAGCTTAATGCTAATCTGGTCACACAAACTTTGGTGCAGGTGAGGCTGACAAATTTCCAAATTCGGAAGACACTGTACAACACCTTCAGGGCATCTCCACAAAACCTCCACAAGACCCTTTTCTTGAAAAATGTCTCGCTCTTTAGCCGTACATTGGAAATTATGAGAAAAGGGTCTTCATACATGCTAGTATAGATTCAACAAAACCTCATTGAACAAACGGATTCCCGGGGTGTGTAACATGGAATTGACGCGCTTGTTAGACTACTTGGTGTTCAGGGTTCAACATCACCATCTAGTGAAATTTACATACTTAAATTTCCAACAAATTAATAAATTTTGGATCAAAACTAGAGCCGGTCTCAAAACTCCAACCTGCCAAGACTAACGACCATTATAACTCAAGCCCCAGCTGAAGAAAACATAGACGAAGTTGTGTGTTTTATGGGTTTGGATCATTCCCTGGGGTGAACTTTAGGCATTTGGGCGTTAAACTTTCTGGTACAATATACAGAAGCATGAATCCGCAAAAAAAAACATGCAAAAAATAAGAATAAAATAAGGACAGAGTTCTAACAGCTCAACAGTACAGGATCTTGAAATCTATATTAAACCACGACATTCCTCTTTTTTGGATTGGTTTTTTGGAAAGATTCTTACCTTCTCAGATTCACTCTCCCACATCTTAATTTAGGGCACTACTTCCCAATCCCGTTTCACCGCAGTTCATTTAATAGTTGGTCAATCTAAAACTCATCAAAAACATGTCGGCTGTAGGTGGCTCTTCGCCTTTGGCTCTAATTGAAGCTCTGCTTCCAGATGGTGCCGCCTTGGGCACTGGAAACATGAAGTTGCCTGATATTACCAAGAACTTCCTCCATCTAAACTCAACAAATGATATTCCAGATGCCTTAATTGGACTCGCAAAAGGTGTCTCATTTGCAGTCTTTGGAGGATATCCAGATAACAAAGACCTGGCTCCTTGTGGTATTTTCTTGGCTATTTATACTATTCTATTCTTTGCAAATTTATACATTTTCTTCAGGAATCTAAGACGTGGTCATCGTTTCTACCTTTCGTTGGGATATGCCTTCTACTGTGC
Organism: Alloascoidea africana; assembly: GCA_030581615.1. Taxonomy (NCBI): domain Eukaryota; kingdom Fungi; phylum Ascomycota; class Alloascoideomycetes; order Alloascoideales; family Alloascoideaceae; genus Alloascoidea; species Alloascoidea africana. The sequence goes on along the minus strand of JAKTTT010000047.1, from coordinate 14,264 downwards.
GATGAACTTGATTGGGTTTGCGCTGAGAATCAGATGGTCTCATACTTTTATCAAGCTTTCAACAGGTCTTGCCTCTACCATTCTTATTGTCGTTTCTAGTATTATTTTGGCAACTCTGAACACGATCCTTGCACACCGTGTTTTTACGTGGAAGCACCCAGAGGCAGGGAAATCTTTTTGGTTCAACAGCCTTATGGCTTTATGCTATTTTATTGTTACTTCAATTGTCATAATGGCGATTGTTGCACAAGCTGTTCCCAATATTTACTTTTTGAGCGAAGAGAACTTTGATCGATGCAAGAAGGTCGCACGAGTCGCAAGTATTTTTGCAGTTATTTATTCGGTTGTCGCGATTGCTATACTATTATTGGCTTACCTTGTGCCAGCTGGAAGAATCGGTCATTCTCTGTTAAAGTCTCAAAAGGAAAATCCCATTACTTATAGTCCCTATTGGATTGAAAGCTACGGAATTTTCTACTTTGTTGCCAAGGGTAGTGTCAGACCAGTTTACAAGAATGACGAGCTGGCCAATGCTGTTCGTGTTATCAACTCTACTGAAACCCCAGCAGGTGGAAGAGCAACCTTTTTGCATCCTTCGCCAAAGGATGGGATTCAAATGTGGGTTTCTGTTGCCATTGTAACCCTTACATCGTTGGTGGTTTTGGTTGCTTCTATTTTCAGATGCGTCTCTACCTTTATTGACGTCCAGGTTGGAGGAAATGGAACTGGCCTCCCTAAGGCTAGCTGGATCTTTGACCCCCATGTGATGTACGTTGTTTATCCCACTCTTGAGGTTATTGTCGTCGTGCTCAGTCTTCTTGCAAGAGTTGATTTGAGATTTTACATCCCTGACAGGACTCTGAAGCAAGATGCACCAATTGAGAGCCATCCTGAGAGCCTGGCAGAGAAGAAGAGCCAGGAGGTCACTAATATAGAGTAAACACGCTTAATAAGGAGGAGATTTCTCCTGAATTAGTTCTTTTTTTGCCTTTCTCATAATTCTAACGACAATGATTTCTTGAAACGTTTTTTACAAATGTGTATAACGATTTTCATTTTGAAGATTGTGCCGGTTTTTTTTCAAAAGTTTATCATTTTAAATAATTAGCCTAGTATATAGGGGCACGATTGAATGGAAATTTTTCGGATGACAAACTACGCCAGTGCTTTTAGAGTTGAGATTTTGAACAGTTTATTTCTATGGTGAACCTACAAAATAAAGTTAGCATTCGATGAGTTGTACTTACGTCTGTCTAAACACCAATGTTCCTTCCCCGGACCCTGGCTGGGCAGTTTTAAGCTTTCGTTACACGGAGAAAGGAGTCGTGGTAAGGCGACGTGAAACAAGCAATGTTTATGATCGGTATATCGGATTTATTCAATAAATTGTAAAATTGGACGGTAAAACAGCATTTATTGAAATGCTAAATACAATATAATGTTAATTGCAATGGGCAAGTTGGAAAAGACGGATATAAGAGCTTTGACAACAGACAAACTACCACGAAAAATGAGGGATCAAGCTCTTAAGAAATGGTAAATTTAGGACTATGTCCTTTTACCTTACTCTAAAACGTAAAAAGTATCTACAACTATCTTTAAGTGGATGTCGTTCACTATCGTTCTGGACTGGACTTCCTCTTGGTCCAAATATAAAGGATGAAATAAACCCGAGATTAGAGAACGAACCGTCTCGGAAAATTCTGATTCTCATCCATATGTGAAAGCTTATCTTAATATGGTTCCCAACTAAGGTTAAACTTCTGTTGGGCATTCTTAAGGCAGTTAGAATGAGCGCCGCATACAAGAAGACACAAAGGACGAAATTTCGATATCTTCCCCACTTTTCACTAGGAAAGGTGGGCCGGCTTAATGAGTAGATGTAACCTCCGAAAATTGTGGGTGGTTCAAATGTAGACTTGGTGTGGTTTGTGGATACACGCATTAAGTACAAGCCAAGTAGTTTAACATTTTCCCAAACAGTTAGATTGATTTTCATGCTAAGGTCCTAGAAAGGACCTCTGTCTACGTCATATTGATTCGGAAAGATCAAGAAAAGGAGGCTAACTAGATTGGAAAAATTAGAGAATATTATTAGAGAAGTTTTATGTGACGATTCTTGAACCCTTTGAATATTTAGCCGTTCTTTTAAAGAGCATTTTGAGAAACATTTATTCTATTCATACCTCAAGAACATTTGGAACATCTATTTCTCTTAGAGATCGTGGCAAGAAAAAAAATCGCATGTACTAGTCCAAGCAGATTGAATAGGCTTTTCGAAAAGCCGGTTTAAACGATGAAAATATCATCCAATAAGGGCATTTAACATGATACTACCATAAAATAAATGCATAGTAGATTTCCATTTTTACATCCCTATGATACAAACACATCGGCTCTATTTACAACAGCGTTTTGCTCCACAATTATCTCATCTCTTGACGTCTGCGGCATCTCCCATCATTTCAATTACTCTCTCGACATTTTCTCCCCTCATTGCACAACATGGAACAATTTTCCATTCTTCACCAAATTTCTTGCCTCTTGCTTCAAGAAAGCTTCTAAGCATTTTGAATTTTTCCTCGCTGTTCTCAATATCCGCCTTTGTGGCACATACCAGCTTTTTCTTTCCTTTTAGTCTTAATTCTCCCATTTCACCAATTAAAACTTGCAAATCGGCGCCTGGATCAGGTGTATCCAATGCTACCACAAATACAATTCCACCAGACCGTTCGACATGCCTTAGAAAATCAAGTCCCATGCCTCTGCCTTCAGAACCAGCACCTTTTATTATACCTGGTATATCTGCCACTGTAAAGTCACCACCTGCACCAGCAGGACCAACAGAAATCGTTCCAATTGTGGGCGTTAAAGTTGTGAATTCCCAGTGTCCTACTTTAGGCCTTGCCCGTGATATTGCACGAAGCAAAGTTGACTTTCCGGCATTAGGCAAGCCCACAAGACCCAAATCAGCGAGCAATTTCAATTCGAATATAAAATTTGCTTCTAAGCCTGCTCTTCCTATTTTGGCGAACCGAGGGTTTCGAATGTCTTTTGTTAAGAAATGCATATTCCCGAGTCCACCATCTCCACCTTTAAGTAAAAGCAAAGGTGTTTCCATTTCCTTTGAAAGATCCAATCCAGATATTGGGAATATATCCGTTTTCTCTTCCTTTTGAGTTCGTAAACTATCGTATTTCGTCACTTTTTCGTTCAAGTCTAGAAAGTAGTGTCGTGCTTCATGATATGCCTCATCTTTATCCTTAAACTTCCAACCTTCGCCGTCAGCGTATGAACTACGCTTCAGTTTTAGGAATTTGGGAACTGGATCCCCCTTATAATCACCAGTAACATCCACTTCGATACAATCATCTTCAGAATTCTCGCCGTTGTAATCTATGGGGGCGCCCGTTGGTAATCCACTCATGTTTGCTTTTGTCTTCGCCAAGTCCAGCCTGATCATATCCATCTGATCCAGAATTATATCCCTGTCTTCTTCCGATATAGTTATGGCATGCTCTAATTTCGATCTTAGACTTTCCAACTCCAGGTTTAGTTTGAATCTCGTCCGTAGTATTGCAGGATCAGGAATCCATCTGATAACCGTCCCTACAGGAACAACAATCAAAATGTCTTCTCCAGCCTTACCATCCATCTGTCCCTTTGAACCTCCTATGCCATCCTTCGCGACATACCGTTGTTTGAGAACGTGTAGACTACTAAGGCCTTTTCGAGCCTGGACATATATATCTCCTCCACGCCCCCCGTCTCCACCATCTGGAGGCCCCACCGCATGGCCAGCATCTCTGAAAAAAGATATTGACCCATCACCACCTCTCCCCGATTTGAGCTTTACGATACGGAGATCTGTGAATTGCTGACGTGACTGATCCATGTCTTCCCCCGATGAGAAAGCAGGAGAGAATATCGTCGAGGAAGAATGTTTTGGTCTCGAGTTCAAGGGCATATGACTGTATTGTGAGGTGTATATCTTGAATTGAGAAACGTCCATCTTCATTCGAAAACCGCCTTTTCCATCTGGGGTTGCGAACTTTGTCTTTTCGAAAGAGCTCCACTTTTCATCCCCATCGTGTTTAACGGCGTTTCCTGTAACACCCGGATCTGAAATTGGGGTCTTGTCTGCACTTTCCAATTCTCGCTTATTTTCATTTTCTTCAGGCAGATCCCAAGAAAAGTCTTCTTCGTACTGAGGCATCTCATTCACCAATGCACCATACCGATGAGAAACCCCACTCTCAGCACCCCATTTTAACTGCTTATCTGATTGGGATAGAGACTCGAGCCAACCCTCATTTTCATCAAGTTCGGGGGCCGAATCGGGCGGTTCAAGTGGATCCCACTCTTTCAACTTTGGCCCGCATTGTACAATTGAAAAGCAACGATGGGGGACATGACGCCCATTTAGTGATTGTTTATATAATTGAGGCCATCCAGAAAACTTGTGTAATTGCAGAAAAGGAACACGAACAGACGTTAATGCTAATTTTTTCATTTGTGCACTGATCGTGAGAAGAAGCTTCGATTCTGATGGAGGGCCATTGGGTTGAAAAGTCAATTAGTCATCTCTGACACATCAGTATACTCTATATCTTTCAATAAATATCTTTCTCTAAACTGATCAACACAAAACTAGAATAATACGTCTAATAGCTATACTTGAATACGCAATAACGATGAAGCTAATGGAACATTGGCTTTAAGATATAGAAGACAGTTACCGGTACTGTGAGGGCTTTACAAGGGCAGTTCGAAAGAGACGTTAACGTCAATGTCTCTTGCCAATTGAACAACCTTGGACAACTGGCAAACCTTTTCGGCAGCCTCATCAAGCTCAGTGAAGGAAAAGATCTTGAGACCAGAATCCGAGATCAGTTTTTGGGCAATGTCAACATTGGTACCTTGCAGTCTGACAACAATTGGGATGTTCAGGTTCATGTTCAGAGCCACTGCGATCAAACCATTGGCAATGTTATCACATCTAACAATACCACCGAAAATGTTGATGAAGATGGCAGTAACCTTGGTCTCTGAGGTGATCAGTTCAAGAGCCTTTTTGATCGTATCTGCAGTTGCACCACCACCACAGTCCAAAAAGTTTGCAGGCTCTCCGCCGTATAGTTTGATAATATCCATAGTGGCCATGGCCAAACCAGCACCATTGACAAGACAGCCAATGTTACCGTCCAACTTGATAAAGTTGAGGTTGCTCTTTGAGGCCTCCACTTCATCGGGGTCCTCCTGGGAGAGATCGCGCCATGAAAAGACCTCCTCCTGTCTGAAGGAAGCATTATCGTCAAACGCCAACTTTGCATCCATGGCCAAGACCTTGTTGTCGGTGGTTTCCGACAACGGATTGATCTCGATTTGAGTGCAGTCTCTCTCGACAAACAGTTGGTACAACTTCTTCACAGTCTCGGCGGCTTCTGGCTGAGCTTTTTGTGAGAATCCAAGGTTTGACGCAACGTCCTGAGCCAAAATGTCATCAAGACCGCGCTTAATGTCGATAGGGAAAGTTTTTATGGCATCGGGGGTTTCCTTCGCAACACCTTCAATGTCCATACCACCCTGGCTGGAAGCGACGACCATGGGGGTCTGTTTCTGTCTATCCATGAGAATTGCACAGTATGCCTCTCTTCGGACAAACTCGCGCTGAACGATGTAAACAGCAGTGACCTCTTTGCCTTGAGGACCACTCTGCTTCGTGATCAGCTTATGGTTCAGCATCTGCTCCGCGTACATTTTTGCCTCGAATGGAGAAGCAATGAGCTTCACACCGCCTTTCAGGCCAGTGTCAAAGACACCTTTTCCACGTCCACCGGTCAGAGCCTGGGCTTTGACGACCATGTCCTCAACATTGAGAGAGTTTGCAATCTTTTCCGCGCCTTCTGGCGTGGTTGCTGCTCCACCCGGCGGCACGCCAACACCGTACTTAACAGATTAAAAGCAGAGAAAGATGTTAGAGGCCTAAAGTCTTACACAATGTGGACCAAATTGAAGCAGTCATACCTCTTTCAAAAGAGCGGCCGATCTAAATTCGTGAAGAGACAGAAATCTCTTGCTTGCAGAGGAAGCAACAGGCTGTGAGACACTATGTGGTTAGCACGGAACCGCCAGCTACACTCCACACGAACTGGACCCACCTTTGCCATTCGCAGGGGCCTCAAAACCAGTCTGTTCATCATCTTGACCTGGACACTCGTTTTCAATTCTTCGTCGGAGAGTACTGGCTAACCAAACAAGAACAAGAACAAGGAAGAAATAGAAGGTGCCGGGTCACGTGCGCTGTCTCGGACGCACCCCTCACCGGCTGAGACACTTTTACGCGGGCCCGGAACCCGGGGCGCGGGACCGGGGCGCGCAGTGCGGAGTTTCGGACAGCCGCGCACGTGCTTTTGTTCCTGGTGAGAGAGCGAGAAGTGTTACAGAGGAGCTGGGAGAGTGAAGTGATCGGGGACACTGGTCAAGGACTGCGGTCTACGGCCCTGGGCTCGGACAAGGGGAGACACGGACGGAATCTGGAACTGCGAGAGGGACTCAGAATGGGAAGCCGTTATAATTAATTATATATTAGACATGCACAAGAATACCATACAATAATATGCAAAATTCATCAATGTTTGACCAGAAAGAAGAAAAAACCAACAAGTAACAAAACAAAAAGGAAGGAATGAAAAATTAGAGATTAAAAATTAGAGATTAAAAATTAGAGATTAAAATCGGTAGACCATCTGGGATCCCATGTTTTGGAATCCACACTTTTCGTAGAAAGTAATGTTGTGTTCTGAGCAGTCCAAAAACACCTTGTAAGCGCCCAACTGTTTGGAGATTTCAGTAAGCGTCTTAATCAACTTGATTCCTAGCTTCTTCCCCTGCTGCGACTTTAGCACTGCAATATCCTCGATGTGACCAACTGCACCGCAACTGTGTATCAGCTTCCTTTCAAACAGCATTGTTCCAACGGCAACGCATTCTTCGTTGCCGTTCACAATCACAACGTTGTGGAAAATACCCTTGTGTTGAAGCCAGTAGTTGAAAGTCTCCTCAAACAACTCAAATGAGATCGTTCCAACTGTCGTCAGTGTTGTCAGCACATCCAAAACACCCCTGTAGTAGTCGTTAAGCTCCATAGGGCGAATTGTGTATCCCGTTGGTAAACTGTCTTTTATCTCCTGGGGGATCAAGGCAGGATCGAAAAGAACGTTATCAAGAGTTGCAAGTTCGGCGGTGGTCATTATAAGCGATTTTTATCTGCGAAAACAGAGGAGTGTTGAGAGGTTTGGAGATGGGAGAGAAGAGCGAGACACAATGGGGAAGAAGGCTTTATATATCGCAGACCTGTAGGCACCCGTCCCAGATAAAAATAGATCCCTCCCTCAGATCTGCACCCGCCAATCACAGGCGCGTACCGGCAAGATCGAGATCGGGGCTTCCGAATCGGGAAACAGGTACATAGCCAGTTTTCCTGATCGGGAAATCCAGCTGCAAGGGAAGCTGCACAGACATTAAGGCGCAGCGAAGACAAGACAAGCCACCTGCCAAGATGGTCGCTTGGGGCCATCATACAAGAGCCTTGGTCCTGTTCAAACGCCAATATCAGGATCGGTTCTTGGAGATATTGGCAGTATTGTGAGGGTCAAGAAACCAGAAAAAAAGAGACAGATCTGTAGGAAGGGCGTTGGTGGAACCAGGGTAGGGCTGATAGCTGGGGCACTGCTAGAGATGACAGGACCAAAACTCAAAACACAACTAGCCCAAATAGCGAAGAATACGTCATTGGACTGAGGAAAAGGAAGACCACTGTGCTCTCATCTAGTTTAAAAGGCCCCAATTCAACACTTGCTTGATATTGTGAATGAGTTGAAATGCTGGGTTGTCAGTGGACCTTCCACAGTCTATCACTGCCTTGTTTTGGCACGCCAGTTGGCGCCTGGGCACTCAGATCTGAGTGCTCGTCCAGCTTGTATACACCTCCTTCCATCCATCCTTGCTACTCCAACCCTTTACCCCCAAACTATAAACTTGTAGTGAACTATCACCCTCCAAGATTACTGCTCTGCCCCACATGAGAACTTGGCGAAACAATAGCACAGTAGAATTTCGAGCTCTGGCAACGAATAAAAAGCAGGACATCAGAGGTACTTAAACAATCCCTCTTCAAACCAAATCATCCTCGTTTCTGTAAAGCATTGAAAACTGACGCTAATCGTAGCTACACAGAGAACCTATGAGGGCGCATATATGAGACAGGCAATTGGGATGCTATCCTTCTGTAAGTGTTCTACGTCAGCAGCTTGGATCTAATCCCATGTTCAAGAACCGGTTATCGGCAAGGGAACTCAGAATAAACTGAGACAAAGAGCTAACCGTACTGGTCTTGTTCAATTCCTCATCTTATTTAGCACTTTTGGTTTTGAAACTATTCAGTAAAGAATTTCTCTCAATAGGCGCCCTTTATGCAATTTACGGATCACTGGTCTTTTTAATAGGACTTTATCGAAGACAAGAGGTTAAAATATTTGTGGTTGATGGTCGTGCGACGTTTTTCAAAACAAGCGGGAATTCAATACTGTTTATGGTTTTCATTAGTATAGTCAGCTATTTAACTCTCTTTAGTCTGGTATGTTCTGTATAGTCTTAGATAAACTGCTCTTAATGAGACAATACTTTGTTCGATTATCAGATCTCCGATTCCCTATTGTGAATAAGATAATCACATCACATCATTTCCGGGTAACACCTTGTATTAATTTTCCTCCTTAAATCCCTTTTCAGTAACAAGTATGCACGCTTATCTCATCATCATTTTCAATAGATCCGGGTAAGTTTCAAATTCCAAATTTTTTTTTCTACTCTTAATTAATGGTGTCCTTCCCTCTTTTTTCATACTTGATCTGATTTTTCACCCTGATCTAGGCTTTGTTTTATTTCTATTTGATCTGCTATTGATCAGTTATCTATTTCTACTCTATAATCATCACCCTCCTCCTATTGCAGTGGCCAGCTCAGAGCTGTTTCTTATTTGGCCCCTCATTATACAGTTTATTCTTTTATAGAGAGATTGGTTTTGTACTCTTCTCCTATATACAAGCCTCTCTCTTACAAATCACACCAATAAAAAACAGGAATTCCTAGGTTCAAGTTCAAATCTTTTTCAAAAAAAAAATGAATACAAACGATCTTCATGCTTGCTTTGAAGCATCCCTTTCGTCTGATGTAAACCTTCGAACACGCGCCGAACTACAACTTCGGGATGCTGAAAAAGTGATTGGCTTTTTGGGTGGCTGTTTGGATATTATGCTGGCACCAGAAGCCAACCCAGGTGTCAAGACAGCTGCTGCTATTTACATGAAAAATAAAGTCATCAGACATTGGTACCGTGCAAGTGCAGCTTCTGGCGAGGCAGAGGATCCTCTTGCTGTTGACCATGATGAAAAGCCAATCATCAGAGAAAGGATAATAACTGCAATCGTCGCTGTTTCTGCTCACATTAGACCCCAGCTCATCACCACATTGGGAAGCATTGTGCAGAATGATTTCCCTGAAGAATGGCCTCAGCTTTTTGACGTGGCTCTTTCTCTTCTCAATGGGTCAAACGCAGAATCAGTCTCTGCCGGTTTGTTGTGCATTTCCGAAATCACAAAAGTGTACAGATATACAGACGGTGCTGAAAGAAAAGGTCTTGTTAAGGTAATTGACAATGCATTTTCCAGAATTCACAGTATTGGTGAATCTCTTCTAAATGAGACAAGCGTAGAGGCAGGGGAAATGCTGAAATATGTCTTGAAAATTTACAAATATGCTGTACATCTTCAACTGCCTCCACAACTGCAAGAGGCCTCCCAATTGAACAACTGGGGCACTCTCCATTTGAATGTTATCAGGAAGCAGCTTCCCGATGAGGTAATGCGACAGGACGAGGACGAAAGACGGAATCATCCATGGGTAAAATGCAAAAAATGGGCTTTTTACAACTTTCGCAGACTGTTTGGTCGTTATGCCGTTATAAGACCAGGCTCATCCTCAGACCAAACCGAGTCACCAGAGTTTAAACGACTCTTTCTCAACAGCGTTGTTCCTGAAATCCTTACCGTTTATTTTGACCAGATCGATCAGTGGGTGAACAAAAAGATTTGGCTCTCCAGTACCTGCATGTTCAACCTACTTACATTTATTGAACTTTGCGTAAAGCAAAAAGAATCTTGGAAGCTTGTAAAACCACATGTGAATGCCGTTATTTCTCATGTAGTCTTTCCGCTCCTCGTCCCTTCTGATGAGCTCTTGGAGCTCTTTGATGACGATCCCGAAGAATACGTGCATCGTCTATTTGATGTGTATGATTCGGGTTCTTCCGACTCAGCTGCCATCAACTTTATCTATGCTTTGGTCGGGAAAAGGAAGAAGACTACTTTACAACCTATTCTACAGTTTATTAACAACATTCTAAGCCAGTACCAGGAGAATCCAAGCTTGGATAATGCAAAGCAAAAGGAAGCAGCTTTGAGAATGATGGGGAACATTGCATATCTTCTTGTTGCAAAGAACAGCCCTATTAGTGGTATGATTGAACAGTTCTTGACTGCCTTCATTTTCCCCGATTTCCAGAGTCAATATGGTTTCTTAAGAGCTCGCGCTTGTGACATTTGTAGTAGGTTTGTGAGTGCCAAGTTTTCAGACGTTAACAACCTGTCTGTCATATTGCATGGCTCATTGACCTGCCTTGATGACAAGTATTTACCCGTGCGATTCGAAGCTGCTTTGGCTCTGCAACCACTGATCGCTATTGAAGAAATAAATGCAGGGATCGCCACACGCGTTCCCGAGATTATGCAAAAGTTGATCGATCTTTCTAATAGCATTGACACGGACGCATTATCTGGTGTCATGGATGAGTTTGTTGACACTTTTGCGGAGCAGTTAACACCTTTCAGCATTGACCTAGCAACACGTTGGACTGAACAGTTTAGCCGTATTGCACAGGAGGTTGTTGATTCCGAAAACGCAAACGATGAGAACGAGGATGTGGAAGTGAGTAATGTAATTCTGGAAAAGGAGATGGCCGCTCTGGGTATTCTCAACAACATTATCACTTTATTGCTCTCTTTGGAGAATGCCACAGGCATCGTCACACAATTGGAAGAGATCTTGGCGCCTGCTATTTCTTTCATTTTCTCTAATGGCCTTGTGATTTACTTTAATGAGACGTGCGATCTTGTTGAGAACATTACGTTTTCTCTGAGTCGTATTAGCCCCACAATGTGGAAGATTCTGGAGTTGATCCATCTTGCTTTCACAAAGTTTGATTTGGAACTTGACGACTTGAAGCCAGCTCTTCACAACTTTTTAATCTACGGCAAAGAGGATCTCAAATCACTCCCTCAATATGTGAATGTTTTTGTCGACATTGCAACGGTTTCTTTGAGACCCCCTGAGGCTAAGAATCAGACTACAGGACAGCCATTGTCTTCTCATGACACTCTAATTACTGAGCGTGCATTGGCTGCCTCTTTGATTCAGACCATAATCTTGACTCTAGGCGACACTGCAAGGGAGCACATTCCAAACTTGTTGAATCTTGCAATTTACAGACTTCAAACTCAAGACAACTCTTTGAAGAACATTAGTAATCTTACCAATTTGATTGATGTGATTGTTGCTTCATTATACTATAGTCCTGCTGCAACTCTACAGGTACTTCAGCAACAGGGCTTTGTTGAAAAGTTTTTCACACTTTGGTTTGAGCAGCTTCCCCAGTTCACTCGCGTTTATGATATGAAACTATCTGCTCTAGCGCTTTTAGAACTATTGAAGATGGACGACGAACAGGTACAAGGCTCGATTCTAGAAATGGCAATCCCTCAGTTTGGAAGCAATCTGATTATTGCGTTGAAGAACTTGCCAGAAGCTCTAAGAAAGTTGGAAGAGCGCAAGAAGAACTTTGAAGATGGCGTTGTTGATGAAGACGGGGCTCTTTTCGGAGCAGTGGGCGATGAAGAAGAAGTAGATGAGGATGAGGACGATGAAGGAGAAGGTGCAACAGATCCAACCGACGAGTACATGAAGTTCCTTAACAGCGAGGCCTCAAACTTGAAGGAGAAAGGCTTTGGTTACTTTGATGAAGATGTTGAGCAATTGGAAGATGATCCATTAGAGGCAACTCCACTAGACAGCATTAGATTTTTCTCCATTACAAGATACACGATTGCCCACATTCAGCAGAGCAATCCAAGCAGGTATCAACAACTCAGCTCGAACTTTGATGCTGAAGCTGGAGATATTGTGAATCAGATTATGCAGCTTGCCGAGAAGGAAGAGGAAGTGTCGGCCACTGGTGGAGCAGTCCAAGCATAGGCATGGCGGTTGAACAGGTTGGTTTGCCTTGATATATAAAACTTTCTTATAGTCTTTTTCTTTTTTTTTACCCCTTTTTTCATTATTATTATTACATTTTTTTGTTCCCGATTTTGAGGCTTATTCTCATTCTCATTGATTTTGTGTTTTATTGACATTACAGCACCACGAAATATAAAAGTGAAAAGACAAGAAAATTGCAAAAAGAGGAGGATGGAGAAGAGAAAGCATATCACTTTTTTTTTATTATTATTGTTATCTTTTTGCTTTTTTTATCATTTATTACTATTACTTTTAAATTTTAGTATTGTTGTTGCTATCCTTATAAGTTTAATTGCAATTCATGAGCCGTTTATAATCTGTTTTGTTCAATTCAGTTGTTGGTTCTCGGCAAAAGCTTTTGTTTTCCTATTATTTTTGCATATTAACCATTGTGTTTCATAGAGTTTGTTTCATAGTATTCACCCTTCTTTTGGTTTTCACATTAGCCTAGCGTAGATATCGGCGATTTCAAAAGTGGCAAAAGAATTTTCAAATCACCATTGATCTACATATCAACCTGGAACAGGCAATAGACGTGTCCCTGCATAGTGTCCACTGGCTCAGACCCTCCGAGATGCGATTACCGCGGCGTTACACGAAATCATCTTCCATAACCACTTCGATTGTAACAAAAACAGAACCTTCCCAACCTGTCCAAGAAAGATACGCAATCGAGAATATGGGACGTGTTGCAGTTTTCCTTGCTCCTCCTTCTATCTCTTGTGGCAGACAGATATGGGGCGTAACTCCGACCCGTCGACTCATATGGACAAATTCACAGAGCGCATCTGCCCGGTAACGCCAGGTGGAACAATGCGCTCTGCCCCAGGCGCTTCGATTGGCCAGGCGCTACCTCAGGGTCGATTCAAGCGGAACAAAAGGGACCCAGTGATAGCGGCTTAAAGGAACTCTTTTAGTTCCGTTTTCCATTCCTGACGCGGGCTGAAATTACTTTAACAGCCGCTTCAAATGGCCGTTATTTGCGTTCCGTCAACATGTTCTGATTTTGAGAGAGCACATGGTTCCACAATCATCTAAGTTGGATATAAAATAAAGGAGATTCCACTTTCTTTTCTCTGTCTGAACTTTCATTTTCAAGAAAAAAAGCCAGAGTGCTACAGTGTTAATTTAATGTCATTGCTGTCAAAGCAGTCTGCAACGCAGGAGTTTGAAAATCGCACTTTCAGCGACTCGGCTTCGCCTTCTCAAGCGACAGCAACCCGGTATAGCCCTTCAGAGTCGTCCGATGGAGTTTCTCTGTCTCGGAATGAAGAAGAGCGTATTCTTCAACTGGCACGAACTGTTACTTCGAGATCTCAAGCAAGCCACCTACTGGATAATGACGACTACGACTATGTTAATCCTTTCATAGACCCTTCAAATCCGAAATTGGACCCTAACAACCCTGACTTCAGCTCCAGAGCGTGGATCAACGAAGTTCTCTCTCTAGAGAAAAACGCAGCAGAAGGAAGACCTACTAGCACAGCTGGAATATCCTTCAAAAACCTGGGCGCTTACGGTTTTGGTTCCGCTGCTGATTACCAGAAGACGGTTACAAATGTGCTTTACGCTGGCTGTCAGTTTGCAAAACGAATGATTAGCAGCAGTTCTCGGGGAAAAGAAGGGAACGAGAATAATAGAAAAATCCAGATTCTGAGAGGTTTCAACGGTATTGTTAGACCCGGAGAAACGTGTATTGTTTTGGGTCGTCCTGGAAGGTAAGTCGCATTTGATTTCGTTTTCCCGAATGTTCAATACTAATTGACCTTCAGTGGTTGCACAACTTTCTTAAAGTCCATTTCTACAGAAACATATGGCTTCCATTTGGACGACTCCACCTACATCAACTACCA
>JAKTTT010000046.1:0-167475 GCA_030581615.1 Alloascoidea africana | reverse complement strand
CAGTCAAAGATCAAAAACAAAATAGAAGTAAACCTTGGTGATGCTGGCATCGGGATCCCCTTTCAGCATCGCTACCATGTGTAAGAGAACAGAGCCTCAGCTCTGAACTCTTAGGTGGTGGGTTTGGTTCGAAAAACTTGTATTAAGGTAACTTGTAGAAAAGAACAAGGAAACTATAGAAACTAACTTTAAATACACAAAACAGTATTCATTATACACATGTGACCAAATGTGCCATCGAAACAAAGAGTAAGAATTATAATTCTTACAAGATTTGTAACAAGTGTGCCCGAGTAGAGAGTTTTGGGACAACTTGTTAGGAGAAGAGATAGAGAGAGAGGGAGAAGAGAGAGAGATAGAGATAGATAGAGATGTAGAGAAGAGAAGAGAAGATATATTGCTTGTCTGATTTCCGAAGAAGAGGAAATCAGAGTCTTTATATAGTTTTCTAAATCTATGTAAATTATGTAAACGAAAGAAGTGGGAATCGACGAGTATATCGGAGATTTCCCATTTACAAGATCTAGATTCAACAGCAAGTGAGGGAATTAATAAGATCGACAAGAAGTTTGTGATTGCATATCGTATATGCAGAAATTGAAATAAAGAAACTCAAAGAAGTTGAATTCCAGAGTTGAGAAGGTCTTATTTGTTACAAGATTTGTAAAAGACTGGCCCCTGTTCTGGTTGGGGGAGACTTCTAAGGGTTAGGAAATGAGGTTTATTTTGACTCTAGGCTCTCTGAGCTATCCGACATGCCCTTTTGCTCTTCCTCGCTGAGGGATAGGTATGGATTGACTCTTTTTCCTACCACTTGGTTGTCTTCATTTACGTCTTAATGTCTCCACTCTTTGTACCTGGTTACTCATATTTATTTTTTCAAGACATGCGGGGGTCACCGTGTTTGTGCTACATCCGCCGTCTGTCGTAATCGTTACCGGTCTTGCGCCTCGGGCTGTACAGACTTCTCCGTTAAATCGCATAATGGGGGTGTTGGGCACCTTTAGCGTGGTCTTGTTCTTCATGTTCCTTACCCGTCCTGGCGTAAACGCTCGCTTGAGCGCTGTATTCAGTATTCTGAGCCTGTTCGGTCGTGTTTTCTTCTTTTGGTGTCTGAGTGGCTCCCAGGGACGGCTGGGGATTGGCAACGGCATCAACAGCCCTTGTACCGCTCTTGTTGTGGACTTAGTGGTCTGGCAAATGTGACAACAATTCACATATTTCTTGATGGTCTCTGTACAGCCCGAGGCGCAAGACCGGTAACGATTACGACAGACGGCGGATGTAGCACAAACACGGTGACCCCCGCATGTCTTGAAAAAATAAATATGAGTAACCAGGTACAAAGAGTGGAGACATTAAGACGTAAATGAAGACAACCAAGTGGTAGGAAAAAGAGTCAATCCATACCTATCCCTCAGCGAGGAAGAGCAAAAGGGCATGTCGGATAGCTCAGAGAGCCTAGAGTCAAAATAAACCTCATTTCCTAACCCTTAGAAGTCTCCCCCAACCAGAACAGGGGCCAGTCTTTTACAAGATTGTAAGAGAACAGAGCCTCAGCTCTGAACTCTTAGGTTGTGGTTTGGTTCGTAAAACTTGTATTAAGGTAACTTGTAGAAAAGAACAAGGAAACTATAGAAACTAACTTTAAATACACAAAACAGTATTCATTATACACATGTGACCAAATGTGCCATCGAAACAAAGAGTAAGAATTATAATTCTTACAGAGATTTGAAAATTGTCTCTAATATATATGTGTGTTGTTATAGCAGAACTGTTTCTTATTGATGATTCTTTGTGCCTTACACCAGAGAGCTCAGAGTGATCCTTTTACAGTGTGTGTAAGTGTTAAAACTTTATCAGAATGTATTCAAAGATGGGAAATGTTGCTGATAAAGATATTAGATAATTTTACCATATCTGGAAGAAGAGAAGTAAGCAAGAAACAATTGGTTCATGCTTTAGTAAAGATGAACATTGTGACTATGAAAAAGGTTTAATCGTAAGAGAATATGGATTCTGATTTTTCTTTGTTTCTATCTGAGGGATGAATAAACTACTAAGTAATTCTACTTGTGTTAACGATGGATTATTCATGAAGATAGGGACCTCTTGAATGATGCTCTATAAGGCTTACGAGCATAATAATAGTAAATAGGATAGATCCAAATGAATAAAAGTAAATGGGGTTTAGTCATGCCGGTCACAGATTACAAAAAGAAAATCTCACTGGTTTGCAAACAATTTACCAGCCTTTCAAACCCGACTGATCGATCACAAAGAAGGGTCTGGCAGCCACAGCTAGATTTTAATAGAGTTGTGATAGAGATAGCTTCTTGATGTCGTGCAGATTTAGGCTTCGTCTGGGCGAAACTGGAACCAATTCAAGCGATTTGACAAAAATTTGCAAGTCTTCTCGCTTCAACATCCAAGGGCGATATCAGACTAGACATTAATAGATCCACTTCGTTTTGTTTAACTCATAGAGCTTAATATATCACAGCCCCTTAATAAACATTATGTATGATCTACATTACTGGCCAATCTATTCCTTTGGCTTCTTAAAAAAACACAAATGTGACTTTCTGAAAATGAAAACAAACATAAACAACTAACCAAGAAAAGCAACTATATGTAGGTATATATTCAACTCATTATTATGAACATTTATAACTTTCAAAACTAACATAAGCACCTTTTATATCACATAAGGTCCTAAAGGGAAAAGGAAAACAATTAATAAGAGTACTAGAAGATCAAGCAGCAGCAACCACAGCGGCATTATTCGGTAATGCATTTGCTCCAGGTATAGCACCACCAACAGCTGTAACAACTCCATGAGTGACATATCCAACTCCAGTGAAATGACTCGAAAGTACTGCCTGCACCCTTGTCTTACCCAGCATTATCCTAACAAACCAATTCTTGACAAGATCACCCAAATCAACACCACACTTATCCAACCATTCTGGTGCAATGTCAAAATAATGGCATCCAGCCAGTAAAATTAACAACATCAAAACAGGCAACCAAAAGAAGAACAGCATACGATCATTTCCCAATTGTTTGCGCTTGCGACTCCATTCAGCCATAACCAATTGCTCTTGAAGCTCATGGGAAGTGGAAACTTCGTTATTGTGGGAATCTGAAATAGTAGTGGTTGCTATCGGTGCTTTCTTCTCTAGAGGGTTTTTGTGCTTGGGCGTTGAATTAGGGAAAAGATCATCATAGGCGGGAAGACCGAGTTCTGATGGGCAACGAGCAATCTCTGTTTCATCGTTTGGTTCAGATTTTGTAACAGTTTCTGTGGTCACCGTTTCAGAAGACCTGCTGTTTGATATATGGGCATTGATAGCTCTTGTTGCGTCCTTTATCCTGTCAATTGAAGTGGCTGCTATGTTTCCTGGCGAAAAAGAGGCCATGCAACCAGGATCATCGGTAACTCTAAGCTTTTGTCGAGTGGATTCTAAAAATCTTGCAATAGTTTCATCTCCCGAACACAGTTCTTCGTTTTCTGTGTCTGTGTTTACATCAGAGTCGTATTCTTCGGATTTACCTGCTCTAACATCATCTTGGCTTGCTTCTTCATTGTTTTCAATAAGCACTCTATCATTATGGATAAGAGAAGATCTCAAATCCAATTCTCCCTGGTACAGGTCGTCATCCTCGTCACTATCAAATTCATTGTCATCCATATCATCTTCTTCGTCCGCTTCATTTAAAAAGTATTGGCTAGATTCGGAAGGTCTATGATTAGGAACAGGAGAAGATGCACCGCCAGTTCTATCGTCAATCATTCTTGAGATATGGCATCTAAAACTTTCTCCATCGACCGAAAACAAGGAAGAAATTGAACTAGAGGAGCTTGAATGGCTATGGGAATCCTTTAGCTCTCTGCGTCTGATAAAGGTTCGGTGGTCCATTCCTATTGGGAGGAGGTCAAGGACATTGGAATCAGCAATATCCATAACAGTGGCATCGTCAACAGATTCTATGAATGGGTCGGCCTTGCAATGTAGTAGCAGTTCGATAATCGACCTACGGCCCAACATGGCTGCAAAATGAAGAGAGGTTAGGCCGTTGACGTCTTGTGCGTCGACTCTTGCACCTCGAGTAATCAAAGATCCAACAACTTTGCGATAACCCATGATAGCCGCGAGATGTAGCATTGTTTGGCCTTCGCGGTTGCACAACTGCCAGTTTGGTAGCATGCTTGCATTATGGGACCTTCGAATATCGGTAAGGGTCATGAGTCGTAGTATGATATTTTCCTGGCTATCGTCAAAAGATTCATCTTCAGATGAGAGGTCGTCCACGTCAGCGGCGTTCTTCGAGTTGCTTCCAGAGCCGTCAAAGCTACTGTTTTCAAGTTCACCATATTTGGAGCCAGGACCAGGGCCATTGCTCCCTACTATTCGCCTGGCTATGTTTTTTGCATCCTCAAGTTTACCATTCATCTTTAGTCCTACTATTTGCAGGGCGAGTTCAATCAACTGCCGATCTGTATCATCCACATACGTGAAAATCTGTGGGTTGAACAGTTGCTGGACGTTCTCAAAAGAGACAATTACCTGGCCAGGTATAGAAGCCGGGGGAAGGTAAGTGACAATTGTATTATCACTCCAGCAATGACTAGCGAGAGCTTTAGTGGCACCAAACATAACATTGAGACCGTTACGGAAGTTGCTTCCCAAAAGTGTAATTTCTATGCCACCTCTAACTGGACCTTGACCGGGAATTACACGTTGGATAGTGGGCGCATTGCGATCAACCTGCTGAAGGTCCATTTGTTTGGTGATGGCCGACACTTGAATATCATGCTGGATAGAGGGGTCTGATAAAGGAGACATGGGATCCTGTTTTGACATTTGCCTCATCTGGAACTGTGGACTGGAGAGTCTGCTCTCATACTGCGAGGCATAAGACTGGGCGCGGGAAGGAGCAATTCCGATTAGGCCATTATCAGACCCATATGTGGAAGAAGGCGAGCTTTGGTCCGCTTTTCTCTTCTTGTTTGGTCTGCTAGACGAAAAAGAAGACGTTGAAAAGTCTGTGCTCAGTAGCTCCGAGGAATCGTCGTAAACAGAGTTTGGAGAGGGAGGAGCCACTGTGATGCTTCCATCGCTTGACCCAGAAGCCACTTTCAGTCCACTTTTCTTCTTGTCCATAATCATGATGGGAGTGGAGCACGTCAGAGCAACTATTTCACCAGTGTGGTCTTTAACAACGAATAAAATTCTAAAGCCGCTCGGCTCCTCGTGATGTCTGCAATAACACACCACACGCATGGGAATTTCAACGCTAGCAACGTCCGCTGGATCTTCCCCGGTGTTTGGACTGTAGGTTGCACAGGGGAACGATATAATCTCTTTACAGTTGAAGATAACGGCCCGGCGGACAATAGACTCTTTCCACGGAATATCCTCCATAGACTGGACATTCTTCTTGCGTGCAGCCCGTTTCTGCTCTCTTTTAATACATCTGGAACAAGCGTTTATTCCTTTTATAGGACGTTGGGCTCTACCAATAACATAGGTGTCGACCATGAGGGTGTTTTTCGTCGGAGTGAAACGCTTGGACAACTGGAACTTTGATTTTGCAATAGTGTCCTGTGGGAAATGGAGCAGATACTCATCTGGGGCCGGAGAAAATTGGAGCTTGACTTTGATCTGCGTCTCGACTCTGGAACATTCTGGTATGTTTGAGACAGTGAGTTTGTATTTGTACTTTGTTTCTATCGGTTTTTCGGGGTTGAAATTTGCTAACTCCGACGGCGGCTGGAACTTTTTGGCGCGTTCTTTCGGATCTGTAATTTCGTCGTTCATCACCTGAGTTGGAGTGTAACGTCTTCCAAAGTCCAATTGCGATAGCTCTTTCCGGGCCGCTTCGTACAACTCTCTGTTTCTGTATATCGACGTGAACCCGTCTGGATGGAACACCTGCTCGGGGGGCTGGAAGGGCTGTTTGAATCGGATCTCCTTTGATTGGCTCTGGGGCTGGGTATTGATAGTCGTGGTCGTGGTGGGAGTTGGGGGAGACGGAGCTAGCTTGACAAGCTTCTCGTACTGGTCGACAGCCATGAACTCGAGGTCTTCCTCGCTCCCCTTCACCAGCTGGCCCGCGGCGCTCTGATCCTGGAGCAGGTTGTTGAAATCCGCGGTCAGGAACTCATCGAAGATGTCCGTCATGTCGTTGAGGAACAGAGAGAGAGGAAAGATGAGATCGAACCGGAGATGTTGAGCATCTCGCACTCGCACCACGCGTAAATCCCAGCACGGCCCCCAACATTTTGCACACCCGTCCACCCCTGATTTTCCCATCACGAGCCGCAAACCTCCATCGCAAAAGCTCCACCAGCCATGACTCGCCGGCCAAGGCCCTACAAGCGCACGCTCCACGTCTCAGGTAAGCCCGTGTGTCCATTGCTGCGCGTTGCCGGTGTGTACTAACTGCTGCCCAGGCTTCAGAGCAGGCCTCCGCGCCAAAGACCTCGCCTACGAGTTTGAAAAGTGAGTACCACTGGCTGTAGTGTGCTGGCTTCTAACATCACCACCGTCACCACCACCGCTGGGACCTGTCGTCCCCCCGTCGCCGTCTTTGGACCACCCGATGCGGTCCGTTCCATCCTCTTTTCCCTCTTCCCTGTCCTGTCCTCTCCTTCCGAACTCACACTTGCCTCGCGTGCCGATTGCCTATGCCCTAGCAACATCTCCGGCTCTCGTCAGCCCGTTCTCTCTACCCAGTTCCTTCTGCTATCGCTTTCGGATCGCTTTTGAGTGAGTTATTCTACAAGACACCACCTCGCCGTATCACAAAAGCCGTGGTTGCCTGTGTTTCTGGGAGCACTGAACATTGAATCCTTATTCTTTTAACCTCTGTGTTTCTTTTTGTTGTTGTTTTGAGTACCTGTTTCCACATTAGGGAAAATGCATGATTAACCAGAATTTACCCTTTAGGTTCGGAAGATTGGTTCGTTGCGATATCCCACCAACAAGAGATTACCAACGTCCTTACGCTTTTGTTGAGTTTGAAGATCCCTACGATGCAGAAGATGCCTACTACGATTTGCATAACGTTCGATTGGATACTGGAGATACCATCAGGATAGAATATGCAAAAACTCGGAGATCTCGTGCCCCTCCTGGACGTGGAGGCCGCGACCGCAGATTTAGAAGTCGCACTCGAAGCAGAACCAGAAGTAGAAGTAGGACCAGAAGCAGAAGCAGAAGCAGAAGTAAGAGTATTGGCAGGAGCAGGAGCAGAGATAGGTATTCTAGGTCAGATCCCGACGACAGAAGAGGCAGGGACGGAAACTACAGCTCTAGAAAGCGCTATAAATCAAGATCGGTATCAAGATCAAGGTCTGCAGATCGAGGTAGATCAGTCTCTCCTGTGGAGCCTCTGAGCTATCGCTCACAACAAGGCTCGAGGTCTGTATCCAGATCCAGGTCTAAATCTGGATCCCCAAATCGGGAGAAAGACCCTCAACCTAGTTCCCTACCCCAGAAGCCGGTGGGTCGTAATTCTCGTTCTCCTAGCCCATCCCATCAAAATGGAACCTCAAGTGAACCGGAGAATAAGACAAATTCTCCTGCTGAAAAATCCGAAGAGCCACCTTCCAACGAGCAAGAGAATAGTGGTGAGCCGCAAAAAAGTCCTTCTAGATCTCAAGATTGAGTAAACTAGTAGATCGATCGCTATATCTTATGATTAGTACAAGTAGCTATAATTCAGTATGTACACATTCAATGGCAGAATGCACTCCTTCACACTTTACTTTTTATGGAGGAATCCTATTTTCCTGGAATTTCACTACTTTCTACTGAGACAGACACAGTTCTTATCAATATGAAGCATTAAAAATAAACGTGATCATTTGGCTTCTAAGCTATGCTGTCACAGCTACAATAAATAGCGACTAAAACAGTCAATCGTCATATATGCTGTTGTCATTCTTCATCTTCCTTTGTCTAAAGATTCCTGTGCTTCAATTAGCGTCCAACTACAAACATCTTGATGCACATGTCTAAAAGTATTCTTACCCATGCTCTTAATGTTAGCTACCGACCGAACTTTCTGGCTTATGTTATTAGGCGGCGGAAATGGCTGCTCAGTTCCTTTCATTGGGCCCTCTGAGTAGTAAAGTTTTGGACGGTAGGAAATGTCTAATTGGGTTTGGGTGGGGAGCACTAGTCAGTATAACGAAAGTTAAGATCCAGGAACAAACTTTATGCACACCTTGGTCCATCACACTTGAATTTCGAAATTTTTCAATCAAACATTCTTTTCCCTGAGTATAGAGGAATTATTAGTCCTGAAAATTGAACTCAACATTCAAAAGGAGATACTTATATGTTTGCATATGAGAGATCACAAATTTTCTCAGAGTTGAAACGATTCCTTTAAATGTTAGAAAGCCCAAAATTCTTAAGTGCAGTTAATTATTTACCATTTGGTTCCAACTCTGGCTTTTGCAAAAGTAATTATGTGTTCAGGACTGGTGAAAGAGATAAAAGCGTAACCAACACTTTTTCAAATCTGTTAAATAAGGCAAACAAACTGTTGTTTTGAGAAATAAGCATACTTGCAGCAACTGGCAAAATCAATTCTTAGATCTGAAGAGTAGATAAGCGAGTTAGCATCAGATAACATTAATCAATACATAAATAGCAGATCCTTACACAAAAAGTCATAAGTTCCTTTGTTAGTAACGTCAACATATTCTTTAAGTGTGGCCTGGTTGACTTTATTAGGTATGTTTCTTATCATCATTGTTGTTCTGGTGTCAAGGCCTTTAGCAATTTTTGCAAGATCAACAACATTATTCTTAGGAACTTTCCCCAAAGTAATTGGGTATTCATCCAGTTCAAATTCTTTCAAATCTCCAAATGCAACTTTGTCTGAAAGTTCAAGGTCTAGTTCGTTCTGCGCAAGGTATTCTGTATCTGTGAGAATATTGAAATTATCTATTCCCAAAGGTTTTGGCTTTGTTGATATATTTTCATTAAGGCTTCTAGTTATGGCCATGTTTTGTATTGGAGATGGTTGGTTCAAAAGTGACTCAATTTTCAACCCGGGTTTCCCCTTAACTATTGTTATCAGTCCCTTCTTGCTAATTAGTATTGCTCAAGTGGAAGGTAAAAGTCAGCAAACACTTACATCGATTTCAGTTCCATCTAAAAACTTTAGCGCTCTAGCAGAAGCTCTCACGTCAAAAAAATCACAAACGAACGAACTCTTATCAATCTCAAAAGTCAAGTTCTTTATATCTCCACATTTTGATAAGTGCATTCTTAAAGTGGTTATCGAAGGGAATAGCTTCGAAGTAAAGTCTCTTTTAAACCGGATGATGACTTTTGAAACGTTGCAATCGGATAATATTGTTGTTTCATCGCTATTTTGAGCGGAGTCAAGAATATAGCAGGCCGACAATTCAGGCCCAAAAACAGAGAAGACGTTGCTCTCCAAGAACTGTTGACTACTTCTAACATCGTACCAAGATATAATTGCTCTCCCAGCGCTATTGCTTGTTTTGTGTCTTGAAATTGAATAAACTTCTCCGGTCCCAGAGCAAACGCTTCCAAACAGAAGCGGATCAACATCTAATGGGATATTGTCTACTTTGACCACTCTGGAAGCTGGTCCAAGCAGATCTTTGGCTGTATAGCTGGAAGCAAGAAGGTTCTCTGTTTCCATTGCGGTGTAAGAGCTGGGCCATTTCTGGCTGTGGGAATCGGCCAACAAATTGACATCCGGATAGTTATCGATGCTCAATTTCATTTCTGATAAGTGGCTAAGCGGTTTACTGCTGTCGGCTTGTCTGTTACTGAGAAAATAGTTTCTATTTAGATCTTCTTTGTGGACTTGCTCTGGAAATGTCGATCCTATAAAGTCTAGTGGAGAAGCTATGGAGGCTTCAATTGACGCAAATGGATTGATATCTTCCTTCTGGGCGCTAAAAGATGCATCTGAAGGGTTCGTATTTGTAGGGTTCCCTGCCATCTGGTAAGTCAAAAAAGCAGAGGTTTGCCCTGAAGATGAAGGATAAGAGTTACTGCTTAGTGGCAACGGTCCAAAAATCTTAGAGGTATTCATGCTTTTTCAAGTGGTTGTTTGTTTCCGGCGGTAGGGGGAGGAAAAAGAGGAAGAGACACGATACGAGTTCTGCAGGACTATTATAGCCGACGGCTTGCAGTCCTGCAGCGTAAACACTTCTTTGCACAACACACCCACGACATGACAGACCAAACTTCGCCAATTCGCCGTTCTTTGCCGTCGTCCGAGGCTGGAAAGGAAGCGGACCGGGGGCTGGACTCGGTTCTTGCAATCAACGCATCGAATGACGTTGTTGGAGGATGTTTCCTGGATTTGCCGCTTCGTACCCTCTCCTTGTTAACAGATACCCCAGTTATGGCCCCGGAAGCAGACAATGGAGTGGAATGGCACTTTTTTATTGAAACTTGTAAGGAAAGGAGGCAAAGACAATCTATAGGGTTTGCCTCTGTGCTAATTCCTTTACAGTGCTTTATCAGCTTACCCCCGACGTGGTTATTGTGTCGTCAAGAGTGAATGAGCAGATGGAACAGTTTTTGAGGCAAAAGAGTACTTTAATCGCATGATATTTGCAATATGTATTGTTGCTAAGGTGTTTGATATAGGTGAAGAAGGTGCGTTCAAAGTGGACTTTAGACCAAGCAGCGAATTCTCCTCCAAGAAAGCAGCCCGGGCATATGATAGAATCGCCGTATCCTCAGATCGCCATTCATTGGGAATTTTGGAAAATCTTTTAATTGCTTCCGAATGCCCATTAGCGGTAAGTATGCCCATCTACAAATGAACAAACTGGGAGCGGTGGTTAATAAGTTTAGCTTGGTTGTTTCACCTCGCTGGTTTCATTTGTAGAAGCCAAGCTGTCATTGGCACCAACAGGGTCCAGTGGAATTGAACACTTGATTTCAACCGCAGAATTTATTGCACTGTAAGTATCGAATTGCATTCAATTCAACCGAACTGAGAATCTGACCTCCACAGACGAGACTTTATGTATATCGATGAAGATTCTTTGATAAGTCTACAGATCCTGGAAAGAGATAGTCATCCAAATGTTCATTTTACAAGCAAAAAAAGAGTAAAGCCTAGGCTATGTTTATTTGGTATTATTTTACACGCATAAATGTTTGTTTTGTGAAGTTTTCTGTCTGACGCTCAAGTAGACTTGTTGAACTTTACAGGCTCACCAATAGGCTATAATCTTTTGAAAACTTGGTTTTTAAGACCGTTGGCGAACCTGGATATGATTCAATCAAGACATGACGCTATTGAGTTTCTGATACACCCTCTAAATTCAACCTATTTAGAAAACTTGATCAAGCAGATGAGGAATATTGGCGATGTTAATCGAGTCATATCAAATCTACAAACAGGCCAAGCTTCATTACAGGCTTGGAACAACCTTGTTAAATTCACTGAAAACTCTATAGCAATTCGTGAAACGCTTTTGAGATGTGAAAACTACGAGCAGGTGGAGCTAATTCATAATGTTGGTCAAAATTGTTGCATTTCATGTTTCGGTGATTGAATGATCTAACAAAATAAAGACCATCGAATCCATTAATAGGGAATCATTGAGCAGATCGCGTTCTCTTATTTTAGAAGTTATTGATTTTGAAATGTCCAAGAAGTTGGGGAGAGCAACAGTTGCAGAGGATGTAGATCTCTATCTTGACCAGATGAAATTCACCTATTACGAGATGGATTCAATTCTGGCCGACCTTTCTTGGAATTTGGGATCAAACTTGCCTTCAGAAATTGCTTCCACCCTAAACGCGGTCTATTTCCCTCAAGTTGGATATCTACTGGTTCTCCCTTTAGATTCATCTGCGTATCTGTCTGCTCATGATGTTGTGGATTGGAAAGAAGTTTTTCGAACATCTTCACATATCTACTACAAGTCGAGGCAGACCACAGATATGGATGATTATTATGGAGACATTTACGGGTTAATTTGCGGTCAGTTTATGAGATGGATTAGCTGGCATCTAGCCTTCATTAACAGCCTTCTAGATTGCGAGATTGAGATTCTATTTGAGTTGCAAACAAAGATCACTAAAGAGGCCAAATTTTTCAAATCTGCAAGCACTATGATTGCACAACTTGACTGGTTAGTGAACCTCAAATTTTGGCATTCTGAACACGTTAAAGCGCTGACACTTTTATACCTCAACAGTCTATTGTCATTTGCAAAAGCCACCATACTTTATGGTTACACAAAGCCAAACATGTCTTCGAGTTCAGTTCTGAATATCGAAAAAGGAAGGTGAGATATAATGACAGACTATAAATATTTCCAATTGCTAATTGTTAGACATCCACTTTATGAAAATCTGGTACCGACTTTTGTCCCCAACGATACAATGATTCAAGCAAGACCTGATTCAGAAGCCTGCTTTTCAGAATGTTCAGCTCTAGTTCTAACAGGTGCAAATTTTTCTGGAAAATCGGTGTATCTATCGCAATGCGCTTTGATAGTTTACATGGCTCATATAGGCTGGTATAAACACTTTTTGGTTAACTGGGGGTGGGGAGTAAGCGCCATTAACAAGTTGTTTTTCCCATATTACAGTTTTGTTCCAGCTGAAAAGGCCGATATTGGCATCACAGACAAAATTTTGACGAGAATGGCAGCTCATGAATCTGTCACGAAGGTTTGTATTGTTCGAGATACGGGTTCAAGAATAATACTAACTACAATCAATTCAGCCGATAAGTTCCTTCATGATAGATGTTAACCAAGCCAATAAGATTGTGAGATTGGCTACGGAACAAACCCTAGTTATTATCGACGAGTTTGGAAAGGGAACTGATATAATCGGTAAGACTATTATTTGATTTTGCTGAGACATTTCTGACCACCAGTTTAGACGGTCCTGCTTTATTTGCGGCTTTCATTCACCATTTTGTTAATGGTCCTTTTTGTCCGCGACTAATTGCTGCAACACACCATCATGGTATGTAAAGGATCTGCTATTTGGAGATGCACTCAAAGCTAATGTTTCCCAAAGAATTACTGGATAATATAATTGAAGAAAAGAATGGACTAAAGTTTGCAAGTATGGAAGTTCTCCTTGAAGATTGTGCTTCTGATACCTCCAAGAATTCAGAGTCCAAAATTACTTATCTCTACAGGTACGAATTGAAATGTTGATGTAGCCCTTGGACTTCTCTGACTCTTTTGACAGCTTAAGGAATGGCAAATCAGATGGCAGCTTTGGGATATGGTAAGCCAAATATTTGTGTCTCTGAATCTCTCATATACATACTAACCTGCTAATTCTCTAAAGCTGTGCAGCGTTTTGTGGAATAGAAAAGAGCATCGTAAACAGAGCCGAAGAGCTGTGTAAACTGATAACCAAGAATGAGGACCTTGTGAGAATATACGAGAGCATTACTGATGATGAAGAGCAGGCTATACAAAGAGCAGTATGATCATGTTTCAACAGACGCTTTTGAGTTGATATCTAACGGCATGCATTATAGAGAGCGGTTGCAATGAAATTCCTCGATATTGATTTTGATTCTACGGAAAATGCGACTTTAAACATCAGACAAATTCTTCATGAGTTGCTTGAGGAAAATTAGCCATTTCAAGTCATCATCCAGCATCATCGGCTGTAGGAGGAACCTGTGGCGCGTCTTTTCTCTTTTTTGCACTTTCAATCAAACCATCCCAACGGCCCTTATATTTCGTTACCAATGTCTGTAACTTTTCCACCTCGCCCTTTAAATCCTCAACCTCTTCTTTATGCTCCAGTTCAGTTTTGCTCTTATAATCCAGAACCTCCGATTTCAAGACCGGATAAAGGTTTTTGAAACTCTCTTGCTGTTTCTTCATTGTTGTTTCCGCGGCGGTTAGCTTGTTGCTGTAAGTTCTAACTAGGGTTTTCAATTGGCTGTTTTCTAGATTTAATTGATCATATTGTCGTTTTGTGGGCGCAGCTAAGGACAGACTGGGCGGTTCTACTCGAGCATCTCGCGATGAGGGCTGCATTTTGGCACTGGCTTCCCAAGAGCCAACCACTTGTGAATAGAACTTTGCAAGAGATTCTTCAAGAGCTAGATTGGTTCCAACTGGAACCTCTATGCTTACAGTATTGTCCGCAGGAAAATTGATTTTCTTTATTTGAAAGTGTTGCTTCTTCTCATTTAAGCCTGGATCATCAGAACCGGGAGACTCTGTTACTTGATGAGCAATCAACTCTCGAGCCCTCTTTTCATGTTGTTCATATAACAGTTTCAGAGCCGCTTTCACCTAGGTTCATTAGCCCATTGTTAGAAGTTGGAAACGAGCAAATCTATAACGTGCCATACCTCTGAAACTTTGCTATCTTCTTGAGCCTTTAGGAAAAAGTCGGCGGCTTCCAAGTTGTACTGCGCAGCCAGATCCAAGTTTCCCTTAACCGTTGCATCTTGGGCCAGATTCGCCTTTTCGTAAGCCTGTAAAAAATATTAGTTATCAAATGCCATATAATTCCTCCGCGACCACAGTTGCCATGCCTTTAATAAAAAGGATTCCTTGGGCTTATCGGGACTGCTCATGCCGTGGAGCCCAGCAGCGAAGATTGGGGTGGTGGGAGAGACAGAGCCGAAATCAGCTGACCACCCCAAAGCTTCTTCCCCAGAAAAGTCTCCGGCTGGAAAGTTACCAGTACAAATCTTGCGAGGTAGAGTTGTGCTTTTGCATTCGTGGTCCGGTAGAGTTTACTTTAAATCATCTGCTTGACACTCATATTGATAAAGTCTAGGACTGGCTCCTAAGAAACCTAAAAACAAGTGCTCTTGAGAACAATCAGTGGGTACGCCCTTTCGCCGCAGTATACAGTTTTCTACACAAAGCCATGAGTTCTATCAGTCGAGGTCGTAGTGCGATGATGTCATTTCGACGATTGGGGTCACAATTCGCCAGCAGAAATCTATTGTCATCGCCCAAAGGGAACGTTGCCAGGTACATGGCTTGGAGCTCTTGTGGTCGAACTACTAGAACGAGAGCAGTATTTCAAACGACAGTTCGAACACTAAATACGAGCTCGAAGGGAACCATTGCAGATCCAAATGATGATTATTCTATAAAATCAGAGATTGAACACAGAATAGCTGAAGTATGTGAAAAGCTCCCTAATTGTGATCTTCCTGGGGGTTGTCCTTACAGAAATATAAGTACTAACCTCTCATTGGCCAACATAGTACGCCGATAAACCTCTCAGAAGGTGACCCAAATCCTTTGGAAATATTTCTGCGAGTAAATTACTAACACATTTTGACTACAGTCCCGATCTCGACCATCTTATCAGATTTGGATCAAAGGTGACGACCGATCAGTTACTAGAAAACGCGAGTGAAACGATTGATCAGCTGAAGATTGTAAGATCATCAAGTTAACAGGAGACAATTTTCAGACTCAGATCTAACCAATAATCTTTTCATTGTAGAGTCTGGCACATCGACTCACATCTCTTCGAAGTTTGCCATACCTGGTTGTTTTGAACCCAAGCATCTCATCAATCTATGGTCTCTATCTTTCGTCATTTGCGGTTATCTCATCATGCGATGATCCAAAGACAAAAGAAGAGAATTTGCATCTAGTCCAGTGTCTTCAGCAGATTGTGGATGCACATACAGATACGCTCCCAGATCTGTCAAGAGGCTTTAAAGAGGTAGCAAGTTACATGAACGAAAATGAAATTACAACGTTTTTGAACGAGCATCTAAGAGAGAGAATATCCACCAGAACACTGTGTAAACATCACATTGCTCTAACGGAGACGCCTTCAGATAGATATATTGGATGCGTTGACTCTCAGATTCAATTGAGCGACATTCTTGAAAATTGTAACGAGCATGTGGGAAACATGTGCGAGATGAAGTATGGGGCAAGAGTGAATTTGGTTATCGATAGGGGCAAAGGCGTCACCATGACATATATCCCGACTCATATTGAGTATGTTTTTACAGAGCTTCTTAAGAACTCTAGCCGGGCACTAATTGAAAGCGTGGAGACGGTTATCAATGCCGATTACGATAACTTGGAACCTATCCTCGCAACTATTGTGAAGACTGATACGGGCGCCGTTATTCGACTGCGAGACAGAGGTGGAGGAATAAGTCCAGAAATCGAGGATGAGGTGTTTAACTACTCTTTTACGTCCGTGAAAGGCAAAGACGACGAGCTCGCGCACATGGGCGATGTTGTGGGAGACACTACAATAGCCGGAATGGGGTTTGGTCTCCCTCTTTCGCGGTCTTATCTCGAAATGTTCGGTGGGAGTCTAGAGATCCAAAGCTATTATGGCTGGGGCACCGATGCGTACATCCAGATTCGCGGACCGACGACCATTAACAGGGCGCTAGATAGTAATTGATCTCTTTCATGTGGCAACTGCCGCTGCTCCCGCTGCTCCAGCTGCTCCAGCTAAAGAGGCCAGGATGACATGCTCAGCTTCGTGATATCCAGAAGGAAATCCCAAACGATGGTGCTCGGTGACCTCACTTCTCGCAACCGGCAGCCGTGCGTACATCTCGGTCCGGACCACGCATTGCACCCATACACCCTTCGTGACGAGATCCAGAAGTGCTCTTTTCGAAGTGGACGAACCTTCCCTTTTCTCTCCGCTCCCCGTGTTCTCTCCCTTCTCCAATTGCAATGTTTGCTGCCCGTACTTCCTCTCTCCGCCAAGGTGTCCGTGTTCTTGCAGTCGCCTCGAGATCCGCTCGTTTGGTAAGTGCTTTTCGGTTTGGTTGTGGCTGAGAAATACCCGAACGATCCCCGTGAAATTTGCTCTCTTCCTATTAGCCAGTTGGGGTTAAGGTCTGTCCAACCATTCGACAACGACCCGCACCACATTTAAAACCCTTCGCTATATGAACATAACGGAGATGTCTCCCGTGGTTTTGAAGCTTCTATATCTTTTCAAGACGGTCCAGTCAGAAATTGATCGGCTTGTTTCGTTGCGGATGGCTTCTTTTTCCCTTTTTTTCATTCGTTACTCTAAATTCCGGGCAATCGGACGAAAAGTTATTGTGAGCAACCAACAAGACTAACATGCCAACTCCAATCTTTCTCAGGCCCGTCCAACACTCCGAGCTAATGCTATCCGCTCCTATGCCACTGCAAAGGCCTCCCCTACAGAAGTCTCTTCTATTCTTGAGGAGCGAATCCGAGGTGTCTCCGAGGAGGCCAACCTTAACGAGACCGGTCGTGTCCTCTCAGTCGGGTAAGTCCTACCACCACCTCCCCACGTATTTTGAACCCAAACAGCCATCCAATATTAACATGTTTCATTTTCCAGTGACGGTATTGCCCGTGTTTTTGGCTTGAACAATGTCCAGGCTGACGAGTTGGTTGAATTTTCTTCCGGTGTCAAGGGTATGGCTCTTAACTTGGAGCCCGGCCAGGTCGGTATTGTGTTGTTCGGTTCCGATCGTCTTGTCAAGGAAGGTGAAACCGTCAAGAGAACCGGTAAGATTGTTGATGTCCCCGTTGGACCCAATATTTTGGGACGTGTTGTGGATGCTCTGGGAAATCCCATCGACGGCAAGGGACCTATTGAGGCCTCTTCTTACTCCCGTGCCCAGATCAAGGCTCCTGGAATTTTGCCCCGTCGATCCGTTTTCGAGCCCATGCAAACAGGTCTTAAGGCCGTTGATGCTTTGGTCCCCATTGGCCGTGGTCAGCGTGAGTTGATCATTGGTGATCGTCAAACCGGTAAGACTGCCGTTGCCATTGACACCATCTTGAACCAAAAGAGATGGAACGACGGAAATGACGAGTCCAAGAAGCTGTACTGTGTCTACGTTGCCGTTGGCCAAAAGAGATCAACAGTTGCCCAGCTCGTGCAGACATTGGAGCAGCATGATGCTTTGAAATACTCCATCATTGTTGCTGCCACTGCTTCCGAGGCCGCTCCTCTCCAGTACTTGGCTCCTTTCACTGCCTGTGCCATTGGTGAATGGTTCAGAGACAATGGCAGACACTCTTTGATCATCTACGACGATTTGTCAAAACAGGCCGTTGCCTACCGTCAAATGTCTCTTTTGCTTCGTCGTCCTCCTGGTCGTGAGGCTTACCCCGGTGATGTCTTTTACCTGCACTCCAGATTGTTGGAGCGTGCTGCCAAGATGTCCGACAAGCTCGGCGGTGGTTCCCTCACTGCTCTCCCAGTCATTGAGACTCAGGGTGGTGATGTCTCTGCCTACATTCCAACCAACGTCATTTCCATTACTGATGGACAGATTTTCTTGGAAGCCGAGCTTTTCTACAAGGGTATCAGACCCGCCATTAACGTCGGTCTTTCCGTGTCCCGTGTCGGTTCCGCTGCCCAGGTCAAGGCCATGAAGCAGGTTGCCGGTTCCTTGAAGCTTTTCTTGGCCCAGTACCGTGAAGTCGCTGCTTTCGCCCAGTTCGGTTCCGATTTGGACGCCTCCACCAGATCCACTCTGGCCAGAGGTGAACGTCTCACCCAGTTGTTGAAGCAAAAGCAGTACTCTCCTTTGGCTGCCGAGGAGCAGGTTCCTCTGATCTACGCTGGTGTTAACGGGTACCTCGATAACGTTCCTCTTGACAAGATCCAGCAATTCGAGGAGGACTTTTTGGCCTACTTGAGAGACAATGAGGCTACTTTACTCGACTCTATCGCTACCGAGGGTAAGCTCTCCGACGAGAACTTAGCGAAGTTGAAGGGTATCACCGAGTCGTTTGTTGCTGCCTTTTAAGAAGGGGTTTACTATATAGCACTTGATACGCTCATACTTCCTTAGCATTTATTATATTAGTACCTAGACAGAACACAAAACGAGTCATTCTAAACCGAGTCGGTGACTAAATATAAAAGAGATGATACTGATGGAGAGAGACCAGTGCGGCCGCCGCAAAAAGACGCGGCTGGCCCCATTGGGCCTCCTCCGAGATTACCCGGCCATCACAGACTAACCTCCGTTCTCCTTTGTCCAGGGTACACCCTTCCTCCCTTTTCCCCAATCACCACAATACATCCAATCGACCTTAAACGCCCGCGTAAATCTGAAATGTCCCAGCAAAGGCACGCTTCTTTAACTGAGGACAGTGAGCTCTACCAGTCGCTTCCGGCTTCTCCTGTCAGCAACACGGCGGCAGAAGACGTCATTAAGCGGGGCGTGGGTTCGGCCGACCAGTCTACGAGTGACCTGAACAAGGAGAATTCTCACCAGCAAGAAGAATCTGTTAACATCGATGAGCATCACGTTGAAATGAACCCGGGCCTTGTGGACAATGATGTGCCCGTTGTGTCTGAAGATTCCGCTGAGGCTCTGGTGGCCGTCACTGCTATTGCCCAGTCACTACAGGAAGAGGCGTTGAATGGTAGCAATGGAAATTTGGGCGCACAGCTCGCTGAAGATCACCAGGAGTCCTCTGTCGATGGAGTAGTGTCTGCTCTGGCAGAGGCCACAGACTCAAAGCACCAGAATGCAAACAACTTTGGGATATTTCTGGATGATCAGGGGAATCCAATGAAATTTTACCTCCATCTCAATATTCAGGAGAAGGCAAATCTGGCAAATATGATTAGAAATTTTGGAGGAGTCGAAGTGTTATCTATTAACGATCCAAACGCAATTATTCTTTCTGAGGACTCATCAATCAATGCTAGCATGCCGTCTTACAAGCCCTCGTTCGTTTATAATTCGATCGAAGGAGGCGAGAAGAAAGAATTGGAAGATTACAGAATCCAACCGCGAAATGACAAGCCCTCAGACTCTCGGTTCCAAAAGTCTGAGACAAACGAAGGCGCACATGATGGATATGCCTCTGGAGCCGTGAGCGCGGCCAACGCAACTGAGATTGCTGCTGTCGCTGCAATGGCAAACAGTTCCAATGCTACTTTTGTCCAGGAAGACGGAATGTCGCCGGGGACCGTCCAGCGGAGACAACGGAGTAAAAACATTTTCACTCCAGAGGAGGACTCTATAATTTTGGAAATGGTTCGTTACGAGCCAGAGAAGCGATACTCTCACGATTTCTATCGTGATTTGGCTGCTCGTTTACCCCGACACACCGCTGCTAGCATCCGAGACCGTTACCGACGTGTATTGGACAAGAAGCTAAACTGGGTATATCGTGATGCACTTAATGGCGACTTTGTTAAAACAGCTATTCCTACTCGAACGTTGAAGCAAAAGTTTACTGCTCAAGATGACTATGAATTGTGTGTGTATTTGCTGGATCATAAAGAGAGAGCAAGAAGTTTAAACTTTTTCCAGGAGTATGCTAGCAACAATGGAAGACATTCTGGAAACTCCTACAGGTACCGTTACAGAAAAGTGATTCAACCCAGAGGTGTGGAGGCTGTCATAAAAGAGTATAAGGAAAAACTTGCAAGAGGAGAAGTTATTGAGAATGAGAATAGTCTCCAAGATGCGCCTGCAGCTCTTTCTACCATTGAAGGGGTGGATGGCGCCCATGAAGGTGGACCAATGCTAGTGAATGAGGATAACGATCCTGAAGTTGCTGCAAAAGCTGTGGGCTTTGTGGATGCTCTGTACGAACACAATAAGCGTCATGATCTGGAATTGGAAGAAGCTAGAGCTAGAGCCCAGGGCAATGCTGCCGTCGATCCTTCCTTGAAACTCTCAGGATCTTCATCTAAGCGAAGCAGCGATCAAGATCTGGACCACTCAGGCGTGAAGAGGGCTAGAGGAAGTAGAAGAAACCCCAGAGGTAAACAGAATTTGATTAATGCCACAACCGGCGTCGATGTCATCGATGAAGCCCTGTTAAATTCAGGAACAGGATCGCCTCAACTCGGCGGCCCTACACTTCGGCAGATTGAACAGGTTGATCCCACCTTGAAGCACAATGACGTTTACAACAAGGTGATTGATGCTGTCCAGAATATCACTGATGTTGAAAAGATTATCTCTTCTCTGATGTCTGCACTTCAGATTTCTGAACGGGTGGCACAGGAAGCTCTCCATGTAACCAGTGCCCAACTGTATCTTCTGCCAGCCTACTTTGAAATTCTGATTACCACAGGCTCTCCTCCAAATGATATTGCTGGCGTGTTCAACGCAGAAGATGACAGAATAATATTTAGTGGTGATGAAGAACTATTAAAAACTGTTATCAGGAGACACGGCGAGGGAAGAGTCGGGTTGAGAAAGAGATTTTTAGAGGTAATGGGGTCTGAAACTCAAGAGAGTTGAGAGAACCTCTTCCCAATATTCTAGCACTGGTTTCGGTTTGTTTATTTAGGGATTCAAAGATTGTGTTTTTTACAATCTCAAATTTGATATCAGAGGTTGGCTTTAAGAAACCGCTATACCTTGTACCTTTCTCTTTTACTGACTGTTGATTTTGATTTATTTTATTATCTTTTTATATTAGTACTCTGATCAAGCTTTAACCCTGACCTTTTATTATATATTATATGGTATAATACAGTGAATCGTTGTTTTGTTCTTTTCAAGCGAGGCTCGCTGAAAAAAAAGTTCACATGTATATCTTTGCTTCCAGTAAGATGAGATTTATTCGTTTATGCAAATATTGATAACTAACTAGGTTGTGCATTAATAAAATCAGAAAGCAGCTAAAACATAGAAAGACAAAAACCCAGCAAATCTCAAGATCAATCATTCCTGTGATTGTCTATAAACGCTTGGTTAAGCTCCTCAACAATGCTACTCCCAATTCTTTCAATAACATTATCTGCCCATAGCACATCCATATGGGAGTATCCAGGAAGCTCATGAGCAATAACTTTTCCCCGTAGATCGTGCTCGTGTTTCTGGATATGCTCCAGCAGCCTTTGACCATCCACAAGTTCATCTTTTAAAGGTATGTAAAGAGAGAAAAAAGGCAAATCTTTCCCTCTGTACCATTGCTGTTCATGCTCCATAAATAACGATGGGGATGAGCTTGTGATTTTCAAGTCAGAACCACAGGAGGCGGTAAAAATGCATCGTGTTTCAGCAAAACCGTTCTTGCCCATCCACCATTTGAACAGCTTTGCGCTGGAATAGACCGGACTAAACATAAAATGTCGGTTTCGAAGTCTCGGATCCCAAAGTTTATCATCCCATCCAAATAAAAACTTAAACATTGTGTAACCCAGAAAGCCGTATATGGTCTGTGGCATTAGCCTTGTCCTTGCTATGTTCATTATAGGCATGAATGACAATCGGCCAAAAAATAGGTCAAATATGGAAGGCGGGAGGCTAGTCACAAAGCGAATAAAATTACTTGTTAGTAAAGGACCCCCAAAGACGGCCGGACTTAGCGCAACAACAATGCTGATCTTCTGGGCCAGGTCTCTCGCAGAAACCAAAGGACTGGCCTTAGACATTGAACAATTCTGCAATTGGACCCATTCTTGATATGTTTCACTCAGAGCCAGAAACATTTGTGCACTTCCCTGTGAGTGACCGATAAGGGCAACTTTTTCAAACTCGTGGTTCAATTGGAGTACATGATCCACCATAGCAGAGAGATCGAAAATGGCCATTTCATAGATGCCCCAGTCCCACATTCGGTGGTCTGTTGTCCTGTGCTCCAGATGCGCTTCTTCTGGAGTAAATCCGCCTCTGTTGTTACCAAGCCAAACGTCAAAGCCTTGTTCGTACAAATGAAAGGCAAGACTCTTTTGACCGCTAGTACAAAAGGACGCCGTGGATTGAAGCATCCCGTGTAACAAAATCACAGGCAATCTCTTCTTTTCTGCTGTTCGAGACGGACTCGAGCCATGAGACTCTACTATTCTTTGCAGCTTTAGTATGAATCCATCCTTTGTTACAACATTGTACTCGCACAGCTCCAGGCCCATCAGCTTGAAGTAGAAATTGAGATCGGGGATAAGCTTTTGTTCCATCAACGGCAGATCTTTTTCGAACATATCGCTTGAGCCCTTTCCCTTATCATCCTCTTCCTCGGCCCAATTCGCGTATCTCGTAGTGCCATTGCAAATTGTGGAAACATCTCTACGAGAAACAAGTGCGTTTGAAACTGCGCATGCCATCAGGATTGAAAGAAACCCTACAGAGCACACCATCGCCAAGGCTCTTTCGCAAAAGGAGAGCCCGGAGGAGATCCAGCTCCAACCCCAAATGCCCGCGGTTTTTGGGCATGCCCGGGGCAAACAGCTTGTGCGCATTCTATCTTTCGGTGCTGGGTCCTTTGCTTTCGGTTCTACTTCATTCCTCGGACCAAATTAGGTTTCCGATCTGATATAGCACAGGTCACCTGACGGTGGAGGGCGGTCGGGTGTATTTCTAACTATCTAGCATTAGCTGACTGATTAGTACTGCCTCTGTCTGGACCTCGCGGATCCGACACTTGTGTTACTCGCCTCGAACTCAGCTTCACCGTCCTCGATTCGCTGGTAGCCTCCTGCGACGTTGTCTGTGTTCATCCCGTACTCGCGCTGTAGTTTTTTCTCCAGCTGTCTCCTTTTCTTCTCCTGCCACCGTGCCAGTTTGGCGTACTCGTGCATTTTGAATCCAAAGATCTTGGGCACGAATCTTTCGACAGGGTGGATGGGCACCAGATGTTGATATGCCTGGAAAAACATGCCTGGGAAACTCGTTCCGAAAAATGCACCATCTATTGAAGCATGTCTACCTGATTTGGGGTTGTAGAGATCCTCGCACTTTGGACAGTAGAGCTTGACTGCGCTCGTCCTTGGAGTATCATTTAGTCCGACGGGAAGAAGAGGCTGTAGATAGCAGTGAACGCGAGGGCAGTACCCAAAGTCCCCATTTCTGTACTTTTCCATCATCTTTTGCAGCCCCCGGGCGGTGATAATGTATCTGGCGTGCACCAATCCGTAGAAATACCGAGCATTCGCCTCTATCTGGTCCTTAATTTCGTTCGAGAGTTCATCCACTTCTTTAAATGGTTAATAAAAACCTGTTTTTGAGACCCATGTTTATGGTTTGTCCTTGGACTATTTTTGTAACTCACTCTCACTATCCGTTATCAAATCAATAACGTATTGTAGATGCTCAACCTCGCCATTTAAACCCGTCAGATTAAATCTGTCCAGGATATACTCAACATCAATATCGCAAAAGTACTCGTTGCCCCGTATTCCGAGAAACCAATCTATCCAATATTCTAAACAAATCGGTAAACATTATTGCAAGTTAATACTGTGTCTATTTTTCTTCTTCTGGAGTCCAGCAGCTTTTATTAAGCACCAGCCACGTCAGCCAGAATCAACCAACTCACCACTAAACTCCGAAACAGATTCGCTGCTCGAGTAATCTTCCTCAACATTCGCATTAGCTGCCGACATTTCCCTGAAACTAGCGGTGGTGGAATAGTGTTTGAAACAGGTCTTTACCAGCTGAGCCCAAATCGTCGGGTGGAGCCTTTCGCTTCTTCCCTGCCATACACCCATACACACGCTTTCTCCTACTCCACGCTATACACACAAGCAACAGGCAGAATAGCTCGCTGAGCCCTACACAATAGAACGAAAGAAGTTGACGATACATGTTTAGAGCGGAAAATGCACTTGTTGAAGTTGTTAGGTAGCTCGTTTTCCGAGGGTATGTTTGCTTTGAGGTTTGAGGATATTGGGCATCTTTCAGATTCATGACCTTAGAATCATTCAATAATTCACAAATGGATGGTTAACATTTAATACAGCTATAGGTGCTGACTCCGAACAAAAAGGTGAAACAGACGTTGAACTACCTACTGTCAATGCAAGCCTTGATGGGAGTTACGTAGCGACGGGAGGCAAAGGTACATTTTTTGGTTCTTGTTTTATTCCTTTCTTTGCCTTTTTTTATACATGTTATTAACACACGGTTGATGAAGATGGTAATGTTTACATCTTCTCTACGGAGCCGATCAAGAGAATTGTGACTTCCATAATCAATAATCGAGCGGAGAATGGCAACACAAATGGTCGCACAACAGGAGTAACCGACACAGTCTCTGAACCGATAAACCTCGAAGGCATTGACGCAACCTCAATATTGACCAAAGTAGCCAACCTTTCGCATAGATCTGGAGTAAATGTTGTCCGCTTTTCACCGCCATCTTCTAGTATGCCCCCAATACTGGCTGTTGGATGCAACGATGGTAGTTTACACATTTGGCAGCTGATTACAGTCACGACTATCGAGGATCCGGTTAGTGACGTCAATGGGAGGTCATCTGGCAACCAGGGAAAGGGTCAGAGCCGATATGACACTTCACAGGATTGGATTTTGAGATATGAGTTCAAAGGACATACGAGAGGTATGCAAAGTCCTTGATGGGGTTCTATTTACAATACTAACTGTCGTTGCTAAAAGCAATTGTCGATCTGGCATGGTCTCCAGACTCTCGGATACTGGCATCTGTGGGAACGGCTAACGAATGTTTTCTTTGGAGCACAGTTCACTTCCAATCCGAACCGCTGAAAAAGCTCGATCACCATACGGGCCCGATAAAAGGTGTGGTGTTTGACCCCGGGAATAAGTTTTTCGCTACAGCATCAGATGATGGCACGTTCCAAATATGCTCTTTCAAATGGATATCGAAACGAGAGCTAGAAACAAAAGTATACCACAAAAATGCCAAAATTTACCAAGGAAGCACACTTTCTGCTTATTTTCGGCGGTGTAGTTGGTCACCCGATGGAGCGCATATTGCTGTTTCGGGCTCTATTAATGGACGGCTTCCTGCGGTATCCATCGTCGAAAGAGTATCTGGTGAAAGCGATATAAGCTTGCTGGGACACGAAAGGCCTTGTGAAGTGGCTGCTTTTGCGCCCCGTGTTTTTCTAACAAGTGCAGAAGAGGAAACATACGACAACTATTTCACAGTAATTGCGACTGGGGGTGAAGATAAGAGCTTGGCGATATGGAGTACTCTGAATCCACGACCATTATTGGTTGCTAGAAACATTTGCACAAAGACCATATCAGATATATCTTGGGGACCGGAAGGCGATATACTCTACTGCACTTCTCTGGATGGCTCTCTGACCATCATCTTATTTGAAAAGGGCGAGTTGGGCTTGCCTGGCAAGCCAGCGTTAGCCAATAAAAATCTCAAAAAGCTCGCTGCGGATCCGCAATACTGGGACGAGCTGTTCAGTTTAGCGAGTCCAAAACAGGAAAAGACTATCAATGATTCCCATGGCGAAAACGGAGACGGCGATGTGGAAATGACACCAATTCGAGAAGTTGACCGACGCAAGAGTTTATCTCGCACACAGACACCTGAGACTAATATTAAGACGCAAACAGACAATAAAAGTGGGAATGTCAACGCTAATGAGACGCCAGTACAAACAGAAGTAACGCCGGTGATCAAACAGAAATCGTCAATGAAGAATGGCAGGAAAAGAATAACGCCGATGCTAATATCGGCTGGAAGGAATGGACATATACAGAGTCCAAGTGCCTCGTCTAATTCATCCAAAGCAACCACAAGTAGCCTAGAATTCAGCAAACCATCCCAAATGGTTCCTAAAGATGGAAGCACGCCTCTTTCCATTGGTGTCAAACGACCACTTGCCAAAGACACTGCTATTCAACCAGGAGGAGCAGGTGCAAATCCAGCGGCGTCAACCACAAACGGTGGCGCTTCCCTAAAGAAAAGACATACAGAAGTAGATGAAGTGGTCGTTGAATACCTCAAGACTGCCGTTATAAACCCTGTTAATATAATATCGCAGGTAAGATTGGCAACGCCAAAGGTCAGGTCTACATTCACTATATCACCCTGTTCTGATACAACGATTAAGTTGGAGGTGCGAAACGGAAGTGGGAACGAGCAGATTCCTTCCAGAATAACAGTCTCGAGCAAGAAGAAAACAATATTTACAGATTTCATCCCAAAGCATATCCTGCTTGCAACAGGGAGCCAGCAATTCTGGGCCGTTGCAACAGAAGATGGCGTATTACACATCTATGGCTTTAATGGTCGCAGGCTACTGCCGCCAATTGTCCTAGGAAGCGCGACCTCGTTTTTCGAATGCCACGGTTCTTATCTGCTTGCGATCACAAACACTGGCATTGTACACTCCTGGGACATTACGAAAAAAAGAGCAATGCATTCGCCAGTGTCCATTCTGCCGCTTTTGGACTCGAGTTTACGTTATACGGATGACGGGATAGTGAGGGCGGGCAACATTGTTGAATGTTCCATTAACCACGTTGGCGTTATTGTCATTACACTCTCGAATGGGAATGGGTTCATCTACAACACCGTGATGGAGACGTGGCAGAGGATTAGCGACTCATGGTGGATTTTTGGATCTCACTACTGGAACGGCAGTAGCATTAAAAGCATAAATGAGTCATCGTCTGGCCCTTCAGCCGGCTCTTCTGCACATTCTTATGTAGGCGGGATTATAGGGATGGTGGAACAGCGGACAAACGAAGAGTTTGTGAGAAAGGGCCGTTCGCGGATGTTCCAGACAATGGCAAAGTCCATGCTTATGCGCGAAGGGTTTGAAGGGTTTGAAAATGTGGTGTCTATTGCACATTTGGAAAACCGGCTTTCTGCGTCCGTGCTCTTGGGAGATGCACAAGAACTGAAAAAAATGGTCGTGATGTACTCGAGAAGGATTGCCGATGAAGGGATGAAGGAGCGGCTCCAGGAACTCTGTGTCCAGCTGATGGGGCCGCTGCTGGACTTTAACAAGGAGGACACAAAATGGGAAGACGAGATTTGCGGGATCCCCAAGGTGGAGCTTCTGAAGGAAGTGATTCTGGCAACCGCGAGAAACCGAGAGATGCAACGAGTGCTGATTCCCTTTGCCCAAGCTGTGGGGATCCTGGAAGACGAACTTGTATAGTAGCAAACCCTTATAATGTTATTTATCTGACACAACTTTATTCTCATTGACAGCAGGCGGATGGTGGTAGGTCCGGAAATTGGAGCTGGAAGCTTAATTATCAGTGGAGTGCCGCCTATTCGAACCTTTTCGATCATTAGATCTGAGAAATCTGATCGATCAGATAGTACGATCGCATATTAAATTTTCACCATGCAGTCAGAATGCCCCGTGCCGTGCCTCCGGTGGAATCACCTCACTCCATAATTATGTCCCGCCAATCTCTTGGTTTTCTGCCCAAGCTTTTTTCTTCCTCTTATTTTCTTCTTCTTACTGTCTAGCCCCTCCTATCGTGTTTTCGCACTGCTTGGTGGCTGCCTTTCTCCATGAACACCTCAACCTACGCCATTACGGGCATGACCTGCTCTGCCTGCACATCGGCGATAACCTCTGTTCTTGAAAAAACAGAAGGCATCTCCAGTGTATCGGTTGCCCTTGTGACTGAACGGGCCACCATCACTCATGACGCTAAGGTTATTCCCCCAGAGGAGGTGGTTGAGATTATTGAAGACTGTGGGTTTGGTGCTTCGCTAGTGTCGTCGGAGCCGATTGAAAATCCTCAACACGAAGGTGGAAAACCAGGAGCAAATGCGACAACCAAAAGCTCCAAAACCATATCTCTCAAAATCTTTGATATGACTTGTTCTGCCTGCACAAACACGGTTGAGGAGACACTCAGCTCGTTGGATGGAGTCGAATCGGTGGTTGTAAATCTGGCAACAGAAGAAGCAAAAGTCGTCTACGACTCCTCGAAAGTTGGGGTTCGGGACATGGTCAATGCAATAAAAATTTGTGGATTTGAATCCCTGGTGCTCTCTTCTATCGATGACAAGGGTCAACTTGAGTCTCTGAAAAGGACAAAAGAACTGAAAATATGGCGAGGACGACTGATCGGGAGTGTGGTCCTAAGCTTACCACTGTTTCTATTCAACCACATTATGCCCCTGAGCTCCAGCAGTTTGGCAAATATCACTCTGATTCCTGGACTATTTGTTATAGATATTATTTCTTGCATCCTGTCTGCAATCGTTGTATTTCGATTCGGCGGCCACTTTTTTCAACATGCATGGTCCAGTATAAAGCTTGGCTCTGCAACTATGGACGTTCTGGTCTCTCTCTCCGCGGGATCGGCCTTTTTCTATTCAGTGTTTGCTGTTCTCTTTGGACTCTATAAAGGGTTCATAATGCGTCCTCGTGTCTTGTTTGACACTGCTGCCGTGTTGATTGCTTTCATCAACATTGGCAAGTATCTGGAAAACAGGGCAAAGGGGCAAGTCTCCTCCGCTCTTTCTCAATTGATGCAGTTGGCCCCTTCCAAGTGCACAATTTTCAAAAACTACAATTTCGAAAATCCTTCAGGAAATGCAACAAACGTGGAGGAAATTTCGGCCGACCTGATCCAAATTGGAGACGTTGCATTACTGCTTCCTGGAGCTAAAGTTCCTGCGGATGGTTATGTCGTTTGGGGTTCATCTTTCATTGATGAATCCTTGCTTACAGGAGAATCCAAACCTATGTTCAAGAAAGTAGGCGATAGGGTAGTTGGCGCTACAGTGAATAGCACGGG
Organism: Alloascoidea africana; assembly: GCA_030581615.1. NCBI lineage: Eukaryota > Fungi > Ascomycota > Alloascoideomycetes > Alloascoideales > Alloascoideaceae > Alloascoidea > Alloascoidea africana. The sequence goes on along the minus strand of JAKTTT010000046.1, from coordinate 138,042 downwards.
AACGCTGCACGTCAAGATCACAGAGGTTGGAGGAGACACCCAACTACAGCAAATTATCAAGCTCGTCAATAATGCACAAACTAATAAGGCACCGATTCAACAATATGCAGATCTGATTGCCTCGTATTTCGTTCCTATTGTCATTTCATTGGGCTTACTGACTTTTGTTACGTGGATGGTCCTTGTATCTGCTTTGGACGAGCCTCCAAAGGCTTTTAGAGACCAAAGTGAGTCTGCCTTTTTCATAAGCTTTGAAATGTGCATCTCTGTTATTGCAGTTGCTTGTCCTTGTGCTCTGGGTCTCGCCACACCAACAGCAGTAATGGTTGGAACTGGTGTGGGCGCACAGAGAGGTATTCTGATCAAGGGTGGTAGCATACTGGAGAAAGCCAGCAAAGTTAGCTGTTTTGTATTTGACAAAACAGGCACGCTTACAAAGGGTAGTATGACTGTTGTTCGAGACGAGGTAAATACACAAGGCATGGACCGAGAGGTTTGGAATTTGATTGCTAGTTTGGAGAGCAAGAGTGAGCATCCTATTGGCAAGGCTATTGTACAACATGCCCTGAAGAGATTAGGAGGTCATGAAGAACAGCACAATACCGAGGAACAAGATTCGTCAACTTCGAAACTTGATCCAGATACTGTTGTCGAAGATGTTGTGATCACCCCTGGTGAAGGAATTCTAGGAAATATCAAGTTCCAGAATAACCTGTACGCAGTAGCGTTAGGAAACTTGAAGATGATGCAAAATCAGAATATTTCAGTGCCGGACGATGATTTAGATCATCTACTTCCCGCCTCAACTGCTTATTCACATAACTCGGCGACGTCAGAAACAGTCATCTACATTGCAATTAGCAATACCTTTGTAGGAAAGCTGTATGTTGAGGACCAAATCAGACCAGATGCTTCAACAACTATTCAAAACTTGAGGAGGCTTGGGTACCGAGTAATGATGGTTACAGGAGATTCAGAGAAGGTTGCAAAAGGAGTAGCCATGAAGATTGACATTCCCTTGGATATGGTGCGCAGCGGAGTTTCACCGATTCAGAAGCAAGAAATCATTGCAGATTTGGAAAATGGAATATGGCAACAAGAAGGTTTCAAGGGCATTTTGGGGAAGAAGAAAAGGATCAAGCCACAGCGGGTTTGCATGGTTGGTGATGGAATCAACGATAGTCCAGCTCTCGCAACGGCCTCGATAGGAATGGCTGTTGCGTCAGGCACTGACATCGCAATCGCAACAGCAGATATTGTTCTAGTTAAACCAGAGCTTTGTCTGTCGGATACGATGGCATCTATGCTATTAGCCAAGGCCACCTTTCAACGTATAAAGATTAACTACATTTGGGCTGTTGTGTATAACTTGTTGGTTATACCCTTTGCTATGGGCGTGTTTGTTCCTATTGGCATCATGATGCCTCCTATGGCCGCTGGAGCTGCCATGGCTTTCAGTAGTGTTTCGGTTGTTATTTCAAGCCTGTTGTTGAAAAGATGGGACCTACCCGAGTGGATTCTCAAAGACGAATCTTCGTCCAGTAATGCTGGAAATAGCCTGAATGCAGTACATAGAAAGCATCCAAATCCTTCGGTCTTTTCTCTTTTGGGTGATCTAGAATCGGGACTGGTCAACAAGCACGGTTCTAAAGGTATGAAAAACAGACCTTTATTACATCAGTTTAGAATATCAGAACCAGGAAGTAGTGCAGGTCTACACGAAGAAGCCTACTTTTCCGATTCTGATGATGATGATGATGATTATGTGGATGAGGAAGGAGAAAGGGTATACAGAAATCAGAAGAAGAGGCAACAGCAACAAGCTTGGGGTTCAGGATTTGGAACTGTTAAGGAAAAGCTTGGCCGGTTTTGGGAAAATCTACGCTCTCCATCTTCCTCAAAATCGCAACAATATTACGATGTTTAATAATCATTTCTGGGAGCGTATCATAGGTTCTCGCTCATTTCACTTTAATGTTTTCCTGTTTATGCGTTTTTTGTTAAATTTGCTTCGTTTTCTCAGTAGTTAATACATGAAGATTCTGTATTTATGAACGGCAACATGCTATAATGTCCAGCCAGATCTGGCACAAGACGAAAATCAGCGAAACGTCTCGACATCACGTGCACAGAGAGATCATCCCTTTTCTATGTCGCTCGGCCTACCCTTCGAAAGTAGGCAATAGCAGTTCTAGCTATTTGTGTTCCGCTTCAGATGGACTCTGTTTTAGTTTCTTGCTTCCCTAGTTCTTCTTTCCTAAACAATTCTTGACTTCACCGCTTGAAAGCGTTTGACGCGTCTTAATCTATAACTTTATTATTTCGGAGACTAAGAGACTCCACTAATTCATGGTCACCGCGCTTGACCACTTTTACCAATAAACAATCCTTATATCTTTTTGCAAACACGTTGTGGGTCAATTTACCAGTTACTTTTTATCATAAAAACTAGCAAAGAGATTGCAAGTACACAATGATGGATTCAACTGTTGGAGGAGCTAGAGCCAAGGCCATTCACCAGAATATGAATGTTGGCGGAGCACCATACTTCAAACCAAGCGTGAAAAAGATTTTTGGAACAACAGCCAGAAATCAGAAGGGATTCGCTTGCTCGTCATACTCAAATACAATTGCTTATGTTGCTGGAGCCGGCGTGGTCGTTGTGAAGCTTTCTCCCGAGGGCACAGTATCCTCAGAACGGTTTTTGTGCTTAAACAACATCAAAAGTGGTGTCACCAAGAGCAAAGAATCTGCACCTTCAGAGTCGAACGGGTATCTCAATCTTACTACTGGGAAAAACGAATTATTTGTCTATAGAGAGGCTGAGAATCAGAACGAAGGATGCGCTCATCTAAGCAATGGCAACGGGATTAGTACCGGAGGAGGGACAGATTCCAAGGCACCCAGATCTCCAGGGAAAGTCTCTCCAAGCAGAAACGCATTAAGAAACAAACCAAGATCAATCTCTCATATCGCTCTTTCAATGGATGGACAGCTTCTCGCAGTTGGGGAGTCAGGATACCAGCCACGGATACTTATTTATATGCTTTCACAGCCGATACTTGAAGCGCCAAGGGCAATCATTTTCAAGCATAGTTCTGGCGTACGGTGCCTTTCGTTTTCGCCGTGTGGAAATTATCTGTCAAGTCTTGGACTTTCAAATGACGGCTTTTTACATGTGTGGTCCTTGAGAAATCTTTCTAACAGCTACAACAGAATTCAGCTATATGCCAGTAATAAATGTATATCTGTGGTTAATCAAATCCTGTGGATATCAAAGCACAAGTTCATAACCATTGGCCTGCGGCATGTTAAACTGTGGGACATTACTATAAATAAATTGGAAGACGGAGACAACGTTTTGGGGAAATGCAAAATTTTAGATGGTAAAAATGTCATTATGGGGGAGACGTTAATGGGCAATTTTGTCTCACTGGCCCTAGTTCGAGATAATAGTTTGGTGATTGCCACTGACGATGGCAAGATTAGCACTTTAGATGATGCTTATTCCGAGAAGAAATCGTCTAACCTAGCTTTGAATCCAAAATTTGATCTTGGAATGTCGATTAGTGCAATGGCCTTGGACAGCAAGAAAAGGCTATGGATAATGCCGATCAACTCCGACTGCATATATACCATGGAATTATTCGGTGACTCTTCAGCTTCAACAGAATTCAACATAACCAAGGACAAGATCGCCAGCCCAGCGCAGTTGGTTAGGAAATGGAATAATAATAAAAACTGCGACCCCACGGTATCTGAGCAGCATATGGCCCTTCAGTTCTTGAAAGACGGCTCCCTGATTCTACTTAGTAAAGACGGAGACATTCGTAGGTTCCATGCTGACCAGTTGGATGCTTTGGAAAAAGAGGTAAACATAAAGTCGGCGCTTCCACTGGTCCAAGGAAATAGTGGTGACAATGTTGGCTTGAAAATAATACCTTTCTCAAAACAGTGCCGCTTTCTGACTTGGTCTTCAAATGGAAACATTAGATTATGCTCTCTAAGTGAGAAAGCGAATGAGATGGAACAATTGGTTATGCACAGTAAGATTTTTCAAAACAGCGATAACACTGAACCTGATTTTGAAAACAGCCTACAAACGGTGACACTTACCTCAAACAACGAAATCATCACAGGTGATAGATACGGAATTATCGTTATTGCAAAAGTTGAAAGACCAGGTGAACCAGTCTTTGTGGCTAAAGCACACGAATCTTCGATCAACGATATTAAACATGCCACTTATGATCACTTTGAGCTAATATTTTCCATTAGTCGAGATCGTACGATCCAGATATTTTACAAATCTCTTGAAAGCGTCAAAGAGGAAAAAGACTTTGGCTGGAAAGTGTTACAGACCATTATTGAACACAAGGGAAACGTAACAAGGATCGAAACTTCTCGAGATAACAGGTTCATCGTGACTTGTTCCATAGACAGAACAATAGCCATACACGAGATGACCAGCAGTTTCTTTGACAACAGCGTTCGCTTCACGTTAGCCAAACTAATTACACTGAAATCAACACCAACAGATATATGCTTGTTCGAGGACAACGGTGAACAAAAGCTGGTTGTCTCAACATGCGATAAGAACATATTCGTCTTCAGTTTCCCCAATGGAGCTTTAAAATCATCCTTCAAGCCTGAGGATTGGGAAGGAAATGGTCTGGTGCTTGATCATATCTGCATAGCAAATCATTGTGATTTTGGAGCAATTTTGCTTGGAGTCGGAAATGATAAGAGCGTTAGGGTATATCTTTTAGAAACTGGCCAGCTGATTGCCACCAATTGGGGCCACTCTGAATCGATTCTGAGCATTAACGCCATCAACCCTGAGAGAGCTCTATCGGAGAATCACTTTTTAACAACAGGAACTGATGGATGCATTTTTGTATGGGAGCTGATACCTCTAAACATTGGGAATACGTTGGGAAATAATGGGAGCACAGCAACCCCAATTCAACCTGGATTCTGTGAGTTTCCCAGCCCATCGGGCAAAGTCGTCAGGAAAGTTATGTCAAAAACGGAGTTGCTTGGTGATATGTCAAGCCCTCGAACTAGACTGAACACAGCCGGAAGATCAGCCGCTTCTCATGAAGACCCTAGTAAAGGAAAGCTATCCTCACCAGAAAGACGCTGGAGAGGAAGAGCATCTCTATCTCCCAAGAAAATTGGTGGAACACCATCAAGCCCTAGTCGAGAAACAGAACAGTTTCTGACTGGAAGTCCAAGCACCACATGTCCCAGCCCTCATACCCCAATAAAATCTAGACCATCTAGTCGTGCTTCTTCTGCGGCGGTGCCTATTACGAGGTCACCCGTGAGAGTTAATAAATCGCCACCAGATCTTGAACTTTTGATTCATAGTCTTAAGGCAGTTCAGGACTACTATAAGCATCCGGCGGCCACAAACAGCAATCACCTCCAAAGTTTGAGACTTGAGCTGAAAGAAACCCTTCGGGTGCTTGGCGACGAAGACGATAGCCTAGATAGATCGCGAATGGACCAAATTCTCGAGCAGTTTGGCGAGAAATTAGTAGGAATATTCGAGCAGAAAATGGCCACACGGTGATGAGCATGCAGGTATTATTGTATTATTGCCACAGTGGCGCATGGATGTTAAAAGCGAGATGCGTGTAAATAAGTACCAGGAGAATCCACAGAAAGGATCTCTTCTTTCCTCAGTTACCAGCCTAAATCCGTAATCTTTAAATATGAGTTCTCTAAGCTCTGCATTTTCTAACCTCAGCGTATGTTTGCGTTCCTGTGCCGGCTTTTTTTCTGACGGAGCCAAGTGATTATGGCTTGGAGTACTAATAAAGCGTGCGGGCTTATCGTCAGTTAAACGACTTACAAGAAAGGTTTAGTCTGGAGAATATCAGAGTATGTTGTAAGAATATCACAGTTCTTACTGTTAAGAACTTCATCAACTTGAGTCTTATGGTCTAACGCACCTACAGTCGACCGGATCTTCGTTAAGAGCGCGGTTTGAAACGGTTCGTCCGTTCTCCGAGTTCTTCAACTTCTCACAACTGTCAAAACCGCAAGGGTTGGGCGACTTGCAAGCTAGACTTTCCTACAATCTCAGCTACTTTGCCACGAACTACGGTCTGGTGATAGCCTCGCTTTCCATCTACTCCTTGCTCACTAATTTCCTCTTGCTGTTTGTTATTGTTTTTGTTGTACTGGGCCTTGTGGGAATATCGAAACTGCAAGGCGAAGACCTGAATGTGTTTGGTATTGTGAAGTTGAATACAAGCCAGCTCTACACAGGACTCGGTGTTATTGCAGTTCCTTTGGGTATTATAGCAAGCCCTATTTCTACAGTGCTGTGGCTTATCGGTGCAACTCTTGTCACCGTTGGAGGTCACGCATCGTTTATGGAAAGGCCGATCGAAATTGCGTTTGAGGAGGAACAGGTTTAGACATTATTATAGAAGTTTAGGGTATTATGGGCACGAAGTAACAGTTTTGCCTTTTGATTTTTGGTGTGAAGTACAGGCTAATAGAAGCGCATAATCTCCTTAGTCAAGTTACTCAAAGATACAGGAGCTATAGCTCTTTTTACTGATGAAGTATGATGTGCTATTACGCTTTGGGGGAACCAGATTTCATTGAATTGCCAACATGCAAAAATCATTTCGTTAACATATCAACTAGAACAAAAGGAAACAAAAAAACCCATTGCTTTTCCCTTCCCATTATAGATATATAATTTTCTGCTATTTCAATTATCGAATGTTGTTGCATTATCGAAAGCATGGGGTTAAAAGTAAAAAGTCTGTTTCCAATCCAGCAGTTGTAAGAACATGATTGAATTAGATGTTAAGCTTGGTTCTTCTCCAGTGTCTCCTCTTGTTGTTATATCTGATTTTGTTGTTCGTTCTCAATCTGATCCATTGTGGAAGAGGTCTGTTTTGCTTCTGGGCTTTGGCAAGCTTGAGCTTGGTCTTTAGAGATTTTTGGCTCTAAAACATAGGGTTAGTAAACTATACCAATCGTTCTACACTGTCTTGATGAATTAGAGGGAGTCGGAAAGGGATGTACAGAAATCTTGTAGATAAATCGTAGTGAGTGTCTTTGTTGAAACACCATCTTAGAAAATTATCATCGAATCAAACTTCGCAGAGAGATATCAAACAATTATTTCATATTATCGATGAACAAGTAAACCCCAACCCTATAATCGCTCGCAAACTTTCAAAGTAGTTACTCACAGGCATTGTGACTAGTTTTGCTGTTGGTTTACAGTGCCAGTAGTTCAGGTTCTCAAAGTGTCAACTGTTACTTGTCAAGAGTGTCGTTCTCAGATGTACGCAGCTGCGGATTTCTGACTGCTCTTTCCAGTAACGGCAGGGATTCCCAGAGAAGACTGTGGTTTCCTTATTGGGAAGGTGTAATAGGTCATGTGGGTAACCCTCAGAACGTGTGCAAACTTTTTGGTCTGGCAGAACGTCACTTGCACCATCTGAAATCTTGGAGGAAACACCTAGTGAAGAAACAGTTCTAGTTCCGAAACAGCACTACGAAATGGCTACTGGTATGCTAAACTTTGCTTTGTTTTGTTTTCAGCGGGTGCGAATATAAGAGAGAAATGAACAAATGCGTTTGTCCAGGGATCAATGTTCGATATCGAGTGCACAAGCTTTCATACTCAACAAATGCTTCAAGATAAAGAGGGCATGATATTATTAAATGTGTTTCTCAAAGCTTCAAGTTCAAGATTCTCACTTATTCTCGTGGCTGTAATTATGACCAACTTTTTAGAGAACCCAAAGCTAACCTACAGTTTTGAATAATAGAAAACGTTACGCTAGGACCACAGGCCCGTGACAACTCCTTCACCTTTGGTGTTGCCCGCATCTACGCCTCCTTCAACGACACATTCGTTCATGTTACTGACCTCAGTGGCAGAGAAACAATTGCACGAGTTACTGGAGGTATGAAGGTCAAGGCCGACCGTGACGAGTCCTCTCCATACGCTGCCATGTTGGCTGCTCAGGACGTTGCTGCCAAATGCAAAGAAGTTGGAATCAACGCCGTCCATGTCAAAATCAGAGCCACCGGAGGCACGCATACCAAGACACCAGGCCCAGGTGGACAGGCTGCCCTAAGAGCTCTTGCTCGTTCCGGTCTCAGAATTGGCCGAATTGAAGATGTTACCCCAATCCCATCCGACTCTACCAGAAGAAAGGGTGGTAGAAGAGGTCGCAGACTTTAATTTTCGCCTATACAAGCTCAAAACTACCTCTTTTTACGTATATATCGTGTATATGTATATTCATCTCACCCTTGTGTTACCATATCAACATAACCCCTAACCCTCTATGAAAATGGAACCCGTTCAACTCTTTGGATGTGCATGATTTTTGTGTCTCCTGTCAAAGTAAATCAAGTTTTAAAAGATTGTTGCCTTCTCGGCATTTTGTAAACTTCCAGTGACAATCCTAATATCTTTATCATTGAATGTAAAGAAAATTGACTGAAACTTTTCTGAAGTGTAAATACTTGGAGGTTTCACGAAAACCATACTTCCCATATAGTGCCCAATTCTGGTGTGCGGGTAAGCACAGAAAAAGTTCAAACCTCCATTTGCGTTCAAGCCAGTCTGAGCCTGAGCATCCAACTAAAACATGATAGAGCTCGACTCCTCTAACCTACCCCAAATAGCTGATTCAGCGGGCGATGGTTCCCAAAATCCTTCTGGCCCGGGATCCCTTAGTACATTTCCGCCGGATGTTTTCGCAAGAATAGCTCCTGACCTGTTTTTGCAAAGACATTTGGCGAAGGGGTTAAGGCCAATCTCACTTCGAAGAGTAGACGAATTTAGATACGTCAAGATTGGAAAAAATACGTTTGGACGGTATGCTAATGAGGCAGATAATTCGAATAGTGGATTGGATTCAGAATCAATGGATGAGGATGTAAAAGCTATCCAAATTAGAGAGCGATCAAGTGTCCTTGGCTCATCCGTACTGAAATCAGGTTCTACAACACTGCTTTGCTCAATTACAGGCGGGTTGATACCACTTGAGGATGATTCAGATGAATTTTTAAGCTCCCCAGCCGCAATTTACCCTGTTGTTGAAGTTGCAAGAGGCAGGCATGGTGCCCCAAGCGATGAAGAGACGATTCTCAGCCAGAAGCTATATGATACTTTTCTTCACTCTTCAATTCTTAGCAATAAAGATCTGTTGGTCGCCAACCTAGGAAGAAGATTTCTAGATGATGACTCACGCAAGGAAAAGACCGTGTATCCAGAAGATGAGAGTTCTGAAGAGAGTGAAAGCTTAAATCTGAATCTTGGACTGGAACAGAAGTTTGCTTTCGTGCTATACGCTCATATTGATATTTTTTCTCGCTCTGGGCCTTTATTTGACCTTGCATGGGGCGCTCTCATATCTGCTCTGGAATCGACAAAACTTCCTTTTGTATACATGGACGAAACGAAAGCAATGGAGATGAATCTAAAAGTCGGTATAGGGAATAGAAATGTCCGTGCTATAAAACAGCAGATATGGCCCGTCTGTGATTACAAAAGATTCAAAAATCTGAATTTGGATACTAAGAATTTGGGCTGGAGCAGCACATTTGGGGTTGTGAAGCTGCAGACTGACGTTACAACAGTAAAAGAGTCTAGTGAAGGAGATGATGATGATCAGATGGATCTTGACGACCAAGAAGATCTTCCTAGTGTGATCATTGCTGATTTAGAAAACGAGATTGAAGAGTCATCCATAAGCACACGAATAAACGTGATACCTGGAAATGACAGCACAAATTCAAGAATTTTAAAGAATGTTTCGATTCAATGTCTTGGAACGGATGTCACAAAAGACGACATAAAGAAGGCATTTGAATTAGCAAGATCGCGCTCTCAAGACATGATTAAGAGAGTAATAAATTAGTGTTTAGTTATAGAATTGGACAAATGGAACCCTTGTACAATAATATGCTATGCTTTTAGGCAGAGGGCATATGAAACAGATGAATCGCCATTTTGGTGATGCAGCACACTCTTTTCCCATGGATGGTTGGGATTTTGGTTGGTCTTACATATAGGTATACCAACTAATTGTTCTCTCAGTTTTTAAGCTCATTGGCAAAGCTTAAGTTTTTTCATAAATAGAAGCATAGTATCTGAAATTGAACGCACACTTCCCGGCCTCTCGCAGTTGGCTGGTCGAGTGGTTGCACAGTGGCTGTTCAGAGTTGCCGTGGTGGCTGGGCTTTTTTGGTATTTGAGTCCTTCCGGGGTGTAAGGAGGAACGCCGTATCCAACTATATGGCCCAACTAGGAAATATATAAAATTCACCTGCATGCAGGGTTCAAACTCGTATCGACCAGCCATCCCACATACGAAAATCCAGCGGCCGTTAAATTGAGGCAAATGCCTTGTTTCCATAGTTTGGCTCAAGCACTCGTTAAAATATCAAAACCAGACCAATATTTTATTTTCATCATAAAGCTTTCTTAATTTATTTTTTATTTCTTCAACTTTGCATTCATTGGCCCTTTCTCCCTTCATTTCACTTTCTTCTGATCTTCGGGGCCTATAAAACAACACATATAGCATTCTCCTTCATTACAGGCACATTTTTTGAATTATTCAGGTCTCTAACAAATTTGGTACGCAACCAGAAGCAGCAATGAGAAACAGCGATCCTTTCCAAAGTTCAAATGGCATGCAAGCACATCGCACCCGATCGCTACAGCTTCTGGAAAAACAAGGTTCCAATCATGTCAAATCTTTATCAGAAGCATTTAACTATTCAAATTCATCCATAATACAACCTACAAAACGACAAAAACAGCTGGAAAGTTCGGAGCTCACAGAAATACGACACTCAAGTGGAACATTGCCCAGTTATATGCCAACGAGACGGAATTCTTCGCTTACCAAAAAAGCTAGAAAGAAAAGGTCAATTGGAATCATAACTTCCTTAAAAAATTTCCCAACCAGGATTTTCAGTTCTGGAAATGACAATAGCGGTACTCTTGAAGAACCTTTTACTTTCAAGGCACAACGTCCACAACGGAAATTATTACAAAACCTAACAGAGGTTTCGGTATTAAGAACTGAGGTAGATACTAATACACCTCACCAGTCTGCGGTTGAGCCTGGATCTCCTTTCAATTATTTGCAAAACCATGATCCTGAAACACCTTGTTCACAGTGTTTCGTACATGATGGGCTATTCTTCTCCAAGTATTCAATATTATCCCCCTCACCAAAGCAACTCTGGTCTCCCACAACGGAGCGGACCAAACAGCATAGTCTCAAGAGAAGAATTTTTGGAGATAATAGTGATAAAATCGAAAGGTGTTCGCGAAGCGTGAGCACAGAGTTTCAACAATTGAGAATCAGTTCATTATATTCTTCACCTGTTTGTGAGACTATACCCCAAATTTCCCAAGGAAGTATGCTCCACTTATCAACATTTTCAGAGATCTCAGGGGATAGAAAGCCAAATTTAATCTCTTCCCAACAATATGAAAACTATCAAGAGAGCAAGCCTGATCCATTGGGTATTCCTGAACTCTTAAAACAAATTTTTTCTTATGTTGACGAAATAGTGGTTTCGGAGAAAGCACCACAAACACGGACTAAGCATATTCAAAATGATACCTCATTAAACGGTCTCTATAATTGCCTGCTTGTAAATAGGTTGTGGAATCAAGTTGCAATTGAAGTTATTGAAGAGCGAGTATGTTTCGACAACCACAAATCATGGACCAAATTTGTCGCCAGAACGCGAAATAGAGAGAACGCGCCTGCACACAGTCACTGCAAAGAGATTTTGTTATACAAATTAATGGATGCAAAGCAATCAGAATTAGAAAATATTGCACCTTTTTTGAAGACTTCTAGGGTAGAAAAACTTGAATTCTACATTTCTCCTTTCATAACGCCGCCTCTCGATTTTTTACTACAAGGAAGGCTAAAAACATTGGCACTCCCCGGCAGCAGAGCGCTGACAGACAATATTCTAGCCCAAATAACGGTAAGGTGTCCGCTGTTGGAAACGTTGGACATACGTGTCTGCGATTTTATCACAGATAAGGGCCTAGTCGCAACTGCCAAACACTGTTCACTTTTAAACACAATAAATGTGGGACGCACCAAAAACGGGGACCAAATAACAAATATTTCTGTCATTGAATTGGCAAAACGAACCAAAATCAAGACATTAGGCGCTGCTGGGTGCGCTGTTGGTGATTTAGCAATACTGAAACTGGTGTCGCTGCGAGGCCCTCATCTGGAGAGACTATCCCTCAATAGATGTGTTCAACTAACCAACAGATCTATTTCCAAAATTCTGAAGCACAAATACCTTCCAAAACTTTCTGTTTTAGAACTGAGGGAATGCACACAAATAATGGACATGCGGCCTTTAGTGGGGTTCAAGCGTTACAAAGAGCAGGCTGCAAGGAAAAACATTCTTATTGAGCTATGCCCAGAGTTGAAACAAAGAATGAGAGAGCAAACTCTTGCTATGGATCTCGAGATTTCAAAGAGGATCTTCCAGGATCTCTCTGGCTTTGTGAACAACCCACTTGATGGAGACCTGCCATATGAGAAGTGGAAGGAGATGGTGGTTACCCGCACGCGGTCTAAAAGTAAATAAAACGATCTTAGGCTAAAAAGACCACTTAATAAACAAACAAGAATAACTAGATCGACAGTCGACGAAAGAAATAAAGAATTAGCAGATTGTTATTAGAGTAAAAAATGGGCGAACTGTCTAACTATCAGAGGTTGGAGAAAGTCGGAGAAGGTAGGCAATCATTTTTGGTCAAAAACAAATTGCAAACATTAACCACTCCTTCAAAGGAACATATGGTGTCGTTTACAAGGCTTTGGACTTAAAGCACAACAACCGAATAGTCGCCATGAAGAAAATCCGTTTGGACTCCGAAGACGAAGGTGTTCCTTCAACTGCAATCCGCGAGATCTCTCTGCTAAAAGAACTCAACGATGACAACATTGTAAGGTTGTACGACATTGTGCACTCGGACTCGCACAAGCTTTTCCTCGTTTTCGAGTTTCTCGATCTAGATCTGAAAAAATACATGGAGAAGATCCCAAGGGGCGTAGGACTTGGCGCGGATATGGTCAAAAAGTTCATGAGGCAGTTGGTCGCAGGCACAATGTACTGTCACGCCCATCGTGTTTTGCATAGAGACCTGAAACCCCAAAACTTGTTGATCGATAAAGACGGAAACCTCAAGTTGGGAGATTTTGGTCTTGCAAGAGCATTTGGCGTTCCACTAAGAGCATATACTCACGAAGTTGTGACGCTATGGTACAGGGCCCCCGAGGTTCTTCTTGGTGGAAAACAGTACTCAACAGGTGTTGATATGTGGTCGATTGGCTGTATCTTTGCTGAGATGGTAAACAGGAAACCTCTATTTCCTGGCGACTCTGAAATTGATGAGATATTCCGTATTTTCAGACTTTTGGGAACGCCAACAGAGGAGGTATGGCCCGATATCAACTATTTGCCCGATTTCAAGCCTACCTTCCCCAAGTGGACGAAAAAGGACTTGAACGAGACCGTTCCTCTTTTGGATGAGGATGGCATTGATATGTTGGAGAGTATGCTTGTTTATGATCCTGCTGGAAGGATAAGCGCTAAAAGAGCACTTCAACATTCTTTTTTCCAAGACTCAAATGTCGATTCAAAGCCAAGAGCTCCTCCTGGTGTTTACGTATAACTTGTTTTTACTATTCTTGTTCCTTTTTCTTCCGTCGGTTGTTATGCATTGTGAGTAATTTGAAGCAAGAGCAGAGTAGTAGTGTTTATTATCCAAATATGATACCTCATCCGATTGCAAGTTGGAAAATGCAGTTTATAAAAGTGGATATTTTCAATGCAATGAGTGAACCTGTAAATTGTAGAATTATGCTTTTTCTATCAAACGGCTGTGGATAGAGAGTTAATTATCCGGCTCAACAGCCGTGCGAATAGTAATTCATTACAAACACAAGTTCTACAATAATAAACGTTAAAAGCATCCAGTTAAACTCCAAATAGACATGTGTAAACAACAGATCATCAAAACAAATCATAAGGGTTTCTTGCTGGGTTTGAAACCAAGCACGAAAGCAAGCAAAAACCAACTGTGCAAATATTAGGAGAAGTACAATGCAGGTAACCCAATAAACGAGCAAAACAGAGACCACACAAATCGAATGGGCATCAAAAAAGCCGAGACTACAACTGCACTCATGAGGCGAGTTGAATAAACTAGTTAAAAGGATTTAGAAAGATTGGTTAAGTACCTTTTGGAAAATAAATATATTCGTTCTCGAGAAAGGCAGCTGGCAAATACCACATACTAACCGATATGGTTGGCATTCTCATTAACAGTCAGCTCTTTCCACCAAACAATGCTTCACAAACAGTATTGATAAAACAACTGTATCAAGAACGAGAGTATGAAAATTCCAAGCACTACTTGTGCTGGCGTGTATGAAGTGTCAAATACCAGGGCAACGTCAATAGTTGGATCAAACTTGCTACCATTCTGCTCTGAATAAAAGCCAGTGTCGGACCTAAAGCCGGCTAATGGGTCATCACCAGTTAGCATTATCGAGTTATGATCGGAAATATAAGGATTCTGCGACCGTTGCTGTGGTGGTGGTCCAGCTTCCTGGCATATTTCTTCCATCATGTTATCATATGAACTTTGTTCCAGTGGTTGTAACCCAGACAGATTGGTTGGAATATCTCCGTTGCTGTCTTCTCTCAAACTATCCTGATACTGATCTCTGTAACTGAACTCTGAAGAAAGAGAGCTTTCAGGAAAGTCATTCTTGTTAAAATCAGAATCAACAATTTGTGATTCATCGATAACAAACTCTGTGTCTGTGAATTTAAATGATGAGAAAAAGGGTGAATCAACCGATCCTGAATCTAAATCGCTTTCATCATTATCGCTGTAGTCATAAACATTCTCACGTGTCTCTTGTCGACGACTACTGCATCTTTCTTCATTCTTGAGACTAATGTCCAGAGAGAGTAGGCTTCCACTGAGGGAACTGAACTGTGAGGCATATCCAGATTGTAAACTAGAAACAGAGATATGGGAGTGTAGCATTATCTGTCCAACATTCTTTCTTCCCCGTCTCTCGCTCTTTAAATTCAGCGCATTGAGAGAATTCTTCTTGCCAAGTTTCTTTAATTTTTGCAAGTTGTGTGAGCTTATTCGTCTCTTCTTTTTTGAGTGCACATGAGATAAGTTCTTGAGAAGCTGAAATTCTCTCGTTAACTGTGTTAACTTGTTTGAAAGCTTATTGATCTGTTTTGAAGTTATTGAATTTTTAGTATAGAGGCTTTGTATAGCCATCTTGTCCTTCTTGCTTTCAGATGACAGTCTGCGGACGTCATTTCGAAACGATAGCATGTCCTGTTCTAGTTCTTCATCTTCATCAAGCTGGGACCCCTCAACAAACTGAGTCAAATCAACCCCAATCTCCAAGTTTGTATCTGGATCCAAATTTCGGTCAACTGTGCTCGGGATTGGAGATTTTGTTGTTAATTGGGGCATTTGGTCTAAGTCCGATGACAGTCTTTGTGATGCAGGATGTGGAAAAAATGACACTCTCTTTTGGTGTTCATCACCCCTGTCCTCATGGTTGGCTTTCGACGAATTGGAAGAAAAAGAGGCAGCATCAGAATGGGCAGGAGTATCAAATATGCTATTGTAGTTGGTGAGAGGGCTCTCCGCCTCTACTTCGCCAGCTTCCATTGTCCCTATACTATCGTTCCTGCTCATGCATAAGCTATCAATGACAACTCCGCTAAGCTGTTCAAAAAGACAACGGCACTCGTCTTTGGAGAAGACCAAAGGTTTTGATCCGGAGTGAGACTGTTGAAAATGTAGAACCTGTGCTCTTGCTTCTGAGTCCAACAACGTATTCTGTTCAAGGCCAAGATGGGACTCTAGTATTTGTACCAGTATGATGAAGTTGTTGCATGGGATCTGTTGGGTTGAAGGTGTTAGCCGCCTGAACATGATCCAAGTTAAGGAAGCCGCACTTACCGATCCAGAATCATCTTTATCTAGAACTTGCCACGTCTCGTCAAATGGCGAATGAATCGGAAGATAGGGAATATCCATTAGGTGGGAAAGTTGGAAGGTGAGATGAGATGAGAACCTGACACTCCAGATAACCAAAGAAAGGGGCCATCCACCCATCCACCGGCAATTCAATCCAGTCATAGACATTGGGTCTCAAGAAATTCGGGACATGTCCTGTAAATGAAGACTCTGGAGAGTGTTCCCAAACTACTCTAACTGGCATATTGAGCTTTATTTTTGAAGAGTTCAACTTTGTAACAAGCCGAATCGTTGAACAGTCAGACACAAGGATAACTCTAAAAGCAATCTACTGGAATCGGATTATGATTCAAGACGAGGAAAGAGCCATATGGTAAAGGGAAAAGGTCAGTGTAGTTCGCCTTTCAATTATCCTGATAAAGTTCTGGATGTCTCCCCAAACGCAGTGGATAGGATAAGAAAATTACCCTGATATTCCCTGGAACTACTGCAAATTTGAGCTGCAATGAAAAAGAGAAAGCATTGCAATTGGTACATAGATCTGGGGAAAAAAACGTGTTCAGTATTGCCATGCCTGTTAGATTTCCAAGTTCCCAATCTGTTCATGTGAAAAGATGATGGCTTGCCCGACTCCACAATCAGCAATCCGTTTAAATGCCCAAAGCAAGGAATGAGTTCAGATCGAATTGAGCAATGATGATGCCAGGATTAATACTTTTCATGCTTCATTGTGTATTGTTCCGAATTCGATGAGTATGGCAATTTTATACTATTGCTGGATATGGAGTCTCTCCTCCCTCATCATTAGCAGTAAAAATGGCATATTTTTTGTGATTGCATTCGTAAAAAGGTCAAAGTAGAGGATGGTGCATGTGTCTTAGCCCGGAAAATAGGATCAAACAGCTTTATTGCTAGTCAAAGATGCCCATCACATGAATATAGATGTCATCCTGGTTTAACTAGTTACCGAGAGATGGGGTAAAACCATTGGCATTTTTTATGACTACCCTAGAGTGTTTATTAACATTCCACAATATCCAAAAAAGTATTGCCATTCAACCATAACCGGAAATATCGAGGTGAAAAAAAGTAGATATGACAATACCCCCACATTAATATGCCCTAACTTTGCAGCGGGTTATGATCATTAACTGCTCTATACTTCTTTTTCGAGTGGAGAAATAATATCGTGAATGATGTAAAGGTTTGTGGGCAGTTATTAAGAAGTTTGGAGGACTGAAAGTTGTGGTGATTATACCAATGAACCCTAGCAGCAAGTTTTAACAAAACGTGAGCAAGAGCTGAATCGCCTAGCAGCTGTCGGAGCATTCACCGATCTATATCAAGCGGGAACGTGTGGGCAAGCGTAAAGATCCAGACCCATAATTGCATGGGCTGGAGGCACCATGAATCAGTTCATTGGCGTCTCGGCATTTATTAAATACCTGTAGATAAGAGGAAGCTTGGCTGACGGAAAGGTGTAATGTTTCTCCGAAGTCAATAAAATTATATCAGTAATGCTTACTACCTTGAACATTGCAAATGGTCTGGTCTGATCTATTTTTCGGAAACGCAAAGGTTAGGAAGTGATCACGATATCCATCTCTTTTGTTTTCATGGAACATCCTTCTTTGGCGGATCATTACTGTATAGAATCTAGGCTCAAATAGAAACCACATACTGAAAGTTCCATATGCATGGTCGATTTTCCACGGTTCCCCTACAGTAAGCGATACCAGCTTTTATCTGCCATTAACTCAGAACTCAAGTAGGACCGTGAGTGGTAATCTGCTACTAAGGGAGCGCGAATTTATTACTTTTAACGTATTTTTTTCGTTAGTTTTACTCAATTGCTCCTTGCATGGCCTGTATTAATATTTACCATTCAAGACATCACTGTACAGCCATAAAGACCAACTGAAAAATGAAAATGAACCCAAATCAAACATGACTTTCTTCATGCCTGCTCTTTGCATCCTTGGATATGCAAAGGATTTCAGTGTATAGCTTTAAATATACAGAGGAGACAAGTATATAAATGGAGGATATAGTCGCTCCCCGCTTTCTTTTTTACAAGATTGTCTTTTTATCTTTCTGAAAAGTGCTTTCATTTTCTTTTTATCAAGGGCCGGTGCTAATAAGATGGTTGAAAGCAATGAGGTAGAATTGATGATGGAATATCAAACTCCAGTGTTTCCAACAAAATGGGCAAAGTTCAGGCATGCTTACGCAGACTACATTGGTGAGTTTTGGGGCACGCTTGTTCTTGTCTCTTTTGGCGATGGAGTTGTGGCACAGGTCAAGTTAAACGAGGGTGCTGGTGACTATCTATCAATCGACTTGATGTGGGGGTTAGCCGTCATGCTAGGCTTTTATTCCTGTGGTGGTGTCTCTGGTGGTCATATCAACCCTGCAGTGACGATAGCCTCTGCTACTTTTAGGGATTTTCCGTGGCGCAAAGTGCCTGGTTATATATTAGCCCAGTGCCTTGGTGCCTTTATAGCAGCATTCTTGGTATATGGTATCTACCGATGCGGTATCGATGCTCACGAAGGCCACAATATTCGGACTGTTAGTGGAGAAAATGCAACCGCGGGGATTTTTTGCACGTTTCCCAAATTGTACTTGACAAAACAGGCCCAATTCTTTTCGGAGCTGACGGCGAGCGCTTTTCTCCAGTTCGGGATTTTCAGTCTAACCGATTCAGAAAATTGTGGTGCCACATCGGCTACCTTTCCGTTCGCTTTGATGCTTCTCATCGTGGCGATTGGTGGTTCTTTTGGTATTCAAACAGGTTTCGCCCTGAACCCAGCACGAGATTTTCCCCCTCGGGTTGCCGCTACTATTGTTGGCTATGGCAGTGAAATGTTTTCTTATGGAGACTACTATTTCTGGGTCCCAATAGTTGCTACAACTCTAGGTTGTCTAATTGGTGGGCTTTTTTACGACATATTCATGTTCAAAGGCACTCAATCGCCTATCAACCAGCCAAAGCTTGGCATGAGGAAATCTTTTGATAAAGTTCTCCCAACAGCAAATGCTACAAACTTGGAGACATCGATATCAAATGAAACAGATGGTGGCAAGTATCTTCCCCCATAGGATACGTAAGCTGTTCTCTTAACTGAGGTGTCCTATGTCAACTTGTACTGATACCCGATGAAAGAGCATATCTTGTATAATGAATTGTAGGTTTCTGCAACTATCTCTTGTTTCCAAACTGTATTCAAAGTCCTCTCTCTATCGAGGCATCTTCTGAATCATAGTTTTTGCGATTACACATAACGGCAGAGAACCTTTTTAAATTATTAATGCCAAAATGAAGGCTGCTATGCCACCGCTAAAAAAACACTAACTAATCGTCTTGTTGTTCATTAACACCATGCTTTCATCCACCGCCTGTACCAAGCACTGGCTGCAATTTTAGACTTTTCCTCCGCAATTTCCTGTCTAAGCATATCCATATCATACTCTTTTCTACCCAAGTCGATATCAATTTCATATGCCTTAATGTATAGTTCCCAGTTCTTTTTCCAAATTTTATGACCGATCCAAAATGCAAAAATAAGAATAACTGCCAGGTAAGCCTTCAAGAAAGACATGATATCAGCACCGTCACTGCCAATGGGAAATAAGCCAACCCAAAACTGTGCAATAAGAATCATCAGGTTTATAATCAGTCCAACCACAGAACCCCACCATCCGAATAAGGAGGAAAACACAAGTTCATCTGTGCCTCTTCCATTCACCCAGAGTGCATATCTGAACCTTAGATGGGCTACGTTGATAGAACCCCAAGTCAGGATAAACGATAGTCCAGTAATGGTACATAGCCAGTTGAATCCGTCGATTGCGTATTCGGTGTCGGCCATATAGGCCATTAATCCTACAGACAAATTTGCCATTACCGCAAATAAAGGACGGCCTTTCTGATCAATGTATCCAAAAATCTTGGGGGCTTGTTCTTGTAGCGCTAAGGCAGCTAAGGTTCTTGAACATGCAAAGACCGAAGAATTTCCAACCGAAAGAACAGATACCAATATCACTGCATTAAAAAGCGAAGGAATTCCTGCAATTCCAGCATCTTTAGCAGCAATTACAAATGGACTGGCTGTTGGATCATAGTTGTAGCCATGTCCTTGTCCAAGCCGAGGGTCGTTATAGGATACAAGTAGCCCAACAACCACAAGCGCGGCAATGTAAAAAAGAATGATCCTCCAAAATATCTGTTTTGTTGCGTTTGGTAAATTTTTGCGAGGGTTTTCTGTTTCTGCTGATGCCAAACCGATGAGTTCTGTACCTCCAAAAGAGAGAGAAGCAGTAACAAAAGATGTACAAACACCTTTGAAGCCGTTAGCAAAAGCACCTGGATCGCTCCAGTATTTCCCGCCCAAATAGTTGCCTTGTGGGCCGCCTCCACAAACCATTACAATTCCAAGAATGATGAAAAAGGTCACAGCCACCAGCTTCAGAGATGAAAGAATAAACTCGGCCTCTCCATATCCCCTAATTCCAAAAAGGTTCATAATTGCAATTGCAATGTAAAAAAGTGTCACAAAAATTAAAGAATTTGCACTTGTCCAGTACTTCATCAGAATTGCAGAAACAATTAATTCCAAAGGAAGAACCGCAAGCCATGCAATTACGTAGTTCCAACCCATTGCAAAGCCCCAAGATGGATCGATAAACCTCGTGGAAAAACTAGCGGCTCCTCCAGTGACTGGAAATGTTACAGTGAGCTCACCAAGTGCATGAGCCGTGCAAAAGATCATGGAACTGAAAACAATATATCCTATTAGAAGGCCAGCGGGCCCTGCATCTCGAAGCACGGTGCCAGTTCCAATAAAAAAGCCGGTTCCCACTGATCCGCCTATAGCAATCATTGTCAGATGCCTGGCCTTGAGTTTCCGGCTAAGAGGGACACTTGAAGTGGCTATGATCGCTCTTTCCATTGGCGAAAGGTTCGGATCTGGTGGATCGTACTCTAGCTTTGAAAAGGTGTGCTTGAAACGTTGCCATCTGGTCTTTGGCTGGGTTCCTGTTTGGGATTCCATAGTGTAAGAATCATTGTAGTTACTGAACACTTCTGTATTGTAATTTGGCTTTCTATCAAATAAACTTGACATCATTATGCTATTGTTCATGTTGGAGGATAAAGAGCGACTTCCTCAAAACATATAGTCTTTGAGAAACTAAAACGCAGCAAGAAGCAAAACCACTTTTAAATGAATAAACCAGATTTACTGGAGTTTTGCATTTCCACCATGCTGTTCTCAACCAGATATTTATATTCAAGAAACTCATTAGTTCTTCAGTCCGGTTGAGGTGGAGTAAACATATGTCTGTGGATGAAAAAAGTCAAGTACCTTGTAATCGATGCAGAGGCTCAAATCTGAATTCGAATTCCTTAGTTCGGTGACGCGTAGAAGGATATCAGGCACGAGCAAAGTTATACCTTTCCTGTTGATGGGAAACATTGTTTACACATATCTATTAAAAAAATGTAGTAGTTTTTAAAATGATATAACGAGAAAAAACCAGGCAATTATCAAGATAACAGAGTTTTCACTTGAAAAGTTGGGTGAAAGTTTTACTACTTGTGGACTAGAGATAATGATTAATTTTTCTCAATCCAAGAGGCAACGGATATACTGAAGATCTTAGAGCATAACGAAAAAAGCCCCTTGGCGTAATAAATTTTCCAAGAAAGATGCCTCTGTGTCATGATGTGAGCATGGACGCTCTTCATAATTCGTCTAGTTCGCCTTTAATTCTATTATATCAACCAAGCTTGGCTTCTTTTAAGCTCACGTATTTAGTTTTTGTGCCCACAGTCTATATCACGTTTTGGAGGTAGATCGAGTAAGATAACAATAGACCAAACTGCCTTTTCCCCCGCTATTCTTGCCATCGAGTAATATTACCAAAAAAATATTGGGCGCATTGAGCATACTTGTGATATGCAAGGATTGCTTAAGCTAGATACGGGCAGCATGGGACATCGAGTGACTTTCCTAAGGTTCATTACACACATCGAACAAACACATAAAGGATTGTCCGAAATGATAGTGGAATAGACCAATTCTAGATGTTAACATTCTGTTGTGAAGTTTAAATTGCAAAAATCCGGTTAGATTATCTCCGCTTTCACGCATTAATGGAAGATCTATTTATTATCTTGGTGCGCCTCCATCATGAAGGGCTGGTGGAGCAAAATAAGGAGGGGATGTAAGGTACACCTTAGTATTCGTTGGTAGGAACCGCCTTGCTTCAATATCTCATTTACTCTACCGCTTGCATTATCGGCACGCTAGATTGTTCAAAATTTACAACCGGGAAGGTTTTTTAAATAATTGTTTCTTCTATCGCCCGAGCCAATTATAACTACTACGCTTAGGTCAGAGGCAATACAGCAAAGTAAAACAATCAAAATAATAAATATCTGTTTGATAAAAATAAGGAAGGTTATTTGAAATAAGGCCCACTCACATCCAGAGCACTGCAAAAAAAGGTCTTGGAGGGGATGGTGGGCCGATTATTTAACATAGGAAATTCACAACTGTCTACTCTTCTTGGCCAAATTAGCCTTCAACACATTAAACTATTGTCAGAAAAGAGTTGGTAATTATACAAATCTGTGCAAGTCCAGAACAGGACGCGAAATCGGTAGCTTGGTGGGTCAAATAGGGCATCTCTCTTCTTTCCAATACTGTCCGTTCCTAGGTTTACGCACTAAGTACAGTTCAGAACAGCTCAGTCCCATTCCAAGAAATACGCAACGTTCTCAGGCGTACACTATTATCGTTTTGTAATCTTTTTTGGCACATCCTTTCTCTCTTTGTATACCAATCAACTTTTCAGACATGGCGGATGAAGATGTAAGTTATCGGTAACACATTGTTTGCCTCTAGAGATTTTTCTCTGCTTTGAAGAATGAAATTTGCTTGTGGAACATACATGAACCGAGCTCTGTGTTGATCAGAAACGTTGAAACTACTTTTCAGTTGATCTTCTCACCCCTTTTCCCAACGGTTCTTCTCTGATCACTTGTCATGTTTCACCTGTCTAAGCAAAAAAAAAAAAAAAAATCCGAAAACCAAACAAATAGATTGTTCTAACAGTATGCCCCTATAGCACCACTTTGAGACGGCCTCCGCTGGAGCCTCTCTCACCTATCCTATGCAGTGCTCGGCTCTCCGCAAGAACGGCTTTGTTGTGATTAAGAACAGGCCATGCAAGATTGTTGACATGTCTACTTCCAAGACAGGAAAGCACGGCCACGCCAAGGTCCACTTGGTTGCCATTGACATCTTCACTGGCAAGAAGTTGGAAGATTTGTCTCCATCTACTCACAATATGGAAGTCCCCCACGTTACTAGAACTGAGTTTACTTTGTTGGACATTGATGATGGGTACCTGAATTTGTTCACTACTGACGGTGACACCAAGGATGATGTCAAGGCACCCGAAGGTGAGTTGGGTGACAATTTGCAGGCTGCCTTTGATGAGGGCAAAGACTTGTTGGTTACCATTATTTCTGCTATGGGTGAAGAAGCTGCCATTTCCTTCAAGGAAGCACCAAAATAGAGAGACTACTGTACTTTTTTGTTTACTCATACTCTTTATGTCTGCAATTTATTTGTTTATCCAAACTTTTCAGTGTAAAAGCTGTTTTTGATGCCCAGAACATACTCTCAGGGACGTAGCCTTTAAGTAAACGTATACCAATGATTAGCCAAAAAATGGAGTCTTTTTACGACTCACAAATATGATTACTTGTTGAAACAAGACATGAATTAGCCAGTGCCAGGTCTTTCAATAATATCCTGGTAATTTCTTGATTTTGCTCTCTGTTTGCTCTTTCCTTTGGAGCTGTTCTTCATCTGTACTCACACAACAAATGTCAGCTTCTGTCTACGAAAGGGAGAATAATAGTGGAGTCTAGTGGGGTCGTGATAAGTCATGGAAGTGTAATCTTTGTTCACCTTTCCAGTTGGTTTGTTTTCAAATTTTCGCCCATAAGATGCACCAGCAGTACATTGTTTCCTATCTCTTTTATGTAATTCCTACTTCGAAACGGCCTTCTGTTTAAGCTCATTTAACCTCATCTTAAAGGAAGCAGCCATCAAGTTGTAGTTTTCACCAAACAGAGGGACGCGTCGCGAGAAACCCTTTTCCTTCCCTACACCTAAAGATATACAAAGTAGTCCATACACACAGTTCCTCATATGTTCAAACCTTATCGAGTGCACAGTGTAAAGGACATAATCCATACCGCAACAACCCATAAAAGAAGATTTTTGCGTTCTGATTTGGGTTGCTCTTATGGCGGGGTGGGAACAAATGGGTTATTCAGTTTGGCAATGCGAAAGATAGATATGGGCCTATTTTCTTCAATATGAGGACTAACCATGCCCAACAGTATGCTCTGCCCAAGAATGTGTGGACTTGTACACGTATTTCTTATTCCGGGTTCATAGGCTCTTGCGAGTTATGTAACATTTGTATCCGGCAGAAATTAGATGTTCAAGAGGGAGCAATGGACTCGTAGACCAGTTTGACCACATAGACTGTTCTAGTTTGTCAGTTCCTGGTTGTATATGCCCCATTGATTTTCTCGAGAATCCTATTTCATAGTTTAGATAGAATCTTGACTTTTGCAAAACTTTAGGTTGGCAATTACAAAAGGCTCAAACCCAACAAAGAAATAGATCCAATCCAACTCTCCTATTTTAAGACCAGTAATAAAGAGGCAGTCCGTGAAAAAAGTGCACTTCTTTATTTGCCTTTGATTGTTTCTACGCCTATTGTTCTCAGCTTAGATACATTTTCTATTCTACTGACATCTAGCTTCAACCACTGTAAAACTTCTCATATGAAAAGAATTGGAGCCCTAACTAATGTTAAATGTGTGATATGGTGTTCTTACGCATACTGAAAATCATGCTCGGGCTGTTGATGATACGATACTAATAGAGTGTAACTCGTAGCAATTGGCTGCATCTACTTGGACCATCTAAGTCAAAAATGCTTACAGACGGCATTATTCTTGTTTTCTCGTTCCTTTCTGTCACAGGTGAGATTGTTTGTGCTCAATTGGGAACCTGAGCCTGGTCGGTATGTAGCGGACAATGCCGGCATTAGGTCCAATTTGGTACCATTTCAGACAAGTGCCGTCTCATTGAAAGCTATCAAGCACGGGAAGAAGGCTAGTGAGCTTAAAAGGCGATAACCTGTATAGTCAGCGATGTCCCAAAAAAAGCCAAGACTAAAAGAGAGGTTTAAAGGAGCAGACAAAGTTGAAGAAATTGGCATAATAAAGTAGAACTACCTAGTCGCTGCCTAGTAACCATTGCATCGAACATTGATTATTTAACCCTTTCCAATACACTAACTCCGTGTAATATCGCTCCTTCCTGCTAATTGCTCGTAACTGGAGGCCATCCGAGGCCATCCCAGTCCCGGCCAAGAAGAGCCTCTCGAGCATTCGCCCATAGTTCTATTCCATAGGTGCACCTAGCCCATTGTAGCTGCCCACGCTTCCTCCAGGCCCACGCCATCGTCGAGTCCCTGGGCCCCAGACCAGGCCCCAGACCAGGCCCGAGCCCTTCCAGTCGCTCCAGTCGGCCGCCCACGGCCTGCCAGGAGTGTTTTTTTCTCTGTCCAGGCGCCTCTGTGGCGATCCCTGGCCCAGTGGCGGCGCTGTGACACATCCATATCCCCATTCGGGCTTACTGTCCAACCTCCAGCCCTGTCCTCCACCACCACCACCAGTTCCTTCTCCTTCCAGTCCACATTACTCTCTTCTCATCCCCCTCTGCCTCTTCTCCCGAGCCCAGCCTCTACCCAAGCACGACATGTCCTCGTTGACCTATTCAGGAACCTCAGAAGAAACATACGAGCCCTCTACAGGCACATGTGAAAATGAGAGCCACAACACTGAATTTGTCCCTGAGCTGCTTCGGACCATACCACTCAAGAGACAAAGACACGAGTCCTCGCTCTCTTTGCCCGTCTCCATGACTCATCACTCCGACCCCCTTCTCCCCCCTCTGGTCCGAACCCCCATTGTCCCTTCTCAGTGTCGTAGGAGTAGAGTCGGAGCAAGAACCGGAACCGGAACAAGGCCAAGGCCCAGGCCCAGGCCCAGTACCAGGGAAAGAACCAGGTTCATGGCCTCCAGTTCTTACTCCAATGTCAGCAACCCCATCACTCGAGATGGCCTCTCAGAGTGTTTCCACAAGGTGTCCACTTCCTTGTACGTGTCTCTGGCTCCTGCCTATGCTCGCAACCCATTGTTGGGCATACAGACTCAACATTTGGACCCTATGGTTATGACCTATTTTGAGGCCGCTAGGGGTGTCATTCTCTCTTACAATAACCTACGTCTCTATGGAGATTTTTCACTTTCAACTCAAAGTGGAAATTCTACGGATGGAGATTCGTCTGGTTCTGGCCATGCTGACGAAGGGCGGAGATTTTCGTTTATGTGGATATCAGTGGACTTTCTGCTTTGGAAACCTCTTCCCCACGATGTTGTTGAAGGATGGGTCAAGTCCCAAACAGCTTCGCGAATAGTGCTCTCTATTCATGATGTGTTTTTGGCTACAATTGACCAATGCTCGATTCCTGACTCTTGGTCTTTCATGCAATCTCCAGATTCAACCTTTTCTCCTTCTTCCTCTTCGCCTTCCCAAACTTCATCATCAGACATCCCAGCTGGTTCCAGCAGCTATATAGGAACTTGGCAAGATTCGTCTGGTGCTCCAGTTGGAAAGAAGCTTCGCTTCACTGTGAAAAATGTAAATGTTCATGACTCAATCATTTCGATTGAAGGGGAGATATCAGATGAACTGGCAGTACAAAACAATTTCGCCTCTTCTAGCTCGTTCAGACGACATTCTGGTCATGAACGACGGCGACAAACAGTTGTGCCTCCTCGTGCTCGGATTAGGCGGTTTCCATCTTCCCCATCTTCATCCAATTCTTCAAGTGGCTACACTTATGATGTCATTTATAACAATCACAGATTCCTAAACTACCTCGATAGGCGTAAAAGGCTACGAGCTGCAAGTCTGTCATCGACCCCAGAAAACGCGCCTACAGTATCAATATCAGAAGAGCGCTACGGCTTTCATTTGGCAAGAGCGGATAGAACAGATACGGAATGCGAAAGTGAAAGTGAGAGTGAAGCTGAAACTGAAACTGAAACTGATAATGAGACTACACAACAACAAAAAAGAGGGCAACGGCAAAAACTAATTGATGATATAGGATTGTATAAAGTCGATGTTTTGACTGAGAAAAATAGAAGCACAAGCGGTTCAGAAGATGATGAGGACCCTGATGATCTAGAAGTTCATCTTGCGAATGAGGATGCGTTTCCCAAGCATGAAAACGATGAGGAAGAAAGCGACGAAGATGCTTACGAAGATAATGATGATTACGACTACAATTGAGAAAGATATCCAAACAAAGTATAATGGGTTCATGGTATACGGTTTATATCATATCATACAGTATATACACAGAAAGATAGTGATTTGAAATATTCATATCAGTGGTTTATCTATGATACTAAACGGTGCCTGAACACTCTAGAATCTTCCATTGTGGACTGAAGTAGAAGACACTCGAGAGAGACTACTTTTAAAAAACTGAGGAGAGATCTGCGTTTAATTGTCTTGCTTTGAACCTGCCATTGGTAGTCTCCATTTGTGAATTTTCCTTGCTGGGTAAGAAGAAAAAGAAAAATAAAAGATCGTCGCGGATTCGCTGAATGTGGAGTCTCGTTGGCTTGCTTCATTTAATTCCTTTGCTGCTCCTTTGTGCCTCTTCATCTTTCTTTCTCTTGTCGACATATAAAATGCTACGCACCAGAGTTTCTCGTTCTACTCCCATTATCGTTAGGACATACAATAGAATGAACCAATTTCGATTTTATTCTGAAGGAGCTACCGGAGCTCAACGTGGAGAGCAAGGTGGTGATGCTTTTACTGTGAGTATAAACTAAGGAAAACGCACCAGATCCCATTCGTTTCAAGACGCAAAACATGGGGGGCAATTATTGCCTGTCTCAACCAATCCCCACATTCTAAACAGCTAATGGTGGTTGAACGTCTATCCAAAAAAAGACGAAAATGCTCCGGTCGTTTTCTTCTCTCCTGTTCATCTGTGGACGTAATTGAGTTTACTCAAGTACTGACATGTCTTAATTTGGCAATTAGAAACGTGAAAAGGCACAGGAAGACTACTACGTCAAGCAGCATGAAGCTGAGCAAATTGCTGCTTTGAGAGAGCAGTTGAAGAAACAAAAAGAGGCTACTGCAAATATTGAAAAGAAAATGCAAGTTCATTAAAATATCTTTTCCCGGCTGCCGCTTTGCTCACTAACATATTTTTTTTGGTACCGAATAGTAACGATCTGGAAAGCAAATGAACTGGGGGACTGCCACTTTGCATCCAACACGTTTGTGAAGCAGTAAGTTTGAAGTACCCAATTGTCAGTACAAAAGTTTTATACAATATATATATGCAATGAATCGAAAAAAAATCTGTCCTTGTCTTTTTCTTTCTTGGGTGATGTTGATTGTTTCCATAAAATAAAAAGTTGTTTCGTATCAGATGAACTATGTGGTTTTATGTTTGAAGTCCTCAATTCTTTTATTGTGGGACAAGAATAGAAGAAAAATGAAGGTCAAGGTTGAAATTGGAGTGTTAACGCTTACTGCGATTCTCTGATATTCTTTGAATGCTCGTGTTTCCAAACATTATTACATGCTTCTAGTCTATTGTACTATAGTTTACCGTAATCTGGGCTATTGTTCGGTATGTCTTGGACTATTATTAATGTAGAACATCAAATTATCTGTAGATTTTCACTAATCAATGGCCTGTGTTTATACTTCTACCAATCTGACAAAGCAGTTTCAACAATGAACATAAATGGACTCGATAAGACCAATGAGTAAAAGATAACGAGTAACTGATATGCTTGCTAGATGACAGAGTTTAGTTAGGAGGTTTCTCCGGAAAGTAGTCTGTATAAAGCTGGATCTATTAGAAATGAGAGAAAGACTCCTCTTATGTAGAATTATGTAGCTAACAATTAAAGTGTTTAGTAAGAGGTTGGCTTGATCTCAGAGAGTGGGTGGCTTGCGAACCAAAAGTAGTAAGACGGTCCTTGTGTGTGATAAGTCTTCTCATTATAACAAACTGAGTATTTCTTTCTTTACTCCAAGATTACAGCCTAGGTTAAGACTCAGTCCTGGAAAGCATTCATATTTATCCATTCACCCATGCATTGCTAAACAAGCCTCTGAAAGGAGCCTCTAATCTCTATGCTTAAACATATATACTAATTTATTCATCCAAATGAGCTTACATAAATCTTTAAGCATTTATCAAAAAACAAAATAATAATTGCAAAGAGAGAGCTGATTATTGTCATACTACAAATCTCCCACGTGACACAGACCAGGGCTAAACCCTATATTTCTGTTTTTGTCCAACCTATCCTGAGATGTGGATGGACGGATGTTTGGTTGAAGATATTTTGCTCTCACACCCCTCTGATTAGTAGAGAAAGGATAACGCCAAGTTTGAACGAACAAATAACAATATGGTATGCTCTTAGTATTGGGGAAAGCCGGAATATTGGAATATTGGACAGACGAAGATTATGGACATCTTTTGAACTTTTTGAGGTTTCTCACGGTCCCCATGGACGATATGGATAATCGCTTCTAACCTTTACCTGTGCTATAGGGAAAAGTTCACGGATCATTAACTCGAGCAGGAAAGGTCAAGTCCCAAACTCCAAGAGTTGACAAGCAAGAAAAGCCCAAGAAACCTAAGGGACGCGCTTATAAGAGACTGTTGTACACCAGACGGTTTGTGAATGTTACGCTCACCAATGGCAAGAGAAGAATGAACCCAGGTCCCTCTTCCAAATAAGCACGAAACTCTCGAATGGAAATTATGAAAACGACATCAAAGGCGTACTGGTGGTTAGATTGGCTATTTTCGGTGTTGTGGATGGTGCAATTTTGTCATTATTCAGTTTCAAATCATTTATGACACCAAATGTTATACCTATCATAAGCTCAATGATTTTTTTTATTATTTCCCTTTCCTGTTGTTTCCTTAACTTTTTATCTCATGTAATGTAATGTAGACTGGTTGGTCAAAGTAAACTGATATACCCCTCTGTATTGTTTGAAGTATAACGCCCATGTAAGGAGTGTATTTTTTGGTATGCCTGGGACTAAATGTAGTCTCTCAAGATTAGCCTTTCCAGAGCAGGCATTATCAACAATATCAAGGGGATTAAGGTTGAGAGAAAGACATGTGGACAACGGTTTTCAAGCAACGATTGATGTTTGTTCCAATAAATACAAGGCTTGATTTTATAACACGTTTCGTAATTCAACATTTTCCTTGATTCTGATTTCTCAAGAAACATATGGGAGAGATTTTTTGTTTCTCAAAAGTAATATATTTGTATGGCAAAATATCAGTGTCTGTCTTTTTGTATTTTCCCTACAGTAATAATTTCATGGGAACATACCAAAAGCTGAAAGTTACACTATTCACAAAGATAACTTTGATTACTCTTCTGTAAGCGAAGAAATTAAAGAACTGAATCTTAAATTGTTAAAATTGCAAGACTCAAATACAAATATTGATGTCCCTTAACAAATGCTCTCTTGAACAGCAAATGCACACTGTCTCACTTTGCAATAATTTCCGTGTTTCAAATGATATGAGAAAAAGTGCGTACTACACCACCTTCGGAAGTTAGATCTTTCAAAATTGTACTTGCTCTAAATTAGAATGCTCTAATTCTGAAAAACTCTATTTGGATATCTGGATGTTTCGAACCATTCATGCATAACAACTTAAGGGTGTTGATTTGATCTCCAACATATTTGGTAAATGGTAGATCATTCGTCTGAAAACAGATAAAATGGTGGTTGTATTGACTTGGAAGAATATGAAAAAGCTCCTGATAATCCTTATGGCCAAATAAAAGCAATGAAATACGATTGCAAAGTTGATTGAATTGGAGAGAATCTGGACCAAGCTCTTGTCTAGACTTTGATCCTAATGTCGGCTCAATTTTAAGAATGAGCTAATCGTAAATGTTTGATCATCTCCAGCACAGCTTCAATGACTTGACGAAACAGATGGACGGGAATGCTGAGAGACAGTTTGCCTATTGTCTTCGGGTGGATTGCAACATACGTTGTATACGACTAAAGGATCAAAAAGAATGGGCATAATTCACGATTAAAATTGTTCATCTTTACATTTATCAGATGGTTGTGTATATTTTGGAGATTCAAACACTTGTGCATCGTTTACTTGCTTTGAGAGAAGGTTAAAATGAAGGTCACGTTGACATTAGTGGAGATACATTCATCCGATCAATGGGGTTACTATCTTCAAAGCGGATGTTAGAGTTTCCCCAGTTTTGCATAGCAATATCGGGTCGGATATTTGAAAGTATGCCATTGGTTTTAAAGGCAATTCTTAACCATGTCCTCCTAGAGAGGCAACACTCTCCAAGCCCACGACGAATAACAATGATGGCTTAATAGCAAAAGAAGATCAATCTTTACAACTTTATGAGAATATCTGGATGAATTGCTTTGAAAGATGTGCTCATTTTGTATATTTCTATGCCAGCATGAAAAGTCTGGAACAGAAACCTCGGTAAAATAATGCTCATTCGCTGCCTGAGTGGATTTTTCTAATAAATGTGCCTCTATATGAGATAGTAGCTATCTTTTACCCCAAACCCCAATATTGGATTGTCCAGTTTTCCCGAGATTTTCTCAGATAGTTATAAATGTTGCTTGTTATGAAAGTCCAGTCATTCCAATTACCCTCTCTTCCAACTGTTAGTATTGGTCAAGTGTAGTAGAGGGGTCATTCTCGTCCAACCAAACAAAAATAAAGACTCAAATCTTTTTACTACTCAATTCGTCGCAGCCCCGTTAAGCTGCCAATTTTTCCATTTTTGTCCTTTAAGGAGATCTAGAGTAATTATGATGCAAGTTGAGAACGTGAAAGTCGAATTCGAATTGAAAGCACGGTTTTCGAATTTCGAAGTTTAATTGAAATACTGTATGCTCCATGGCACAGAGAGAAGAAATAGAAAAAAAAGACAATGGAAGCACATGACTACGATAAAATAGTTAGACAACATTTAAGAAAATTGATAATAGTGCTCACAGCTCAATAAGAGAGGTTATTAAAAGTTGCTTCAATCTATTGGTAAGAGCTGACATGTTTAACCAAACATGATGACCCCAAATGATGTCAAACACAACATGAAACTTGAATACTTACGATCAGAATATACAATGTCACTCGAAAGGCATAGATAGTCCCATGCCTTTTCTATTTCTTTTATTATGGCTTTTGGCCCTAAGGTAATTTGAACAATTTCAAAACGGCAATAGCAATGAGAGATAATACTCACAAGACGTTTGATGAGGAAAAGAACAGACCAAACGAAACAGACTCGGATCGCAATGAATAAAAGCAATTCTCTTAAAACAGTTTAAACAAAGAAAGACATAAAAAGTAAAGCAAAAAACTTCTGTTAAAACCAAATGTCCCCTTGATGATGGTAGGCAAAGCAACGCAAAATAAGACATATACCACGTGCAAATAGATGTGATAAATCAAAACATGTAAAGCATCAATATTCTCAAGTTAATTCAATGATCATATCCGTTTTTTCTCCTCTTTTTTTAACAAAAACAATTGATTTTCATTATGAAAAGACCAAAAGTGTAAATTCCTCTTATTCAATGACGAAAATATTCTACAAGTTTTTTTTTTTTGTTTTCCGCTCTTCTATTTGTGGTGAGAGCATGAAGAGTCTTACACTTTTGCTTGAATTCATCAATTATTTGTAATTTGTGACACTTTTACTTTTTTTAAAAAATTCGATGAAGCATCTTTCCGATCCATGCCATCCTCAAATGCGTCAATACTCGAGCGCTTTAAGGTACCTTGATTCAAATGCGGTTCGGGGTTTAAGATCGAAACAAGGCTTGAAGAGCTTGAAACTGTTGGCAAGTGATTTTCCTTTCCATTTTCTTGCTGCATCAAGTTTGCATGATGGCCTTGTCCATTACCATTCACAGAGCTGTTGTTATCTGAAGACTCATTAGAACACTCATCTATCTTGTTAAGAGATTGGTCTTCATTCGTTGAGATTCCATTGATACTTCCCAAGGTCATAACTCCAGGGTTAGATGACTGACCATTGGATGGATTAGAAGCAGGTGAGTAAAGAGTGCTGACAGAAGTAATTGACCCTTGTGAGCTCCTTGCAGACCCTGTACCCAAACTCAAGTATGACGAAGACGAAGATGTTGAAGATGAGGACGATCTGTTTTTTAATGTGCTACCCCCGAAGCGTGTTGGAGAGGTACACTGAAGTGTTCTGAGTTTAGACTTTGGGCTCGAAGGTGATCCGCCAATACTATTTCCACTGGCTATATTCGTTCCAGTAAGAGAATAGCCATACGCATTAGCGTTGTTGGTTTGGGAAGGGCTCACGTTCCCATTATTTCCTCCAACGTACTTGTTGTTCATAATAATGTTGCTTGTGGGATTCCTCTTCCCGTCAACATAGTTATTAACCTCCCCATTGTTATTCATTTCGACTTCCTTTCCTTGCTCGTATCGGTTAGTTCTGTTCATATTGTCATTAGGGTTGTAACCCCCTGTTCTGTATAAGGGGACATTGTTTTGTGCAATAGGTAAAGATGGTCCAAGTTTGCCCATCCCATTGTATAGTTGGGATTGTTGTTCGCGCCTTGAATGCGGAGAGATAATATTTTCACCCGCAGAATGTAGCTTTGAACCAGGCAAAATGTCTCTATTGACAGGCGGGGAAACATTGGAAGAATTTGTCGAGCCAGCTGAAGAATCCAACGGCGTCATTGGGGCAGGTGCCAATGGGTCGCAAAAAACGGATGGGACTCTAGGCTTGTACTTTGGAGAATTAAAGCTTTGAAGAGAAAGAGGAGATTGGACCTGTCCATTACCTTTCCTGGCAAAGCCGTCATTGTTACTGCCATAGCATTCAGAAGATGTGCTCATCACGGTTGCAGAGTAAGCTTGCGACGTGAATTTAATATCGCTACCAAGAGGTTGGGGTCTAAATCTTGCTGAGGCATATGCATTATCCTGGCTTCCTAGACCATCTTGGCGATTGGAATTTGTTGGAGACAAGTATGCATTTTGCTCTGGGAACGGCCTAGATGACACTAATGGTTGGGAGTTGGTCGACTTTCGAGGAGAAGGTAATTGCTGAACTGGATGCGACATAGATCTAATTGAGGATAAAGGAGGCAGAGAGCTCGAGTTGGATCCTGTGCCTGAGATATGATTATTTGAAGTAGAATATCTGGGTGCATTCTCAGCAAAGTGAATCAAATCTTTGGCGACGCTCTGCACATCTCTAGGCACGCCGTTTGCCTTCTCTCGTATCTGCTGGTTTGCATACAATAGGTCCCGCGTGGAATTCTCAACGACACCTTCTCTCCCTGTGGTGTACAGATTCGGGCACATGTTGCTGAGAGCCATATTAGCCATCCCCATGCCCATTCCCATGCCCATTCCGTATTCCTGTTGGTGCTGCATTGGCGGTATCGGGGTATATTGAGACGGATGAAATTGTGTTGGTTGGATGTTTGTATTATAAACCTGGGGATACATTTGGGGTTGGGTTTGAGGTTGAGGCATACCCATATAGTTCAAGGCAATCATTTGGCCATAGCCAAGAGTATCGGGAGACTGAAGCAGGCCTGTTGCAGATCTATGCGCCAACTGATGGCTTTGGGTATGATGACTATGACTCGAAGCCCTTCTCTTGATGTTGGAAAGAGACTCCACATCACCTTTTCTGAAAAACCCCTGACTATGTCTGAATTCCCACACTGAATCGCAATTAGGTCGGCCAGAGCCTGACTCAGAGTTGTTGGTGAGGCTACTGGACTTGTTCACCTCGCTGACTTTGTGAAACCCATACATGTGAAGCTGTCGGACAAACGAAGCCACATTTCCATGCTTGAAGTAGTTGGTCAGGGTGTTGGCGAACTCAGTTCCTGGCACTAGGGCGAATCTCCCATCATCACCAGCTGTCCACCACATTAAATGCGAGAGGTTTGGGTCCTCTAGCATAGCGTATAGCTTGTGAACGAAGGCTGTTTTCTTGCCCTCAGGCATGATGGAAAAGTCGGTTGGAAAGAGTGGATGAGGGGTTTGAGTGTGAAGTGGCGAGAAACGAAGAAAAGAAAAGCAAAACAGAAAACAAAATAAGAATAAGAATAGGAATAGAAATAGGGAAAAATAAAAGAGAAAAAGAGAAAGGGAAGATGAGAGACGTAAAAGTGAGGTTCTGCACAGTAGCTGTAGCTATGCATACTTCCCTTGTATTATTATGTTTGGGGAAAATTAAATTATTTTGTTGCTCGGAACAGGAAAAAATAGATCAGCAGACTCGCCAAATTAGCCCGACTTTCCAAGGCGTACTGCTCGGGCCGCTCAGGTCGCAGTTGAGAACAACATGTCGTATGGTCCACAGTAATTGAGTTCTCGTTATTTTTTGGCATACCCCAATGAATACCAAAATGGCTTTCGGTCCCAAGAACAATGGTTTTCCACGCTTGACCTTCATCTTTTTTTTTTCATGTCTACGTTGAATCCCTGAAAATTTTTATCCGTTAAGTATGTGTTCAGGATTAAGGCCGAATATTGAAGTTACAGTTATCATCTATTTGTACACAAGTGATATGCGGATGATGAACTCTTACATTTATGGGACTCGTTTAGAGATAAACTTCAACATACCGGCGGCAGCTAGCGTGCGCAGGGAAGGCGCTTGTATTAATATTGTGTGGACTTTTGTAAGCTTTAGTTAAATGTTAATGTTAACGACACACCGTTCACTTTCTCGAGATTTGATACATCGTTTTTCTTCTCCAGATCGTCAATTCCTGTTTTGCAAAGATACCTCAAAAATGAATAAGCCTCCGGCTCATTTAAAATTAATAGTAGTGCCTGTTGAACCACGAAACTTGTCAATGGCTATTGAGTGAAGTGTGATTTATAAGCTTATAGGGTTTGCTTCCGAAGCACACATAGGGGAAATTATAGTTACAAGTTAGGCCAACCGTCATCTCTCTTGGTACCTTTTCAAAATTCCTGTCTCTGCCAACAACATATTAGCAGATAGTGATAGAGTTATGGAAAGAATTTAGGTGCATAAAGGAATCATAGGTCCTGAACGATCGTCATGTTGTCGACCACTTCAGGAAAGATGTACTCTGTTCTACTCTAAGAGGATGTATCTAGGGAATCCAATTCATTAGAAAAGCATTTTTATTGAAAAAAGCAATCCGATTTGCTTTTTCCGGGAAAGTCGATTAGAATCGAGTCAAATTGAGACCGTCTCCTGAAATTGTACATTTTTACTTATACTTCAGATCCCTGACAGCGTCAATCTTTTTAAAATTGAAATCGATGATATAAGATTTTCGATGTGTTGTGTTTTTGCGATTGTTTAGTGACTAAAGTTTCTACTATATTCTCCCGAAAAAAAAGAAGGGTCAATCCCCAAAATTTAGAACCTTCATATAAGCTCTTCCGGCTTAGAATTCTCGAATGGGGGAAAGCTATCTTTACTGTTTAGAGTTCCAACATATAGCACGCCTATATATTTTTACCAGCTACGCTCCCCGGAATCGTACTCATTGATTAGTTTCCTAATATACATCCGTTTAAACGTAAAGGAGAAAAATATCTTCCACAGCTGATAAAGGCTCTAAATGGCGAATAGGACTGAGTACACTGTTTTACCTTCTTTATCACTTTTCTCAAGCCTCAAACATGGGGAGCAAGACCAATGACGTGGACGTATCTACATGCTACTTACGAATATTCGCTACATCATCATAACTGTGGCTCCTTCTAGATTGGATTTTCCTTCATTGCCTATACTACCAAATTGTCCTTTACGCAAAACAAAAAAACAAAGTTTTCCGCCCTATCTACCTTCGTTTAAGAACAAAAAGAAAGTGTCAAAATTTAATCTTTGCACAAGCTACGCACATTGTATAAGTAAAGAGGATTTTCAAATGCCACAGAAACTCCAAGCGCAAGAAATTGGTGCGGTAGAATTAATAAACCAGAGTAATCTAGAAACAAGCACCTTTTTTATTGTTCACAAATGTCTTGGCTATTTGATATGGTGCTCGTTGCCCAAATTTTAATACAAGCACTCCTATTCGTCAGCATCTTCTTCAAACCTGCCTATTCAATTGAGACCTTTCAAAATATGGTATAACGGTTACTTGCTCCTGAAGACCTATCGCAGAACTGTGTGATAGGGCGGAAGAACTTTGAGCATTTCCTGCTCAAAGGTAACATTCTCTTACTGTATTTCCCCAGGGCTCTTAAAAAAACCACCAGCGTGCCTTCGTCACCTTCCGAAGCATTTCCCTAAGATGTTGATTGATCATAATAGCACGCTGTAGGCAAATGAATTAAAATTTACTAATTCTCTGCTTCAAGTTTACGGTTGTTGATTATCCTCGTTTTAAGACCTTATCATTCGTTTCTCCTTAGCCCTTAATGAAGGCCTTAAACCTTCAACTGAGAAGTTCCTTTATGTTCAAGCCTCAATCTAACCTCATACCGATCAAAAGCACAGTATAATCATCTTAAGTTCCCAGTCTTTAGGGCCAAGTATATAATAATCGTTTCTAAACATTTTGCTCTCGTAATCGGCGTTTTTTTTTCTGATAAAAAATATTACCCCAGAATTACTAGTATCCTATCTAATTTTCAAAGTTCTACTTCGATTATTTGTTGCTATGATGCGCATGCTTACAATCGTCCTTCCGAGTTTTACGATAATTGAACTTAAGAATGGTATAACTAAGGATTTCATAGGTCATGCCTAAAATCCAATTTTAATGGTCTCGGCCGCTTTTTTTTATGACCTATAAGCTGTTTTCATACTGATATGCTGTGCATTCCAATAAATTATTGATACTAGTTGCATACACAAAATATAAAACTCAGTCTGACCTGAGTTAACCATGATCGCCTGTCTGTGAGCGGATTTGATTCAAAATTCTGGCATCTTTTTTCACCACATGAAAGCTCTTAACTATTCTTGCCGGAAGAATCTATTTCTTTACAGATGTAGATTCCTGAATAACCACGATTCGAAATTCGACTTTTGACTTCCTTCTACCTCTATTCTATTGTTCTCTAACCTCTATTTAATAGAATTCGTAATGAACACATGTTTGTTACCTTTCTATTGTTGTAGTTTTTTTTCTACCTTTTTCTAGCTCTAAAACACAATGTGAGAAGCGAAATATCACTCGTTAGACCAGCACGCGGTGAGCACTTAATTTAATTCTGTGAAATAGGGGGTCATAATTTTTGGTGGCCAGATCTCCTCGTGCTTTTTTTTATTTCACAAGCAAGAAGGCACTTCCCGCTGCTCCTGGTTGTCACCTCCTACTTCCCTGCACCGTCTAACTGGAAATGATTCTCGTATCGAAAAATGTCAATTTTTTTACTAGAAATTTAAATATATGATTCTATTTGTTGATTATTCAAGTTACGATGCCTTTTCCATGAACCGATTAGCCGAAGCTTCGTACTTTGAACTTTGGTTCTTTCCCCTATCCTCAACGCTGATTGAGAAATTGTTTGTCCAATGCTTTACATGTTTATGAAGCTTTTTCTTACTCGAAATATTTTATAAGTTTTTCATGTCATGATTTTATTTTTATTCTCCATTTCTCAAGGCCATATACGTTTTGTGGACTTGAACTAGACAACTCCATCAGGTAATCGTATGGCGATTTGACTACCAGAATGTTGACACAGGTTGAGATGAGCATGCCCTCGTCTGAATTGAGTTTTCGTTAATAAACAGTTTCACAAATTGTCGGAAGGCAACTGCATCTAGCTTTTAAGCCGGCGAATGGCTTTGTATGTTAGACGCAATAGATCTAGAGCAAGAATCTAGTGGCACAATTGCAATTATAAACGCTCGCATCTAGTCTGACATTTGTTTGGTAGTTTTGATTAATTTTATTTCAAACAGGTCTCTTTCATACAAATCATAAATCACAACATTTGTGCCCCTGGTTTTTTATGAGTACGAACTTTTCTGGTCTAAATAATATTTGAACGCTACCGATCAAGGAAAATCGGCATTTGTATGACCTCTCCATATTTGCCCTAGTGGGAAAAGCGTATTAATCCCAACAAATGCCCCGAACCATTTTTATTTCCCAATACAATCTATTTTACAGATAGATAAACGCAACTAAGACATAAAAAGAGATTTGCGTTCTGTTGTTGTCTGCGGGTCTAATTATGTGATTTGATTGGTTATACAGGAAGTCTTTCCTTCTTGGTCCACAATCTGGATCATATTTTAATTAATCGGCTGCCAGTAAATTCCCCCACAAAGCCATATTAACTAAATGTGTTGAGAAATTTAAATGCTTTCTTTCCGTACTCATGGGTTATATGTTTTATATATGAAACATTGTAGGGTTAAACCAAGTGTTGAAGCTGTATTCAGACCATTGAGGATTGGCTTAACTACAGGATCCACCCCTGGTTTTACCAACTGAAATGTGGCAAAACGAGCAGAAGATTGTCCTATTGTTGATGCTTTCCTTTAGCTTCATCAGAATAACCCCCATCTTGGTAGAACAACATGCATTCATTGTTCTGGAATGATTGGCGAAGAATGGTTTTTCTTTTGAATCTTTAAAAAAATAATTGCTAATAGTAGTATGTTGTTATTCTGAGCATGAAGCACTTTCATATATTTACATGTAGATCGATAAACAGTAGAAGAACGTAGTGATGAAAGCAACGTAAAGTTTGAAGGGGAATAGAGAATATACAATGTTCATCACGGTATCCTTCAGACATCAGCTATATCCTAGAAAAAATCACGATCAATACCAAGTTAAGCTTGTGGTTTCGTTTCTATCGCTTTTGGGACTTGAACAGAAACAGAAAGATCGCTACCAAAGGTTGAAATACGCAGAATGATAACAAGGGAAAGTAAAATGTCTTGAAACAACTGTAAAATAGCTTATTCCCCCTGCTATCATAGTAATGGCCTGTTTGTAGTTAGCTTGGGTTAAGGATCAAAATTATCATTTCCAAAGCCATACTATTCTCACCCGCGTGAAGCGTCGGCCACTACATCTTTGACTGTGAATACACATTTAGAATTAAGATAAAACAGATAACAGCTTTTAGTTGATCATTTGGTGTTTCGCTTCAGAATCTTTCGGAATTTTTTCTAAATTATAGATTAGTTGGTGGGTATGATTTAAAACTGAACCTTTAATGATTGAACTTGGATGTAAAGCAAATCAAGTATATTGGGAATAGACTTAATTCAACTACTTTTGACGTAACAAAAGGTTAATAAATCAAAAGATTCGGCTAAAGAAAAGATCAATTGGATTTTTTTCCCTGAACCGAGAGTAGAAAGCTTTGTGCTTGATTCAAAGTTTAAGCTTCAGAAATTATGACACTAGACTCTCAGCACTTCCAAACTTAGTTCATATTAGGTCCATGATCTCTGTTCATTATCATCTCAAACAGATACATTGAAAGCATAATATCTAATAAGACAGTCTTATAAATGGTGTGCTCTGGATTTAAAGTAGTTGCAAATTTTTATATGCCAGGGAATCCTGAGTGTACTACTGGCCGTTGAATCTATTGAGTAGGCTTAGCTATTATACAAAGTGTTGTAACAGCCCCACCATTAGGAAAGAATATCCTTAGACGGCAACGGTAAATCAAAGGGTTAAAGAATTTTCCATAAGTTTTTAACAAGAAGGCGACACACACATGTAGCTAGCATTCTCCCCAAGATGATAGTACCGCGATAAAGAGCCAAGCTTCATCCTGCACGTGAAATCGAATCTCGTTATACAAGAAAAACCACATCTAAGACAGTCGAAAAAGCGTTGAATATATTTGAGGGATTAGTTGAACTTCATTAAATTTAATGACTACAGGAATCTCTTCATGGCCTTAGGCATCTAATATAAATGATGACTCGCAAATATGTTTCTAGGAGAGCAATACTATTCATAATTGTACTCGTATAGTAGAACGCTTGAAATAAACAGCAAGAGCATAGCTCTCTGTTGAAAGAAGAAAATAACATAAAATCCTTTGCAACTTGAAGCTTGGCTTGAAGTTGTAATAGATTATTTCCTAAGGAATAGTTTGAAAACAGATAAACCAATGAAAAAGGTGCTCAGGCCACAGAGATAAAAATGTTAAAATATCAGAACGTTTAAAAAAGAAACGCTTTCATATAATTAACCCGCTGTGCTAAAATAAATCATGTTCGGTACTCCATTTCAAACTAGTCATGACTGCCCAACATAAACAATATGCCATTCATTTTCATTCTTCTTGTTCTGATCGGTTTTCTAAAGTCAATTCTCCATTGGCTTCATTTTAATTATTGTTTCGAACCAATAAGTAAATGCCAAAATTAGACGCCCTATAGATTGGGCGTAGAATGACATCTAACCAATGCTCCAGTCCTCACGCTGTTAAAGTTTTCTGAAGAAGGTGTGGATTGCGATGAAATACTTTGAAAACTGTGAAATGAATTTCTTCTTTCTTTTGACCTGCATTTTGAAGTCTTTTGTTTACTTGACGAGCCTAAGCTTAGAAAACCAGACGTTAAAGAGGGAACCAATGTAATATCATCATTAGTTTTACTTGAATATGGCTCTTCTGGCTCCGAGTCATTTCCCACATCAAAGAAACCAGTATTTTCCAAATCCAAGCCCAAGTTGCCACAAGAAAAGCATTTTCTCAGTTTCTGGGAGCCTTTGGAACTTGTCCTTTTACACATCGAGGAAATGAGGGATTCAATGTCTTGCTCTTTATCTTCTTGTTTAGAAAACAGCCCTCCAAGCCCAATAGTCTTCAAACAATCTTTGTACATTGTAATGGCATCTGATCCCAAACCAAAAAGAAAGAACGTAAAATAAGAGATAATATCATATACCCAACGATCAAAGTATGGCGAAGAAGACACCAACTTTCTTCTAGTTTTCCACATCCATGCTAGGAACCAATCTTGTTGAAATATCGAGCCTGCAGACTTTTCATTTAGAAACGGCTCCATAGAACTCAAGTCTTTGGCAAAGCCAATAACGGCCAAAGGCAAAAGTAACAGTACTATAACAAAGCAGAAAATTAATAATTTGAAAAACCTTGTAGAATTGAGACCTGAATTTGAGCAGTGCAAAATATCTTTGAAATCTATAGTTCTTCTCAAGTATAGCCGCAAAGTTAGAA
This sequence comes from Alloascoidea africana, assembly GCA_030581615.1. Classification (NCBI taxonomy): domain Eukaryota; kingdom Fungi; phylum Ascomycota; class Alloascoideomycetes; order Alloascoideales; family Alloascoideaceae; genus Alloascoidea; species Alloascoidea africana. The sequence goes on along the minus strand of JAKTTT010000046.1, from coordinate 95,552 downwards.
TGCTGTACACTGAACAGAGCAGTGCAACTACAACAGGCCAGATGGAATACATTAAAATCGCTTTAATTGTTGGTGCGTAAGAGAATTGGCAACCACTGTACATCAAGATTAGATACCGGACATTTTTAATCCAGTACATGGAAACCATAGTGTAGATTGGAAAAGCAAAGCATATTAGCATATCAATCAAACTCCTCTTCCATGTTGGCACTCTGACGGTAAATGTTGAGCAAGACATCATCATATAAAGATTTCGAATGATCGCCAAAACAGAACACAACGCTCCTAGTTGATATGCGGTCTGGATTCTGATAATAACATCACAGTATATCTCCCCGTCAAAAGATTGTGTCAAAAAGGTGTTGGGATCTCCCCATATCATATCGTCGACAAAGTTTTTCAAACACATTAAAAGTGTCCAGCAAACGAGAGACGCTGCCGGAACGTTTTTTGATCTGATGTGCCAGATCATAGGTGGAATAGTGCATAACACTGATAAGAATGAAAAAAATCCATATAGAGCTTTGAAATTGACCATTTTTTGAATACTAACTGAAACAGTGGATCTTCAGGAAAAAAGTGCGAATATATGTTCTATATGCTTTGAACTACTTGGAAGCAAAGAACTGATCCTTCCTAGATAATTAATGATACAAAATGGTCACTTGCTACATTGGTAATAATTTTTATTTCCTAGAAAAGTTTACATGACACGAATGAGAAGGCATATCTATCTATTGACATTTAAGGGGATGTTTGATTTCTTAATAAGGCTGGTTTACTTAATATTGCAAGCCAGGAACAGATCTCTAGTACATTTTCGTCACAGTTAACCATCCATGGCTGTATATTCGTATTCAGAAATGACATTTAGATTTTTAAGAGTAAAATTTGTGTATAAGACTTTGGTCGATCGAGAGCTGATGACAAAGTTTAACAAATTTGGAGTAAGAGACCAAAATACAAAGAGCTTAAGCATTAATTAATATCTTTTCTGTCCGAAAGAGCTTTCAATTTTAAATAAGACAGAGAGTTTTTTCTTTAAACATTATGTGAAGTGTTGTTTACTTTTCTGTCCTGGATAAAATCCTTGAACGAACAGGGATGAATTCTTTTATCAGAAACATAGTTTGAAGAATACTGCATTACTGGGATCATTTAGTTACCAATAGAACATCCAGTGTATCGTTATTGTAGCTGTTAGGATACGGATGTCCCTGCCTCATGGTTCCCGTAGCCTTCTGAACAAAAAGTACAAAACTGAGAGCATTTATGTGCTCGAAACTCTCACTGCCACTTGAGTCCTCATTGCAATCTGTAGAGTTTCAATGTGTCGCCGAAGCAATTGTCGGAATAGTCGCATTGTTACACTGCCCAAGGCTATTATCCCCTTTTTCTTGGACTAGAAGATTGGTTTAGGTAAAATACCTTTTGCCAACAAATGCATGCCATATCCGGAAGGAAAAATGAAAAAGGCTATCAAAGGATAACGATACTCTTTCGTTATGCTTTTCCAAATGCGATATTCTCGGTAAAAATCAACCATCTCAAAATGTTTCAAGTCAGTGGCACATTATCATTAAACAATTTTTGCTGTTTGGATAAAAAACGTAATAAAATAAACAAAAGACATGCTCCCAGCTTAAGAGTGTTTATGCTGAAAATCGAGAAACATAGCTAGACTTTCATTTCCTCTTGCTTATGCCCAAATTTAACATTTATTTATTAACGAATGTATACTGTAGAAAATTTTCTATCCTATTTTATTTTTCAATCGCACCGGCGGCTATAAATCAAATGGAATTTTTCAATTGAGACAGTCTCGGTGGTTAATCAAGAAACATGCTCGGCAACTCAAAGTGTTAGGACTATCCATGATGTATTGAACCTGACCGGCCCAAGTTGGGAAAAATCCCCATCTAGCAACTACTTCTATTTAGTTGCAATCCAATTAGTGTAGGGGTTCAGATTCCTACGATCTTGCTGATGGATTGACTCTTAAAGAATCGGGTGCAGTTGTTTTTACTGTCTAAAACTAGCATCTGGGGTAGCCCGAGCGGAGAACGCCTTGTGCCCAGCAAATAGGGCTTGAATTACACTTCTGACATATTTGAATAGTAGAACAAAAGGTGTAACCTTTGAATATGAAACTACCTGTTTGCGTTTGGTTGTTTTCAAGCTTAATCCCAACGATTATGCCTTGTTTAATTCGCCAGAACTAGGCAAATCAAACAGCATATACTAATCCAAGGTTTGCTTAAACATATCAACTTGGCTTTTTTCAAAACATCGGACTCCAGCTTCTTCATTATTAACCGTTTCTTGTAAAAGCAAGCGCAATGGGTATATTTTACTCAAGAAACAACTATACAAAACTAATGCATCGTAACTACCGAAACAAGCTAGACATTTATATGAAATTAAGGCCAACTGCAGCATTTTATTTAAAGTCGCACCTAGCATATCATCAGAAGGCTCTACGCTTTTGCAACTGTTGTGTCTTCAAGTCGCTGCTGAATTATGGTTCTGGAAGCAAATTAAAGTTTAGCAAACCTACTCAAACTTTGTCAACGTAGCCGATGCAGGAGGAATCCCGACAAATCACGGAGAACAAACGACCCTCAGCTGTTGTACTTTCGCAAGGACAAGGTAAAAGTAGCCTTGGAGTTTTTGAGAAAATTTTTCCTTAAATTGGGAACCAGAAGTTAACGAAGAACACATAATCCACGAGATTATAAGCACAGAACGCACTGTTGGGACCCAAACAGGGCCAACGGGTTAACTTCTTAAATACAAAATAAAATTTCAACAGTTTCCAATGGCTAGCAGTAACAACGAATTACAAGCGAGCGTTGGAGTCCGCCAGAATCCTAGGGGAATCATCTTACATGACAGCTGATTTCGCCAATCAATCCGTTTGTTTGTCTAATACATCGATTAACCATATATGCAACCATAGACTACCAATCTATAAAAATTGACTGATGAATGAATAGCTAAATATATATATAAAAAGTGAGGGAAAAAATGTATTTCATTTAGGCGGAGGAGGAGGGGTTCGCAGAAGTAGCATGTTCCAAGTTCTCTTCCAAAGTTCTCTTCTGTGGACGACGAGACAGACGAAGGTCGTTGTTCTTAAAGTGTCTGTAGCCAAAGAAAGACATCGATATAACAGCCATCGAACAAGCAGCAACTGAATGAGACATCTGTTAGCAATCGAACTTTTATCTGTGCAAGAGAGTATACAAGATCGCTCTTTGGCAAAAAAAGCTTGAAATCAGCGGCAGTGACTTACAGAGAGGTGCCAACTCGACGGGGACCAACTCCTTCCAGTTTGACTTTTTCTAAATCATTGTGTGTTAGTCGTGTCTAGTGTCCCTCACCCAATTTAAGCTTAGGGTTCTCATCTAAGACATACAGAGGCAGCGGCGAACAATCGTTGAGAAGGATGCATTTTGTTTTGTGTTTAGTTTGATCGTGTCTTCTTCAAAGGAGAATTATGAAACAGAAAAGCTCGAAAGAGGTGTCAGCCAGTCGAAAAGAAGAAGAGGTCTGGTTTGGCTCTAATACTGTCAACCTGGTTTTGCGAAACATGATTGGCCAGAACCTACTTTGCCGCGGATTCCCAGTGTTACCCGGCCCAACGTACAGAAAAACAGCCGGCGTTATGCGACTTCCGGTTTAGGACACATGCAGACGCATACCCCCCAATTCGATGGGCTGGCAGTTGCGGACCAAACAAAAACAAACCACCCCTTTGCCGGATTCTGGTCCCTGTTCTCGTTTTCTTCCAGTAACAGGGCCTCTTCATCTCTATCCTACTGTAATCGCTTCAAAGGTGTATTTCCCCAGTTATCCACTCTTTCCCTCTGGTTCTTGTCAGTAATAGCTGAAACAACTCCCGATGATTCATCCGTTGTTACGACACACTCAAACTACCGCCTCATCTGAAAGAAATAGCAATTTGCTGAAAGCTAGGAGACCCTACATCAGCTCGACATTTTCCTTAGGAGGACTGTCCTCATCTGCCCTCAGCAATGTAAATAGCATACTTTCCAGTATAACTGATGAGGAATGGGTAATGTTCCCACCTCCAAGGCTTGCTTCTCGGCATGCTCGATCGGAATCAATATCAACACAAGATGAGCTTGGTAAAACGCTTCAGTTAAATGTAAACACTGATTCACGGCTTTCAGACGAGGAGTCTCCCGATGAAAACTTGGAGGATTATTTTGAGGAAGAAGCTAGTTATTGTGAAGATGAATATGATGATGCCTATGCGGACGACGACGACGATGACGAGGAAGACATGCTTCAATTTGTTGACTGCATAATACGAGATAATCATGGGAATGTTGCAACGGAAACGTCTTTTGAAGGGACAGAAGACAAGGCAGAGGAGCTAAGAAAACGAATTGAAGCGTGGCAAACAGGCCAATCTTGCCACTTGCTTCATGAACTTATAAAACTGCATCGAAAGGAAGAGGTAATAAGAGCTCGTCGAGATTCTTCTAGTACCCAGTCAACTGCCACTGCTCCATCCCTGCTTGATCCCCGCGATTCTTCAGATGATGACAACCCCATTAGCTATTGGGGCGTCACTGATGACGACGTTGAGTTTGATGGCTTTACAGACGATGTTGTGTATAATCTTGGAGTGATAATAGAAAACATGAGACAGAGAGAGGCTATGAGATTAAGTGCGAAAGGGAAAGGACCGGAGGGTAGGAAAGTATCTCAAGGAGATCTTGGTGTTGAAGAAGCAAACTCGAGTATAAAACTGAAACAAACATTCTATGGGATTGAAATGCTGAAGAAATATAGTGCTTATCAAATCCAGCTGGTCAAGTCTGTATCGAGAGATCTGTCGAGAGTTTTGCGATACGATATCCAGCAGGCAAAACAAACAAAATCGGAAAGGACCAAAAATCAAAGTATCAACAGCATCAACAATGAAAAACCCTCTATTACTCACAAGCCACGAAATTCCATATCATATCCCTCTTTAACCCCTATAATTTGGCACTTTACGTCTGGTTTGCAACAGCAGCAACAACGACAACAGCCGGAGCAAAACTTCAGGCTCAACATGTTTGGGGAAGAACTGTCAGAGGGGAAAACCCCATCTGAACAAAATATTTGCCACTCTAGATCTGATAACAGGCGACATTCTTGTCAATAGTAAAAGTTAACATATTTGTATTCTGCGATACGACTCTATAATCTCTCCTTAGTCCCCATAAAGTAGGCTTTGAACTTTAATACGAAAGAGGAATCATCTGTACGCTTGCCGCAATTGTAAAAGCTGGGTTTTTAGAGGCAATGTAATGCCCAACTAAGCTTATAACTTTAAACCCAGTTGTCTTTGGCTGTCTAGCCACCTAGTTTCGTCATTACTAAAGCTAGAGCATTTTCCACTATCAAGACTTGAATGTATCATCACTGTATTCTTAATTCATGGAGTATAAAATCAAAACTATTTAAGCAAAGAAAATCAAAAACTACTAAAAAAATGACAAAACAGAATGACGTTTTTCATTTTCTAACCAAACCCATAAGAAATTCGTAAAGAAATCAAAATGCTGATGAAATGTCGATAAACAAAAAGCTGAATAAAAATAAGATTTGCCATTATGGCTGGGTGAAGTGATGATCATAATACTGTCCATTGGTAAAACATCTCAAACCAGGAATCAAACGCCATTCGCAATTTTCCATGGAATCATCTCTAAAGTCGTTTGAAAGAAAAGAATGGTAAAGATCAGAGTTTTCATCTTCGTTTTCGTACTTGTAGTAAAACGTTGGTCCGATGCTTCCCATATCTGCGTCCACATTGTCCACCTGGGCAGACTCAAATTGAAACTTTAGCTGAAGGCCTTTCTCATCCTCCACTCCAAGGCCAGATGTAATGAAGCGGCTCAATAATATTTCTTCCTTATCTTGATAGAGCTTAAGTTCAAATGCATCTCCGCTGCTGCTATTCTCCTCATCTTTCAAATTCCAGTAAATACGGTTTTCATTTCTAGAAAACCTTCCCTGAGGCTTAGAATAAACCGACTTTACATGAGTTCCAGAAATGCCCACGGAAACAGAAAAATTTCCCAATTTTACATATTCGGCGTTGTTTAAGAATTCTTTGGCAAACTGTGGATTCAGTCTTAATTTGATCAATACTGAGACATTGAGGCCATCATCATCGTACTTCCATTCTTGGCTAACCAAGATGGGTGGGGTTTGAATCGAGTCCTTGACGTACTTGAATCCAGAAACCATGTCGGTCGAAATCATTGCAGTGCTGAGCTCATACTCGCCGGCATCATTTCTAAAGTTCTGGCGTAGTATATCATTGTTTGAAATTAGTTTTTTGAGCTTGTTTGCATTCTTCACTTTAATTGGTATTACAGCATGGGGATTCAACAGCAATGAGGCCATTGTATGGTTGAAAATAAAGCCAACATCCCCAATCGCTTTACAACTCTCAACTTTGCCATCTCGGTAAACTGTATTATAAGCCTCTTTAACATATGCATTCAAGCCTGGCTGGTCAATTTCTGGATAACTTGGAGGAGCTGTAGCATGCTCGTCATTCAAAGAGAATGCATTTCCAATGCTTATGTTGCTGAGGTTATGGGGCTTTGTGAGATGAGTCTGTGAACCAGAAAATGAAGACGGTGCGGAAAAAGGAGATCTATGTAAATCATGATGAATCTCAAAGGTTGAGGAACCATTTGACTCTGGTGTTCCTGGTGCTTGTTGGAAATCATCATTCTCATGTTCATGCTCTGCTTCCACCTCAGCTTGCAGCGCTTCCTCAAGAGTTTGTACAGCTGATGAGCCGGGATATCTTTTCGCAAGTCTTTCAAGAGTGCTTCTCTTGTTCCTTAGTGCCAGACCCCTATTTTGAATAAGATCAAAATCTTCATGAGTTTCAGATTCACACTCTGTTTCAGTCTCGTCCTCATTTAAGATCTCCTCTCTGGATAGGAACATAGATATGTCATTCAGCTTTGATGCATTATGTGACAGATCAGTTAATTCGAATGAAGGAGTCGGTCGGTCGGAATCATTTGCATTGGAAGCCTGGACCCAAATAGGCTCTGGAAGTATTTTGTTTTCCACAATTGGATGGATAGTTTCATTTTCTCCTTCAACCCCATTTTGGACCACAGACAATGCCGGACTTTCTGCAAGGGGCTTTGATCTAGATTTTCTTTTTTCGAAATTGTGTACGAGACCTTTTTGCGACCTAAAACGGAGACTGGAAGATCTGACTATTTGATTGTCTTGAGAGTGTTTTCGCTTAAAAACAGAAACGACTCTTTCTTTGAGCGATTTGTGAATCTTGGCAGATGGTGAAACCACAGATTTTTTGCTTGGTGCATTTTCTGGAGAACTTTTTATTAAGACAGAGTCTCTGTTGCTTTCTTCCTTGGGTTCTTGTGATTGGATCATTTGTTTGCCCTCGCTTATCTGCGGATCCTCTGCTTGTGGGATATGTTTTTCTTGTCTGAGATTATTCAAATCTTCAGCGAGAGCCCTAGCTGAGTTGGCAACCTGGCGTTCAACATCAAAATCGGAAATGTAATCAATTGTCTTTTCATTTATCTCTATCGCTTCCTGCTTTCGGTCAATGCTCAACGTTTCAAACCTTAGCAGGGCTTCTTTCATCATCTGTAATGATTCCAGCTCGGAGTGTTCAAATCTGTTGAAAATTAAAGGCATGTCTACAGTCCATCTGTTTTCTGCTTTTTCGTATGAGCGTCTTAAAACGCTATAGTCAAACTGGTTTTGCTGGACCAACTTTTGATCATGCTGAATTCTATAGTACTGATTCAGCTTGTTCTCGGCTGTGGTCAGTTTCGCCGCTCTGCTCTCCAAATCATCTAGATGATGCTTTTTGAAAAGTGTAGTTTCAGGTGACGATTTTGGCAAAACCTGACGAACGTTTTGATTAACCACCGATATGAACCGGCTACTGGCTTCATCTCTTTCCTTGAAGGATTTCATTAACTCCGCCCACACTGCGCCAATTTCTGTCATGCTGCTGCTGCTTGGTAATTGGCTATTGTTATCCCCTTGTAATCTGTTTTCTAAATTGCTGTATCTTGAGCATATTTGCATTAGCTCTTGTTTGTGATTTTCCTCTTCTTGGATTATCTCGTCAAAGAATGACTGTATGTGGCAACTAATGTTCTGTAGTTTGTCCCAACGGCTTTGAAGGACCGTGACGTAATGAAAGGGAGGTTCCTTTGAAGGGAGAGGAACTCCAGAAGTCATCAAGCAGAACTTGTCGTTCTCGGGTAATGGCTGTGCCATATTGTATTGGAATAATCAAATGTAAAAGAAAGTAAACAGTAGATGATGTAAATGGCCAAAAACAAAAGCGAATGGAAAACAGCCATTTTATAAAGAGTTGTAAGGGGGAAAAAAGGTCCTATCTGAATTGTTTGTGCCATTCATGGAACACAAAGTACGAGCATCAGACATAATAATAGGAATGACAGGCAGCACCAACCACACCAGACGTGCTTTTGCAAATTTACGGCAGTTACTGCTGTAGCTTGCGGGAGTGCGCGACTCATCCCAGAAACCAGGTCCAACTAAGAGAGAAAATTATTCCTACTAGTGATATGCGTCCCTTGAATAATGCCCCTTTGGGGTCGGTTGAAGTTTTACCATCTTTTTTAGATTTAGTTTGAACTCAACCCTGCTTACCACAGCCCGTATAACGTATCTCTGATATAGCATTTGACACCATGCTGAACTAGAGCACTTTCACTTTTCGTTTTTCATTCCCCTAATGCCGATATTTTGTGCTGCTGGCAGGGGACACAAAACAAGATAAGAGGTGGGATAGGTTTGATCTCCCAACCGCCAAAGAGCATGTGCTGATTGGACCACCGCCGCGTTCTCGGCTCCAGAAGTCGAGGCATTCGGACACCGTGTGTGTTTAATAGAAATCATTTTTATGAGACCATTTCGTATAACATGTTAATTTTTTCGTTATTATAAGCCCGAACACTTTTACGAAGCTTTTAACAATGCTCCTCCTATTTTGACTTGTTCCTTCATTGATCTCAATAGTCTATTTTCTCGATATTAGAAATGCCTTCTTTGCGATGCTTGCTAATGAAACTAAAAGTAGGGGTATTTGCAGTTTCTTGTTAACTGAACCAAGAATCTAAAATGGAAGCATGAGACATGAGTTGATTATTCCGTAGCTTGCATTTCAATCAGATGCCCTTTGCTTACGATGGTACCAGCATCCATGGATGAGAGACAAAATTAGTCAGTAGCTACCAACCACTACTGTTCCTTGCTGGCCTGATCGAGCAGCCCCTCGGCATTGTTATTGCAGTGCCACAATAAAAATGTTACATTCACCATTGGTAGGTGGAACCGACGCAGCCCGAGCATTCAAGGTACAGTACACCAAAGAAGCGGCACTGCATCCAGGTGCTTATTGCTTGAAATGGGTCATCGGCCGTTGTTACTGTTGACGTGACAAAAAACGCGAAAATCTGGGGAAGTTCCGCCTGTTCCTGGAGAATGTGCGAGTCCACTACTAGTCACCATTCTTACGTCGCCTTGAGTCCTGGAAACATTTATATACAGGATCATCAATCAATGTCTTTTCATGTTTCCTGGCCATTTTTTTTTGATTTATAGTACACAATGCAGGTTGGAGCTTTTGTTACAACTGTGCTTTTTGGTTATTTTGTCTTGGCTTTGTGAAAATGAAAGATAAATGCTTCAGACAGGCAAAAGAACACAAACGATGGTAAAGGAGTTTTTTTAAGAAAAGGAGTAAGTTGCCCTTCAAAGGAGAAATCTAAGGTTCATTAAAGTAAGCATGCTTTAAATGGTTTTGGTTAGCCCTGGCCCTCTATTACGAATTGGGATTGAAATTCACGAAAACATATAGTTTGGTTTTATATAGCTATGCCAGACAGAAAGCGACAATGCTAAGAATCAGATTATTACTGGGCATTATCTAATGCATGAAGTAAGATATTTTATAGCTCTTGAGCAATTGCGAAAGAATGCTAACATAGTTTCTCCACACTACAAATTACAACCCACCAAGATTGATTTGATAAAACCTAGATTACAATAGTTAAAGTTCGCTATGGTATACTCGATATTAGACGACAACCGCCTGATAAAATGCTGGGCTAATCTTGAATTTTTTTGTTTTCTAGAGAAGACTTTTCTTTTTAATTATTAAATGTAGAAACAAGAGAACGAAGTCAGTATCGTGTATAGTTGTGGTGAATATCTCTTGAAAACAAACACTATACAATGGCAGAGGTTTGAATTTTTGAGTTTTTCTGTGGATTCCTTGACATACAACTAAGTATCTTTGTAATAGTTATATTTTCTTGTAACTTTGTCACCAAAAATGTCATTTAAGAGTTTTTCAGTGTTACCATTGCACAGACTATTGCGCATCGAATCATATCAAAACTTTATGTTAAGCTGAATTCAATAAATTGTAGATCTACCTTGCAATCTAATGCCTTTGGGGGAGAAATGAGCCAAATCTGATCATCACCAGCACAGACAAGGCTTGTCAAAACAACTTTGTGGTTCCAGAAAAAGAAAAACGAAAGAGGGCTCTTTTGGGGGGTTGTAGCAGGTGAAAAATGAAGCGACTGATTTAATAAAGAGCTTTCCAGCAAAAAAGGGCTCAACCGGGAATTGAACCCGGGACCTCTCGCAAATTATTCTTAGAGTTAAGACCCTAAGCGAGAATTATACCACTAAACCATCGAGCCAACCTTGTGACATTGCAAGAGAACAGAGCCTCAGCTCTGAACTCTTAGGTTGTGGATTTGGCTCTTAAAACTTGTATTGAGGTAACTTGTAGAAAAGAACAAGAAGCTACATAAACTAACTTTAAATACACATCATCAGTATTCAATTTACACATGTGATCATTTGTGCTATACAAACAAAGAGTAAGAATCAGAATTCTTACAACATGTAAGAGAAATCAGAAACAGCGGTTGAGGCGGGAATCAAACCCACATCGCCCAAGTTGCAACTGAGTGTGCTAACCGCTGCACCACTCAACCTAAATCTGGTTTTACCGGTAATTACAGTCTCAGAGAGGAGATCTGGCAACGCCGGGTTCCAACAGGAGGTCGTTCCTAGTAAGAGTGCCCGAACTCTTACATGTCAGAAAGAACCTCTGTTCTGAAATCTCAAGTTTATGGCTGAAAAGATTAACATTAAGTAGCTTAAGAAGAAGAAAACTAAAAATACAAACAAAGTTCTTTTTATACTATTTGGCTTCAGTCTCATTATTACACCATTCAAGAAGATACTTAGCCTTTTTCTTCAAAAGAATCACAATTCTTACAAACTTGATGCTTTGTAAAGCGCTTCAACGGTGGGGAGGTTTCCGAATTTAGGGAACTAAGAAAGAGGTTCAAAACAAGACTTAATTATAGCTAAAGAATAGAAAACTATGTACCAAGATAGTGTTTATATAGACATAGAGTTGGTAATAAAAGAAATAAAAATAAAGAGACAGTTTATAATAAAAGGGGAAGTTAATAGAGGGATCCCAGCCAGAGGATCGTCAGGGGCATTCATAGAGTTCCGCACAATGAGCGACTGTTCCAGGGCTGGTACCAGTCCTGGTCATTATTCGGGAGTTGGCTCGTCAACTGTTCAGGTGAGTGACTTTCTTAGTCGTGGGAATCATGTGGCCCGTTTGCTTAGCCTGTCAACCGCCACCATAATTGTGTTGTTACCGTTTCTTGTTTTTGGCAATCTGGTAACAAAATCCAAAGAAACTTGCTGCCAGGGATAACTAGGGATAGGCAAACGCATCAACAACCCTTGTATGACTCTTGTTGTGGGTTTCGTGGTCTGACAGATGTGACATCCGTTCACGTACTTCTTTATTCCTTTAAACATGTTTCTCCAGTAAAACTTAGGATATAGTCTCATATAGGTCTTGAAATATCCCATATGTCCCGAGGTAGGAACGTCGTTTAGCATCGTGTAGTATTGCTCTTCGCACAGTCCCGTTGGGGACGCATACGCGCCATTCATCAACACCCGTCGTAGCTGCAAAGTACAGAATATCATTAACAACCTTGAAGTGTCGTATGTGATTGTTCAGTTCCTTAGGTATCGGCTTCTCGTTCTTTAGAATATCATAAATTTCTTTAAATTCGGGGTCTGTGTGGTAGTCCGCTATGAGTCTGTCGGTCCAGTCGGGGTTCAAGTCTGAAATATTTATCACATCCAGGTCCATTCAACTAAGCGCATCCGCTGCCGAGTTTGACTTTCCAGAAATATGGCAAATGCTAAAAACATAGACTGCTATTATATGTTTGGGGCATCTCTTCAATGTAGAATCTGGTTTGTATTCTTAAAGTACATATAAAAAATTAGTCTAAACTGATCTTGGCCTTTTCACTAGAAGGGGACAAGTCTTCCTTATATATTCGTAACTATTAACTAAACGATTCCTTTTGTGTTCTAGTCTGTGTGCGCTAAGCGACTTTGTAGTCTCTGTATGATTCAAAGTATCGTGCACATAGTAACCTTATAACAGTCTGCAATGAAATCTACCCATCTTGCGATTCTCCCTTCTTGAATATATGCCTGATTCTGTAAATATAACAAGCTATGGCGATCGGTTTTCACGACGAAATGCACTCCAGACAGGAAATGTCTCCAGTGCTTAATAGCTTTAATCACACTCATAAATTCTTTTTCGCGGATAGGATATTTCAGTTCAATTGGCTGTAATCGCGACCATTAAACACTGGAGACACTTCTTATCTGGAGTGCATTTCGTTGTACAAACCGACCACCACAGCCTGATATATCTGTAGAATCAGGCCTTCAAGAAGGGTGAATCGCGAGATGCTGAAAAAGGTAGCCAACAGAGTGGTCGCCCCTCAAAGGGGTGTGCAAGTCTTGGTATGGAGGGTCGTTAAAAGATTTGAGGGTCTGCATTCAGATAAGTTTTGTAGCTTACTTTAAATTGATTAGAATCCATAGAAGAATAGGAATACACCGAATTTTCAATTTTTCAAGGCGTATATGGAGGTCGTGCAAGTTATAGGTTTCAAGTGATACTGAATTAAGTCGGATAGTCTATCGAACAGAGATACTATGTAGCAGATTAAAGAGGGACCAACCAGAAGATGAAGCCTGATTCGATTGTTTCTTACATTCATCGCTACCAGATGTGAGGGCTTCATGGTGAACCATAAAACCCTCACATCTGGTAGCGATGCATGTTAGAAACGATCAAATACTTTTTGATAAGTTTTTTTATCTATCGGTGAGTTAGAAATGCTATAAGATGAGATAATATCGGTCAGCATCAGGAGTGCGTACTAGCGAGAAAAAAAAAGTAAAACGATGGAGAGGTTAGTTAAGTTACAAGTAGGGTGAAAGCCTGGCTGATACCAAAACTGACGGGATTTTGCTTTCTTTTTATAGTTTTTTCTTCCGAGTTATTCCGTCTGCCCTTGTTACGTCATCGTGGCCTTTTTCCAGAGCTTACCATTCAGTCCAACATTTACCTGAAGTTGACACAAGGATCTAATTACTGAACAATATACTAAGGAATGACTACACTTTTGAAGTAGTTCTAATGATGCTAAAAACAGATTTTTCTTGATAGACGGACAAGGTAATGACCCAGAGACTCGAAACCCTCACAAGCAGAATCTAGTGGGTTCAAAAGGCATCCTAAAGAATCGCAACCACGTCAAGTTATTGACTACCTAGCGCTCTTTACAGCCATTAATATTCCGCCTAGGCTTATTTGAGTGAGGTATTTCAATCCCAAAGGCGATGTTGGTACATGAGAAGCTGTTGCGCACGTATCTATGTGAATGCTTTTGAAGAAGTTGCCATTCTAATTCAGTTTTCTATTCTTTGAAAACTCAAAAATGCCTCCCATCTTTCGTCTTCCTTAACGATTCGCAAGCGGATTATTAAAAAATTGTATAGCAGATTAGATCCATAGTTAAAGGACCTGTAGAGGCTTGCTGTCACATTTCCTGTTGAGCCTGAACTCGTCTGAAAAGGCCAAGACTTTACGCACGAATGGAGCAGCTCTTCTTTAAGTTTCACTAAAAATTAGCGGCAGAAAAACAGATGGAATCAATAATACAAGCCAAGAGATATCCGTTTTATCCTGGCTGAAGCCATGGGAAGAGCAGTTGATCTTGCAAATCGTCATGCAGTGGTTTGAAAGTCGACTTCAAACATCCCTTCATTTTCATCACCACCTGGAGAGCACTTGAAGAGCTTTTGATCCCCAAGCGAGCCATGATTCAACCAAGACTGATCCAGTCAAGATTGCAGACCGCTTGTCGGCTAACTAAACGGAGCAAGTATTGGCCACGTTTAGGTATGCCTGGTTCTGTTGGACGAGGTCTTTTTTCAACTTCCTCGTCTGTGCCAGTTGATGCAGGTCAACCGATTTTTGAAACGAGGCCTCATCTGATCAAAAAAGGAGAGCGTATGTAAAGTATCTGACTTTTATTCGGATGAATTTCTAACATCGGTGTAGTGACTCCTGGGATCTCGGCTACAGAGTACTTTGAACGAAGGCTACGATTAGCTGCTCAACTACCGACAAATAGCGCTGCAATTCTAGTGGGATCCTCGGTGAAATTTGCATCCGGAAGTGTTTTCTATGAGTTTCACCAAGATCCAGATTTCTTCTATCTGAGTGGGTTTAATGAGCCTGATTCGGTTATTGTCATTGAGAAAACAGACGCTCCAGAGGGCGAAACGGGATGCGATAACATCATCTTCCATATGATTGTACCGCCCAAAAACCCGAAAATAGAGCAGTGGGAGGGGATAAAAACCGGAGTTCAAGGTGTAAAGGACATATTCAACGCAGATGAAGCAACAGATAATAGCAAGCTGCCTTCTTATTTGGACAAGATTATTCAGAGAAGCGAGCTTATTTTTTTCGATGTCAATGGAGGGAAAGCTGGCTCAAACTTGTTCACGAATTTCTTCTCCATAGGAAAAAATGAGAAATCATCTCGCCATAGAAAGACCATGTCTGATCTGATAGAATCGTCGAAAAAGAAAGTGAAACCACTGTCTCCCTTTTTAAGGGAGCTCCGTGCTATCAAATCACCAGCGGAGATCCAAGTGATGAGAGAGGCAGGCCGAATATCGGGAAGGGCTTATAACCAGGCCTATGCGAATTGTACGATCCTCAAGACTGAAAAAGATTTGTACGCTTTTCTTGAGTATCACTTTAAAAGAGGAGGATGTGATGGCTCGGCCTATGTCCCTGTTGTAGCATCTGGAGAAAACGCTCGTATAATTCATTATGTGAGAAATGATGATGTTTTGAAGGCAAACGATATGGTTCTGGTCGATGGAGCAGGGAAGCTTGGGGGATATTGTGCAGATATAACTCGGACCTGGCCCAACAGTGGCAAGTTTACTCTAGAACAGGCCGAGCTTTACAACGCGGTTCTAACTGTTGAGCGAGAGTGCATCAAGCTTTGTTCAGTCGCACAAGAGCTTTCATTACAAAGCATTCATAATATCAGTGAAGAGCTTATGTTTGATGAACTTAAGAAGCTGGGATTCAAATTTGGAACCAAATGGGAGATGTGCCAGGTGGTTTACCCCCATTATATCGGACACAATCTTGGACTGGATGTTCATGATATACCTGGCTACGCCAGATCTGCTCCTTTGCGCCGGAACCAGGTAATCACAATTGAGCCAGGCATTTATATCCCATCCAATGATTCCAGATGCCCAGAACGGTTCTGGGGCATGGGCATCAGAATCGAAGACGATGTAGTTGTGGGGAGAGATACCATGTTTGTGTTAACCAGCGAAGCAGCTAAAGAGATTGATGACATTGAGAGCGTGGCTAAGTATGGTGTTACCACACCATTCTGAAATCCGGTTAAAAAAAACATTGATCTATTGTAAATAAATAGAAAGATACATGCAGGAGATGTTCCGATACAAGTCATTCAAATCCCACACATAGAGGAAACCTAAAACCCAGGACCCTTCGAACATGGGCATATTGGGAAAACTACAAGAGCACCAAGCTTTACAATAGAATTGAGTTGGACTGAGATGACCAAAAATAGAACAATAGTGCAAGTTATCATTTTTTTAGCATACATGAATAATGGGTAACAGAAAGAAAAAAACGTTACAAAACAAAAAGTCCATTCTGATATACAACGTAATTTCTGGGCATGGATCTATATAGGCATGGGATCACTTTAATTTCGTTTCTTTTCAAAGTTCTCACTTCATGGTCCAATAGGAAGAAAGATAACAGATTCGGTTAGTAGTGGCCACAACATCTTGTAAAACTAGCAAAGGACGGAATAAAACCAATCCAATGTGAATTGTGTCCCGAGGAACAGGACAATTGGGTGGAACTGGAAAAAGCCCATTAGGGGAGGCTACTTACAGTCTGGAAGACAGATCATCAATCTTTTCCTTGTGCTTGGCAAGCTCTTCCTTCAAGTGGGCAAGCTTTTCTGCCTCGTGCTGTTTAATATAATAGTCCTCTTGGGCCTTCTCACGTTTCTATTATCGAGGCAAAGAGGTTAGTGGTGTCGGCATTCAAATCGAATATTACCCGAAAGGTACGCCGAAGGTCATCATCCCATGGCCGGAACGAGCCAATCCGGGGCACACGTACGGTGAAGGAGTCGCCGCCGTCGCCACGGGGGGCGCCGATGGAGCCCTCCGAGTAGGCTCGGAGCTGGGCCGGCTTGAGGCCTCGGACAGCAACTGAGGAACGGATCGTGGTGCGCAACATTTTATTTCGGTGGACAAAAACAATGGGGAACGGCTAATCAGCTGGGAAGTGGGGGAGCCCACGCTTTAAACTGGGCGTCCTGATTGCGCGCCGCTGATTGGCTGGTCGCCGATCCTTTCCGGAAGTTTGTCGCGTAAACATCCGGGCGTTTGCGGACGGAGATTTACGCGCGAGGGCGACATCCCAGATTCCCCTTTATATTCTCTCTCTGACAACTCACCATACAAACTTCCCATCCCTCTTGTCAGCCCTTGTATTTCAGCCTATATTGTATTACTTACAGAGTCCCCATTCTATTAGTTAACAATGACATTGACCAGAGAACAAAACATCTACATTGCTAAGCTTGCCGAGCAAGCAGAACGATACGAAGAGATGGTTGCTGCCATGAAAGAGGTCGCCTCCACTGCCGATTCAGAGCTGTCTATTGAGGAACGAAACTTGTTGTCTGTCGCTTATAAGAATGTTATCGGTAACTCTAGATCCTCTTGGAGAATTATTTCTTCCATTGAGCAAAGAGAAGAACAGAAAGGTTCTGAGCATCACGTTAAGCTCATTTCCGAGTACAGATCAAAGATTGAAAAGGAGCTTTCCGATCTCTGCAATGATACACTGAACACCGTGAGTACATATTTGATTCCAAAGACCAAGTCTAGCGAGTCAAAGGTTTTCTACCACAAGATGTTGGGCGATTACTATCGTTACTTGGCGGAGTTCACTTCTGGCGACATAAGAGCCAAGGCATCAGATGATTCCTTGAACGCCTACCAAAAATCCTCCGACATTGCTAGTGCTGAGCTGGCGCCAACTCATCCCATCAGACTTGGTCTGGCATTGAATTTTTCCGTGTTTTACTACGAAATTCAGAATAGCCCCAATCAAGCCTGTGACCTGGCCAAGCAAGCTTTTGATGATGCGATCGCTGAATTGGATACGCTAAGCGAAGATAGTTACAAGGATTCTACCCTAATCATGCAGCTTTTGAGGGATAACTTGACCTTGTGGACTTCGGATATGAAGGAAGCTGAGAAGAAGAAAGAGGTTGAAAAACCACAAGAAGATTTGGAAGATGACACTGCTCCCTCTGCCACCACTGAGGCCACTGAACCAGCAGTCGAAAAAGCTACCGAGTAAAAATAGTAGATTAACAAGTGTATTCTCCTGTGTGATGTAATTGTCTTTAGTGTCAATTAGTTTTATATTTTTTTTTTTTTAGCTGACCAATTAGTCTGATGTTTGTTTACATATTGTAAAGTGACTCATTGGCATTGTTTGACTGCTTCGTTCCGACAATGGCGATCAATTCCGCCCTAAAACAACTGTTTGTTCTGAGTGGAAAAAAGGTGATTCCGTTACTTTGGAGCGCATTGGCAAAAGAGTTTGACACAAGGATGCGAATGGGGTCTGGTGCTATCTCGCAGAGCCCTGAATGTTGGCGTAATCGTCTCAGATCATGCTACTGAAGCAGGTTGGCATCACTCTTGGGGGGGTGAAGGACGTACTGTTCACAGCGACGCCTGCTCCAGTGGCAAACATTAAGTTGCCGAAGAGATAAACTTTGGAGAACGTCCACAATGGAAAGAACAAGAAAAACTTGGAGGAATTGGGCGTACACTCTTCTCAGAGCTGGAAAACGCCAATTTGTTCCGACAATGAGCAATTGCAGAGCATGACCGACAAATCATTCATCTCCCATTTACTGTATTATGCGTTTCACTTGAACAGCTAGTCCTATAATGCCAAATACTGCACATAGTCATCCCAATGGTTTTTATTCTCGCCGAGGGCTTTTATGAAGCTCCAAGGAGCATGTGGATTTTGAGGAAATTTTTGTTCCGGTGCGCCTTTCCTGGCTAAGTGAATTTATTGAACTGTGTATGGCATACATGATTACTGTCAGAAGTCACCACATAGAATATAGACAATAGATCCAAGTATAAATGTTACACGTCGAGCAGCTTTGGTATGCCAGCAACTAACATATTGCGCAACCAAGATTGATTCTAGAAGATGCAGTTAGAGGTTGGTACTTACATTCCAAAAAAAGGAAAACTTTAGGAAATTGCCTATGGTTCTTAATTTATGACAGATTAAACTATGGGTCTTGGTTGATCCCATTTTCATGGAGCAAAAGGATAAAGCATTCCGCTCTGTAGGAAAACGCCATTAAAAGTACATTTAAAAAACGGAACGTTGATTCATCTTTTTATAACATGAATGACCTCTAAAGATATATGAGATACGGTAGATTTGTTTACAGATGATTTACAAATGATGACCGGCTCAATCAAACAGAGTCAAGTGATGATCAAAGAAGTTCCGTTCGACACTCGATATTCGCGCAGCTTTCCCCATAAGTTGGAGAATCAAAGAAAAGCGAAAACAGGATATAGCTTCCGGTTAAAAAAATTTGTTGTATTAAAAATGATTCCCTTTAATTCAACTTTTTGATTGTTGAATAGATTGAAGAGATTTTACAGACTCCTCCCCAGATACAGGATGAGCCCCATCGGGTAAATCAGACCTGATTCAAGCACAGTATTAATACCTAAGTAAAGCCTACCGTAAGTGAATGTTCGCCTTGCCAAGTCGTTCTATGCAAGCAAAAATGGGTAAACCCTCCCATAAAACATTCTTGTTTCAGTATTATTTAATACGGCTCTTCTGGGTAGTGCATGTATAGTGTAGACGAGTTTGTCAATTACAACCACAAATTTCTTGTGACTTGACTCTATTACACAAAAAGATTAGGCCTTAAGAAGGACCAAAAATTCTCCCGGGGGTGAGTCGAACACCCGATCTCAAGATTACTAAACTCCTCAAGAGAGAACCATTACAGTCTCGCGCCTTAGCCAACTGGGCCACCGGGAGTGAATTTATGGCAAGAAAAATTTCTAAAATGATATGTAATATTTAACTTGGACCCTTTATGTTATTTAGTGAACTTTGATCAAGACGCCTAGGTGTATAGTATAAAAAATTGTGTGTGTGCTTGAAGTTCGTTAAATAGCTTGGAATTGAGGTTAAATTTTAACTGGCAACGAAAAAAATCAATTACTCTGGCCATTAACTAGAAAGCCATGCGTTGAACTGGTTTCTGTTAGGACTCGGGCGATATCCACTCCGGGTGAGCTCTAACTATAGATATATAAGTAGTTAGATCCCTATTCTATAGCAATTCAGCAGGTATGGGTGTGAATCACTGACTCCTAGCTTCCTTCCGGAATTCGCAGTTTGTAAGAATAAGTATAAGGAAGCTTTGATAAGTTCGCTTATAACCCCGATTCAATGTACATTATGTTCATGACCCACAAGCAGGCTTGATCGATGACTTTTTTATTGAAAGACAAATCATTTCTTGCCTGAGCCCTAATTTATTGTTGGGCTGGCCATTGGGTATTTACACACCAATAGCTAGAATATATAAAGAGGGCGATTCCCACTTCTTGGGTTCGATCTCTATCCCTCTCATCTACCACTTTTATCAACTTTTATACATATTTACAATAAACTTTTATATTTTCTTGTTATCTCATTGACGTAAGTTGACAGATTTCAGATCAATATTTTCTTTTACAATGACATCCACTATATTTGCTTCTGAATACGACTTCGATATGGAGTCCAAGGTTATCTCCACACTGGAGAAGACATATAATGACAAAAATGTCCCCTGTTATAAAGAAGGTTACTACCTTCCAATTGTTCTGGATTACATCTCCAAAATACTGGTTAAGGCATCAAAATCGCATTCCCGGATCCCACGAAGTGTACCTCGTTCATATTGACAATATTGAGTTTATACATACTGACATGTCACGTCACCCATAACCCCGATCTCCTTTCCAGTACTCGCGTGTCTGAAACCTCGATTTCCGGTGTTAGGGGTCTCTCCAACTCTCTTCTCGAAGGCGAAATCTCTCTTGGCAACCTCTGCAACGTCAAGCTCATGAAGAGCAACATCATCTCGGGCCACCTGCTTACAGAAACTGGTAATGCCATCATCCTGGAAAACAAAACTATCACTATCACCAAGGACGGTAAGGTCATTGTGTATGTTCCCAAGACCGGACGATTGTGGTCTGTGAATGCTAAAGATGTCAAATTTGAAACGGTTCTGTCCGCTGAAGAAGACGCTACAATCTTCGAAAAGCACGTTGCTCTTGGCCACGCCTCCGCCGCAACTATCTACTAGCTGTACCCTCACCACGCGCTTTCCAAGATCCAGAGCGATATCAGCAACTGCGAAGTGTGTGCTGCCCAGGTTCTCAAGTCCCACGGCTCGAAACAGCCCAACCAGCGCGAATACCTGCACCGTGAAATGACCCCGGTCGATGACATTGGCCCTATCAACAAGGCCTACGGTCTGATCATGTCCCATCGCACGAGCAAGTACACCGAGTACAATGTGCTGCAACACTAAAGCGAAGTGTCAGCAAAATGCATCGAGCTACTCAAAAGATTCAAGAACTTGCTCGGTCTGACTAGCAGAAGTATTGTCTTTCTCCGCGCTGGCAATGAGTTTAACACTAAGCTCTTTCAGGCCTATTGTGTTAACGACGTAATTGATATCCAGCTGACGGCTCCCCACTCGAGTTTCCAAAATGGCGGTGCTGAGAACATGAACAAGTTGATCCAACAGCACATGAAAAAGCTTTGTATCAATCAAATATTCCCGAAAGCTACTGGAACTTTGCTTTGATGCAATCATGCTATCTCAACAACAACGTTCCAAGGCCGAACTCCGAGAAAACTCCGTTCGAGCTAATAAGGAATATACGATATTCATCCAGAATCAACACCTTTATTCCTTTTGGCTGTCGTGTCTTTGCGTACAATTACGTTGTGTCTGGAAAAGTGTTCAAAAAACACTTTAAAGGAGTGTTTCTGGATGAATATCGTATATTCCTTACTAGCTCGAACGGAGTTTTCTCGGAGTTCGGCCTTGGAACGTTGTTGTTGAGGTAGCATGATTGCATCAAAGCAAAGTTCCAGTAGCTTTCGGGAATATTTGATTGATACAAAGCTTTTTCATGTGCTGTTGGACCACCTTGTTCATGTTCTTGGCACTGTCATTTTGAAAATTTTTAGATAAAGGCCGAAGAAGCGAAATTTCTGAAGTGTTAAACAGCTTGAACCTCATATTCGAGAATTCAAGTTTCCTTATGTTCACATGCTATGAACCAAGCCATAGCCTGAGAGAGCAGATCCTCTGAAACGATGGTTATTTGGTCTGTACTGAGTGTCACATGATGTTGCAGATCAAGAACAAGAAGCGTGTGGACTCAGGTTTGATCTCGGAGGTTCACCCTCCCCATGTTGGCATAGTGGTGTAGTTCCTTCTTCAAAGAAACGAAATCGACGGACTTTTTTCCCGAGCTTTTGCCGATTGTTCCTGACCTTCTAATCTTTTTCTTGTGTGATGCCTCCGACTTTTTGCAGCAGGCTCTGTTTTCTTACAAAGGAGGGCTTACCATCAGTTGCTTTTAGTTTGTTTCCTTCGCACAATCGATGCGAAAGTTTGTGATGAATTAGAATTTGGGCTACATTAATTCCAAATCAATAGGATCTTCATTAACTTCTAATCTAAGTTAGTGGATATGGTGGTCTTTACGTGCTATTGCTCAGCTTAGCTTTGAAAGGAGTTGATGCCGAAATATTTGAATGGGCGTTAAAATAGAGCAGAAATGTTTTTTAATCGATGATCTTGGAAAAGTCATTTTGAGACCAAAAGGTCTGATTCTATCAAAAAAGCAAATTATATCGGTAAAAAGAAAATTGACGTGGTAGAGAATCGGCAATGGCATGAGTCAGTTACCAACCGGACTAAATAAGAAGGTTGTTTAAGTTACACATGAATGGAAAAGCTTCTGGTGGCCACACATTCGATAGACCAAACAATATCATTTGCTTTTGAAAACCTGTACACTCATTTCCAACCTACAATGCTCTGTACAGTTTTCACGTTATAAAAACGTTGAAGAAGATTTTTTATACACAGACAAAACTATTTTTAATAGAATTTAACTATTTGCAAGATTAGAAACCCTTCCGTTATAATTATGGAAGAAATTAAATGTCTTGGTGTTTCCCATACAATTGTGTTGTCCTCTTGAATTCTAAATCTGTGTATCTTTTCCAGTGTCATGGCGAAAATCAAATATAGTGGATTCGAATGTATTTACCTAATAGACTGCAATTTTGGAGCTTGTTATTGTTAGTGCGTATCCGGAAAGAGTTTGCTTGTTGTAGAATAACGTCACTGCAGGAATCTTTTGTTATCCACTCTGCACTGTTTGGGATTGAAAACAGATATTAGTAGTAGTGAGGTTGAGGTCTAATAAAAGAGGCATTATATCTCCATGCAGCATTCCATGCTTCATGAGATGTCGAAAGAGAATTTTGTACTTTACTTTTGTGTTAAATCTCAATGAGCTCAATATGACAGTTCTGAATTAGATGAGAAGGCGCTAGGCGTTATCAACAACGCTCGATATCTTATAATCATAAACAACACGACGACAGGTTCTAACCTGTTAACACAAGACAATTCAAAGATCTTGTGTTTTGGAAAAGCTATCACAAGGAAAGGTTTGTCATTACTCCGTCAAAAAAAAAAAACAATAATAGTTATAGAACGGACTCATGCTTTACATTTTTCATGCGTTTGATTCTATGCTGCACTGGTTAGGTTTCACATTATACAGACCATCAACCCTCAATACAGAAACACCTGAGCGATTCTGGCCTCTCTCATAAAAAGAAAGGTATACAACTCTCCGACACACATCTCTTGTTAATGCTAGAACATGACTGAACAGCAACGCTTAAAAGACATTTTAGAACCAGCACTATTGCAAAACCGATCTTAGGTTCAGAAGTGGATGATGGCTGATGGCAACTTCGGACGAGTCGATGCTAGATGGACATTTAAGAATCTATGAAAAACTCAAAATGACAATAAGAAGGCCCGCGATGGCACCGGTTTGAAGAAAAAATCTAGCCTATATCACCTAAGAAGAGCCTTTGGTCTTAAAATGAATCACATATACCAAGAGGTTCGCATTGTTGGCGTTTGGCGATAGGCTTTGTCACGGTTTAGAACTGGTCCGTCGGTGCTCTCAACACTTGATAACCTACTGAAAGTCTAATTCAAATTTCCAGAACATCAACTCCGACCCCTTGTCTTGGTTCACAAATTTTACTTTGCACATCTGCTAACCCCCAATTATCTATTCCGACACCGCATTCTAATGTCAGAAATGGATTCACGATCGGCTTTTTCAAGTGGAACGCTTTTCACGACTATGGGGATGTTTATCATTGATGATATCTACTTCCCAGACTACATGAAACATGAACCTCAGTTGAACATAGTTGGAGGTGGAGGCACTTGGGCTATCCTCGGTTCCCGTTTATTTGTAAAAGCACCGGAAAGTGACCAGATCCGATGGATTGTTGATGTAGGAAATGATTTTCCCGAGAGTGTGAAGCAAGAGCTTGCTCATTGGAAAACGGGCGTGATATGGAGAAGCACACCGGAGAGACAGACCACGAGAGGATGGAATGAGTATGGCCCCAAGGAGCACAGAGGTAGGATATCCTGTCTACACGGACTCAACTTTGATGAACTAACAAATGCTTCTCCTATCTAGACTTTAAGTACTTAACACCAAAGCTGAGAATCGTTGCGCAAGATTTTATCAGCTACCAGCAACTGCTCCGATCTTCTTCGTACCATCTGATATGCTCTTCTGAACGCTGTAGGGAGATTGTAGAAAAAATCATCGAGGCCAGAAACCAAAGCTATCCTGATCTGCCTAAACCTATCATAGTGTGGGAACCTGTTCCACCAGAGTGTAAACCAGAAAATTTAGATCAGTGCATCAAGACTCTGGAGCTTGTTGATATCTTATCGCCAAATGCCGAAGAGGCAGCGAGCTTTTTCGGAGAGCCAGAACCAAGCGCTAAACAAGACATAAAAGCTTTGGCCTTGAGATTTACAAAATACCTGACGAAAAAAAGCGAAGGGTTTGAGCCTGCTATTGTGGTTCGTGCTGGGAAAAAAGGGTGCTTGGTAGCCAGTCAGACAAACAAAACAGCCTGGTTCCCAGCATATCACTCGGATGCTAGCAAAGTTATCGATCCCACTGGTGGTGGAAACATGTTTATGGGCGGCTTTACCATAGGACTTGTTCTTTCCAAGGACCTGGAAACTGCCGCGATGTATGGAAACATTGCTGCTGGTCTGGCCATCGAGCAAATTGGCACACCTAAATTGGAGTATTCAGACGGAGTAGAAAAATGGAATGGGTTAACAGTTGAGGAACGCGAAGAAATCTACAAACAGAAGCTCCGCCAGCCATAAAAGTAGATTTGGTTGCATCTCTATGACAATATATTACAGTACAGGTTCATTTAACCAACATAAGCCTATTGAACATAATCCATCATCTGGGTTGTATGAACTTGAGCAACTGCTGGAGGCGGTATATCCAAATTAACAGCGACTTTCTGTACTCGTATGTCATCAACGATGAATAGGTTGTGCTCTTCAAATTCCTTTGCCGCGTCGTTTAAAGTAGCTGCTGTTCCGGCACCTGCAAACTGGGCTTCCAGGTCTGCTATTCCCTTTGTGATAAACGAGTTTAGATGCTCATCGGTGTTGGCTTCCACCGGTTGCGATTTCAACAGGCTGACTTCGTTTTCGAGCTGTTGAATCTGTAGTTTTTTCTGCTCCGGGGTGTATTTTTGTACGCCCAGACTTATGTGTGAGGGCTCTGTAGCGATGCCCATTGCCAGCTGCAACCATTCATTATATCGGACATATTTCACCGTCTCCAGTGACTTTAACGACAAGTCGGTCAACTCCTGGTCAGTTATTTTAGAGTTAGCCGTGCCAGTTGCCTTTCCATTAGGAAGAGAGTCCTGCGTGTTTGGTCTCGGGGGGTAGGAAGAGCTGTTTATCCGTGCCGCTGTTGCTGGTGGAATTTGAGAAGCCATGATGCCAAAGTGCAAGTTTGTGAGATTTGGGATGCTCGCGAGTGTGAGGCAGAAAGCCATGAGGCAGGGTAACTGTGTCAAGGGAAGATAACGGCAGATTCAAATTTAACTTTGGGTTCATGACAGAGACAAAAATACACATAAATAGAACAAACTTGGCTGGGGCAATGCCAAGTTTTGAAGTTTTATGTAGGAGGAACAAGAGCATTTGCGAGTCAAGTACCGAAACGCATCTTGGATCTGGAAACCTGTTGCATGGGAACTTTGTCCAAGATAACGCAACATGACCCTTCCTGCTTGACAGTAAACTTCTCGTACCTTTCTGTCATCGTGTCAGCTGCTGCGGAAGTTGCTTTTGTACTCCCAAATCAACAAGTTCAGTATGCTTGATGATTCCAAGAGGGGGATACAGTTGCAAGGACCACGTAACTTTGGTAACATGCTGTATCTCTTGTGCATTTTCCCCGGGATTAGGAAAAGATCAAGAAGATCTTCGTAAGTTGTTCCTAATTGTAAGTTATTTTCCACGCTCCTTTATCAAGTGACAATACCAAGGGAAAAAATTATGAATATTCCGGGTTAGATCTCCAAGCGTGGTCGATCTAAAGTTTCACCCTCACCATGACCCAACTCTGCCCAAAGTCTTTTTTTTTTACTTTTCTTTTGTGATATGTCATATGAGATAAAAATGAAAACTAGATAGTACGATGTTATAGAGCATAGTTTCCACAGCTTAATGATTATCGTTTCACTAAAACCGCAGAGTCATTCAGGACTTGGGATCTCTATAGCCTAGCAACATGGATATGCAACTATCCGTTTCCTTAGCAGTTTCTTGTTTCGGCCATGTGGATCTAATTCCAATTTCAGGTTATACCATTTGAAGTGGTCAGTCGCTTGGTCACTCACTGACTCTTAGTGTCGCCCTGGGTAGAAATTTCTAGGAGATGGATGTCAGATAAGATTTGTTTGGTCAGGTGTCTCAAGAACATTCATACCATCCCATGTGCTTGTACGTAAATCTCGACATCTAGTGCAACTATTCGCTTATTCATGGCGCACTGTAAATTTTTTGGAAACATTTATCTATCTCAGTCTCGCACTTTTGGACACTTACTCCACACTGACTTTCAAAAAATATACCATCAACCTCCTCTTCTCCATGTTTTTCAACGATTACTGCACAGTCTGCGATAAGCAGTGCTTCACATCTGCCCATATCCCATACTGCTCCGAAGCCTGTCGGCATCTCGACTATCAGAACTCGAATAGGCGGCTCTCAAAAGAAACTGCTGCACCGTCCCATGGCATGATGAGCAGGTCCCAAGAAAGCCGAGCGGCCTATGTTGGAGAGCCCGGATACCGAGATCGGCACTCAGCATTAACCTCCAGCCTGGGTCGAGAGCAGTACGAAATGGAGTCAGGCAACCCATCTTCATATACCGGGTCCTACTCCTCATCATCATCTTCGTTTTCCACTATAACCTGGTCGTTCGACAGCCCGAGGTCGTCCTCCCAACTAATAAACTATCTTGGCCCAGACTCGGGCCCAGGCCTGGTTGCAGACGACGATAAGCGATCTCACAGGAGGTCTGTGCTGAGCTCCAGCATTTCTAGCTCGCCAGACACCTACAAAAAATGGCTGAACGTGGTTCTGTAAAAGAGGCCCTTCGGCTTGAGATCTAGCATTTGGGATTTGGGAAACGGCGTTGGCATCATTTACGACTTTTGGGGCATTTTTTTGCTTTTTTGTGTACTGTGTAACATAGTTAATATACATAACATCGGGATAAGGCCGGGTAGCACGGCTTCTTTGAGTCCATTCCTCACTTTTCTTTCTCCCTCTTTTCTCTCCCTTTTGCTCTTCTCGTTCCGCTCCGGCTAAATTCAGGCCTCGACATCCGAAATGTCTTCTGCATCGTCCTCTACACACTCCCCTACGATCATAGGCCAGCACTTTGCCATCGGCAAAAAGATCGGAGAGGGGTCTTTTGGTGTCATTTTTGAGGGCACGGACATGCTCAACAACAACAAGGTTGCAGTCAAGTTCGAGCCGCGAAAGTCCGAGTCGCCCCAGCTCAAGGATGAGTACCGCAGTTACAAAATCCTTTCCGGATGCTTGGGAGTGCCTAATGCCTACTATTTTGGCCAGGAGAACGTTCACAATATTCTAGTTATAGACTTGCTTGGCCCGTCACTTGAGGATCTCTTTGACTGGTGCGGCCGCAAATTTTCGATAAAGACGGTTGTCATGTGTGCGAAGCAGATGATTTCAAGAGTAGAGGCCATTCATGAACACAGCTTGATTTATAGAGACATAAAGCCAGATAACTTTCTCATTGGAAAGCCCCACACCCCAAATGCAAATTTGATTTACATGATTGACTTTGGCATGGCAAAGCAGTATAGAGATCCTGTCACAAAACAGCATATCCCTTACCGAGAGAAAAAGTCTTTGAGCGGAACCGCCCGATACATGAGTATATCCACCCATCTTGGCCGAGAACAGTCAAGACGAGATGATTTGGAGTCTCTCGGGCATGTGTTTATGTACTTTCTCCGAGGCTCTCTCCCATGGCAGGGACTGAAGGCCCCCACAAATAAACAAAAGTATGAGAAAATTGGGGAAAAGAAACGAACAACTCCTATCAGTGAGTTGTGTGATGGATTTCCGAAACAATTTCAACAATATCTTTCCTACGTTCGGAATCTCGCTTTCGACGAAACGCCCAACTACGAATATCTCCGTGGACTGTTTACAGACGTTCTAATTTCTATTGGAGAGAAAGAAGATGGGCAATATGACTGGATGAAGCTCAATGGGGGTCGTGGCTGGGACTATGCTGTAAACAAAAAGCCAAACTTGCACGGTTATGGACATCCGAACCCTCCACGCCATCATCATCAATCAAGTCGACGTAGGCCTAATATATCAAGTGGTATTGATGCTCATGCACACGCACAAAAGCATTCTTACTCCAAAATTCAATACATTTCTAATCAAGATGGCCAGGCAAATGGCCCTCAACATACCCCTTCTCAGCTGCGCAAAATGCAAAATGCAAAGGTGAAGGAAGACCACCAATTGCAGCAGCAGCTTTCCAGATCTAATTCCCAGTTACGGCGTGGCAATGCTGTCACTTCTTCCGCCCAGCCGGTTTATAACAGACAGCAGCTGCCACAAAAGAGTAAGGCTGACAGCGGGAATGGGCAGTTGACAGCGCACGCCTCCTTGATTAGACCCACTACACAAACACAAGCTCAGTTCCAAGGACAGAACAATTCTACCCAACAACAATTGGCAAAGGACGAAGATAAACGGGGCTTCTGGGCAAAACTTTGCTGCCACTGATTTACATGTGGTGCAAACCAGTGCTCTTTTTTTCTATTGATCTTCTATTTTTTTGAAACTTCTTTTTAATAATTACAGCTTGGTCCTCAGAAAATGAGAAAAAAGAATTAAAAAAAATAAAGAAAACCTGTCAACCGAACATTCTCCTTTTTTTCTATTTTTTTTTTTTTTTTTTTTTTTGTTTTTTTTTTAGTTATCAATCATCATTTTAGCATAACCAGTTTGAGAAGGGCATTTCAATGTTTTTATAGCAGGTCCAAGAATACTCAAACTAGTCTCTCATTATATCTTTTTTTTCTTTATCAATGTTTGTATTGTATTACATGCGTTGCTTTTTTCTTAATTCCCTTTACCTTCTGTCTGTACTTTACAGTACTTAATAAAAAAGAAAAATTAATAGTTTTTAGAACACAATAGAAGTCAGATAAAGCATGATTTCCTGTTTCTACTAGAATTTGGTGTTTAAAAGGAAAATAATATGCGGGGATAATAAAATCAGACTAAAACTTTTTTGTTCCTTTTTACTCTATCAGTCCCTTGTAAAGAAGCAAAGTATCTCCTGTTTTGATACCAAGAGTTCGTAATGTGTCGCTGAAGGGCAACAAAAGGATATCGTCTTCTCCTTTGTAATCGTCTTCGTTCTGTAGTTCTTTGGTAGAGAGCAACTTGTCAGGGTTGACAGTGTTAAATATGAGATATTTCAAAAGATACAGATGAAATCTCTGTTTCTCATCACTGACCATGCTGTTTTTGTTGACCAGGTTCAAGATATTCACAATATGGTCCAGGTTCCTTCCTATTGACCAGTTGACATTTAGGCATACTGGGGTGGTTCGAAGATTGGTCCAATCCTCAACGACCCCGTTCAGATTAGGCTTGTTATAGTCAACCAAGTTGAAATGCTTCACATAGACAAAAACTACAGATGAACTGGGGAGCTTTGAAGTTTGCGGTGACTGCTTCGCATTCTTTTGAAGATCTCTCGATTGATTTAGTTGGAATGCCTTTGAGTGTACGTTTGGCTTTTTGTTCCATCCTAAAGCAGTCCCACCAGAGATTCGTAGCTTGCTTCCAAATTTCAAAGTCGATGGTTTGTGTTTTTGATCTTGATTTGCAAGGAACTTTTTCAGTCTAAGCAGAGCCACTGCTCTCCAGTTCTTTTTCACAGGAGGGGCCTGAGACGTGGATGTAACTGTTGAAGAATTGCTGTCTCCAAGCTTATGCCCTTTGATAGGTGTACTTGGCTTCGTTCTATCTGGGAAATACTTGTCTATTGATGCTTTATAAGATGCGGTGGTGGCGGCGGAGGTGCCACTGCTATTTTCAAGTGGAACAGAGGCTTTGAGAGCCACACAGTTGTGTGCTGTTTGGGTTCTATGTTCTTGACAAAACTTGAATTTGCAATGAGGACATTCAAAACTGCGAGATATAAAACATGAGAGAAGTTAGCTGTGTGGATAGAATATCACTAATAGACAGGCAAGGAGGCGTTATGGTACAGATAAGACTTACGGTAAGAAATCGATTTGGTGACATGAATGGCAATGTGTGCCAATGTCCATTAGCTCGGTATTAAACATTTATCAGTAGAATTAGGTCTGGCGATGAGCTTAGCTATTTGGTCCGGAAGCTTTGGTGTTGATACAGACTGATTTGGGTGTTTGATGTTGTGAAACCCAGTTTGTGTGTGTGTGTGTCAGATCAGTTCAGACATCTGCCAATCCTCGAAAGCTTAACTTCGATTAGTCTACACGGAACTTTCTGGAAGCTCACACGATAGAGGATTTTTGAACCAGCAAGAAAGTTGTACTATTTTTAGTTTGCTATTATTCATGAGAATGACTAAGTAAAATTGAGACAAAAATCTATATGGTTCGGATCAATTAAGCAAGGTGAAGACAATAAATCATATGTTCGTTTCAAGGAATGTCGTAAAGGCAGTATGATTGATAGAAAAGAATAGTTGTTTTATCAAAATTCATTTTATGGAATTAAAGGAAAAAAGCTAGAACTGCTACAAGACCAGCTGCCGGAGCGAAGATAGCGTTAATGGGAGCATCTCCTGAAGCATCTTTAATTGAAGCGGTCGTTGAGGTTTCTCCCTCAGTGACAGTGGCAACAATATCTTCGGAAGTCACGACGGGAGGTGTTATGACCTCACCACTGGAGATGAAAGAGGTGGTCTCTACTGTGCAAGGACAGTCGGTTATGGTGACACTTCCAGCGCTAGAGACTGGAATTGTTTTATCGCCATGGGTCAAAGTGGTCGGTTCAGGGCAGTAGGTGACAAAAGAGCTGACAACGGTCTTAAATGTGCTGGTAGTATCTTCAGAAGCGGTGGATAGAGTAGAAGAGGGCTTGCCAGACTTGGACTTGGACTTGGAGACGGAGCAAATTGTCTTATCGGGACATGTGGTTGTGGTGATAACGGTGGTCTTGGGGATTGTGCAAGGGCAGTCAGTGATAGTAACTGTTCCTGGAGTCTTGACTGTAAGACATTTATCCTTATGGCAGATAGTGGTCGGCTCGGGGCAGTAAGTGGTGTATTCAGTGACAACTTCATCGACGGTGGTGGTGAAAGTGATTTCGGATGATGTTTGGTTTGTAAAGTTTCCCGCGAAAACGTATCCGGTAAAGGCAAAAGTGGCAAAAGCAGACAACTTCATTTTTGTTGGTGATGATTTCTTTCGGTTTTAACTGGAATTGAAATAGTTATGTGTAAAGAGCTATCTCTGAGAGCTACTATGAGTTTGGATGAGATTGATTTAATGTGGGGGTTTAAGTCTTGAAAGACAATGGGCCCTTTTATATTCGAATAAACCAGTTATTAATATAACCCACTGCTTTCTATTTTGGCCTTTCAAAATCTAAATTAGGAGGATAAACCATTATAAGAAAGGCATATTTTAGATATTTTGAAACCGTTTAGCGTCCCTACATTTTGTCGCACATGGGTAAGGTCCTAAAGGCTTTTATAACACATTTTTGCATCACTACCACTATAAACTGATACAGGCTTGCAAGACTTGGAATAAAACAAGCCAATGACAATAGGATGCTAAAATAATCGACAAAAAGTAAAGAAGACTATTCTGTCACTTTGTACATCAGCAGGTTGACACTTAGTTTGAACTACAAAATTAGAACCTTTAGGGCAGTGTTTAGCGCTATAAGATGCTTTCAAAGCTTATCTTTCAAGAATGCAGAGAAATATACTGTGAATTTGAACGAAAATTAATAATTGTTCGGAATATGATTGTGTAAACAATGGAGAAACTACGATTTCTTCTTCCGAGGAGCTATGTAGACTAAGCCAATCCACACAACAGGCATTTTCGAGGGAAACATCTCGGAAAACCGAGAATTGTGGGTTTTGCAAGTGTAAACCTATCTTGAGATTGAATGTGGGTTGATTATTTGTGAAAACATGACAGCATCAGAAAACTGATGCTCTGTATTTTAGCAAGTTTAAATGCCAATCAACGTAGTTCTCATCCACAAGGGAATTAGGCATCTACGGGCTCTGTGATTCTTCTTTCGATATTGATGAACAGTAACATCGATAAAAAAAAAACACAACTGAAATTCTTAAACGCTCAGATCCAGTAATTGTTACTCATGAGGTATGCAATTATAAATTCTCTCTATAGAATCTAGAATGATTTAATTGACAGAGTATGGCTCCATTAACATCTGACAAAGAAATAAATGTAAGCGTTCTCAACCAAGTTTTTCAGGTTCGAACCCTCACATTTGACCACTTTCTCATCGTTGAAAAGAATCCAATTTCCATCTTTTTCAATGCAGCTTACATAATGACCAGAATTAACACTGGGACCCTTATGGCATATAGTCGCTTTCAGTTTGAATCCTTCATTTTCTCCTTCCTCCGATCCAAAAACTTTTGGTTCTGGGTTAGGATCAAAGTTTTCGTCTTCTCCCGGATCCTCCAAATTTGAAAAAAGCCATTCCAAAGCTTGTTCAACTTTGCCCTTGTTCAATCTAAGCGCTTTCCTTGCTTGATTTGGACCGAATCCCATATCTGTGATTTGAGAAATTGATTCTTCCGAAACACCAGTTTTTCCCTTTTTGGGAAGGACAAACGGAGCATCAATATCTGGATCATCCATATGTTCAAATAACCAGTTCATTGCAATCTCTGCATTGTCATGGTTGCCTGTGTTGTACAATCCCCTTATACACCTAACTTCAGGGAATCCCATACTCTGCAACATCTCCATAGCCTGCGCATTTGGTGTAAAGGCTTCCTCTTCGGTATCCTCGGGTAACAACTCTTCGTTTGGTTGTAACCCACTTGACATGTAGTTTGATAATGAAAATTTCTTGTCTGGAACTAAAATAGGAATTTCGAGCTTTATTGGTTCCCATCCATTTTCCTCGGATATTTTAAACCTCTTTGCATTTAGTATTAATACACGAGGTAAGGTTTTGAATTTTGTAGTTTTCGTTGCTTTTTGTGGTGATGCACATACTTTACAATTGTAATCATCAATATGCTCATCTTGAATGAAAAGGTTGAAAACTGTTTCCAGATTTACCGCTTTATACTCATCCTTTGATGTTGAATCTTCGGGATCGGCAGACTTGCTCACAGTTGCCGGAACCGTCATGGATAGGCTATCATTTACCTGGGTCGTATATCTTACTCTTTGACATCCGAGACAACATAAGCGCTGCTCAGTCATGAATCGGAAAATGTTTGTTGGGGGTTCGACCTCTATTTCCGATTCATCGGGCTTTAACCCATCTGGATTCGCCAAGCATTTCGGATATGGATCTTTTTTGATTGACGAGTCGAACTTTTCAATGAGATAGATCAAATATTCAAAGGCATCCTGTTGTTGCATGGATGAAAAATCACTGTGTCCACCTCCAACCAATGCCTTGAACATACTGGGTTCAATCCCCTTCTGGTATATGCCTTCGAAGTCATCGGGAATCGAATAGCGACCAGATAACAGACCGTCTGCAATTTTCCTAAATTGTGTCTCAAAGTCCATCGCAGGGGTGTTTGTTATAGTCCATAGTTGTTCATTAAGAGTTGGATCAAAATATCTCCTGATAAACGGATCTAGGGAAAATACAACCTGTAAAACCGATGCCATGTAACATGAGTTCCCAAGATTTTTAAACCCAGTTAATCCAGGACCGAAAACAGGCACTAGCTGTTCTCCACTTTCATCACTTGTCATGTTAAACTGCCATTTTAAATTTTGTTCAATGTTTAGCTCGATCATTGTTTTTTCTGTTTTTTCCATTTCATCAAGGTTGATCCCCCAATGAAGTAAGTGTTTTTTGACGTTTGTATCAATCACTTCATCATCTTCAGCATAGCTGTAGACATCAGGTTGAGAATTGCCCCCTAAACTTCCTAGCTTGACCGCCAATGGATGCCCTGAGCTTTTGTAATGTGCAAGACCATGACTTTCGCCTCCAACACCGCCAAATTGTGCTCTACCACAACCGATATTCCCACAACTCAAGCACAGCCATAGATTTTCTTCTAGCCCACAATCGCTACATTTGAATTTTGTATCTTTTAAATTCCGAGACTCCAATTGCACAAGGGTATTTGAAAATTTCGAAGTTTTAATTTCTTGTTCCCATGCCTGAACTTCATTTTTACGAGAATAAGATGCCGCGTTTAGGATCGCTGGAATCACTTCGGGCAACGGATCAATAGTTTCATCAATTGTGTCATTACATTTGATACATTTCACAGTTGTAATTGTGTCATAAATATCTTCCTCTTTTTCAGCCTTGATCTCGAGCTTCATCATCTTACTTGCCTTTTCACCATCACCGTTCAAATCGTTGAATACGGATTTTGGTTTTCGAACACGTTTCAAATTCAAGAAAATCGAATGATCTGTAAGCTTCATATGGAATTGAGTGTGATTCATGGATGGATTGGAGGAAAAAGAGTTGAAACAGGCTAGACAGATGTCAATTCCCCAAGGAGAGTCCTTCACAAAATGAGTTAGTACTAGCTCATTACGAGTGAACCCGACAAACAGCTTACTGGCGTGTCAAAGGACAAAGTGCTATCATCTTTATATATTGGCTGATAAACAGAGGGATAAAAAGGTTTATTGGAATTGTAATGCTCGCAAGCCTTCATTTTCAGGGAAAAAAGAGGTGGCGATTTGATTTCAACAGGCAAGGGTCAAAAAAGCTGTTTCCAAACGAGCACTGGGGTGCTCCACCGGGTTACCCGGTTATCAGCATCAATCAACAACTTCCAGTATTTCTGCTTAGACAAGAGTTACTTATATATACAGAACAAAAAAAGACCTTTTTTGTTTTCAAGAACTACTCAACCCATTGAATATACTCTGCGCCGTACTCATTAGGCTTGGTTTTCCTCTCGAGAATGTTGTTGACTTTCCAATGGACTCCATTCTTGTTCTTGCTCTTTCCAACAAAATGCTTGATGACTTCGTCTTTAGTAAAAGCATACTTTCTGCTTGTGTTGTCCTCGCCCGTGACGTACTGTCTCACATCCTCCTCCTTTGGCAATCCCATGTTGTAAGGGTATTGGTCGAAGTTGAGATCTATAAGTTTCTCAACGGGCTTCAACTTTGTCTTGGGAAGCCTGTTCAAATGTTTATCAACGATTTCCTGAGTCACTTCGCCCAGAGTTGCGGGGTTCCACTGGGGGATTCGGGCCGGCTTGGAAATGAGCTTCGCATCAACGCCCTCTGTAAATTCGGTCGAGTGGTTGCAAACATCGCCGGCAATATTCTCGTACTTGAAGGCATCGTAGATCCTCAGCGTAGCCCCTCTTCTGAGCAGTGCCAGAGAGACTTTGAGACTCGTGGGGGATTTTTTCGAAAGCGTTTCGAGGGTGGATTTGGCAAAGTCAGAGCCGTTTTCCTCCAGAGCAGTTATAATATCCTCGATGGAGTCCTTACTAAAAGCCAAATCAATTAAAATTCGCTCTTCGTTACCAAGTGCAAACTTGTAGTCAAGGGGAAGAGGGTCCGTAAACTCTTCAATGGCACTGTTAACAACTGCAAAGAACTGAGCAGCGTCTCCTTCCGAAAGCTCTGGCTTTAGAGTAGCCAAGCGCGCTTCCAGTTCAGCCAGACGAGTTGACGGGACATAATGGGTAGCGAATCCACTTGTGAACGTGTCAAAGCCTCTGAGATTATGACCAGTGAGCGCCAAATAAGCACCGAGAGCGCCGTCCAATCTGGGCAAGAAAAAAGTAGTTCCAACATCGGGGAACAGTCCAATGTCGGTTTCAGGCATGGCTATTCTTGTCTTTTCGGTTGCTACTCTAAAGGGGGCATGGACCGACAATCCTACACCACCGCCCATTGTGATTCCGTCCATGAAGGAAACATAGGGCTTAGGATAGGTTGCAATGAAGTAATTCAAAGTGTACTCTTCTGTGAAGTAGGTTGCCGATAGATCTTGTCCCTCAGGGCCCTGTTTGTTCAGCTGGGCGAGTTCCGCAACATCTCCACCAGCACACAAGGCTCTGCCACCGGCTCCCTTGAGGACGACGATGTTAGCAACGTCGGATTTGGCCCACTCGACCAGCCGAGGCGTGATTTTCTGGATCATGCTGAAGTTGAGAGAGTTGAGCTTTCGGGGTCTGTTCAGAGTAATTGAGCGAACTGAGCGGTCCGAAGCGAAGACCACATCGTCAGGGTCGGATGCGAAAGACGGGCCTGTGGAAGACATCTGCAATTAGACCAAGGGGGGTTAGTATCCAGAGCTTGCGGGAGTCTCCTAGCGGCCATATATGATACTGGAACGGTACTTACTCTTGCCTGGGTCAGCTGAGGGATCAATTTGGCACGGAGAGGCATCGAAACAGCAGGTCGGAACGGCGTGGGGAGGCGGACTGCGTGGGTATTTATACCGGATCGGAGAGCTCGCGCGAGGGACATGGCGAGGAGGAAAAGTCGACAAAAGTGCTGTTTCGCTGCGAAAGAAGGTTTGCAAATGTTGGAGCGGGAGGGGCCGGTTTCTGGATGAACGGATGTAAGAGAAAACTGGTGGGGGGGACCGAGTGTACCACGTGAAACGCACGTGAGACGGTCCCGAGGGGAGCGACGACAGGAGCCGCCCGGGCGGGTCTTTCAGTGGGGACCCATCGGGTCGGTGATCAGACTACTCTTTGCTCGTTCTTCTGGGATCTCCTGGTACTTTCCATCCAACTGGCGTCCGCTCATTTTCTCGGAATGGCCTCTGTCACGCAAGTGGAGTCTCTGCAGTCCAAAAGCCCCAAAATGGAGTCTTCCCAGGGCCTGTCTTTGGAGGACATTGCCGACATCAAGCAGTCCGGACCCGAAAACTACGAGCTCCACGATTGGTTGTGGACATACCAGGAGGAGCCACACAAGTCCAGAAGAAAAGAAATCATCAAAGCCCATCCCGAGGTGACACGCTTGTGTGGCCCCGAGCCATTGACAAAGTACGTGGTCAGCGGTGTGGTTCTTCTTCAACTTTTCATGGCCTACAGGCTACGTTACACTCCTATCTTTACCTGGACGTTTTTCCTGTGGACCTATATCATCGGTGCTTCGGCAAACCAGAATCTGTTCATGGCCATCCACGAGCTTTCCCATAACCTCGCCTTTAGAAAACCTCTCCATAACAAGTTGCTATCAATATGGGCAAACGTGCCCGTTGGCATTCCTTACAGCGCCAGCTTCCAACCTTATCACCAGCTTCACCACAAGTATCTCGGAGACACTGACCTCGATGCGGATTTGCCGACCAAGTTCGAGGCCATATTCCTGTCGAACGTTTTGGGCAAGGCCTTCTTTGCTACTTTCCAGATTCTGTTCTATGCCCTTCGGCCAATGTTCATTACAAGCATCAAATTCACCCTTATACACCTGCTCAATGTGATCTTCCAGCTAGTTGTCGACGTTCTGATTGTAAAGTACTGGGGGTGGAATTCGCTCTTCTACTTTATCCTAAGCAGCTTTTTCGCAGGTTCGTTGCACCCGTTGGCCGGACATTTCATATCCGAGCACTATGTTCTAAATCCTCCAGATAGCCCGCCCACGTTGTCAAACAAAACCGGAATACCTCCCCCAGAAACTTATAGTTACTACGGACCTCTAAACATTTTTGTTTACAACGTTGGTTTACACAATGAACACCATGATTTCCCCTATATTCCTTGGACAAGACTCTACCGATTGAACGAGATTGCCAGCGAGTTTTACGATCCTTTGCCTAGCTATTACTGCTGGTCAAGAGTTTTAATCGACTTTATACTGGATAAAAAAATATCGTTGTATTGCCGAGTCAGAAGAGATAGAGCCGATGGGATTGTCGCCAAAGAATTGGTCCTGGAAGATGGCATTGGCAATTCCGATTACAAGAAAGACTGAGATAGAGAGAAAAGTTTTTTGTATATTTCTCAACCCCTTATTTTTATCACCATGAAGGCATTGTATACTTTGAAACAACAACAAAAAAACGTTTGGTGCAAAAGAAGCCAATCATGATTTTTTCACAATTACAGCAGCGTTGATCAAATCCAACTCTTCAAGAGTCTTGTCAAAAACGGCAGAGTCGTATTTTTTAACAGGGAACGTAGTTTGGAAAACAAGAGATTGTGATCCAAGGGGTAAATCCAGTGTAGACAATTGTCCGCTTGTAGATGCTTCCGCATACACAAAGTCCGCAACTTCAGACAGTTTTGCTGTAAGAGGGAATGTATGAACAAGTGCAGGAGGTTGAGGAAGACGGAATTGTAATCTAGTCTCTGTGCGAACTACAGGAGCTCTGGTTTTCCGCGATGAAGATGGTTCAGGACTTTGAGCAACTGGCAAATCAAGGGGTTTCGGTAGTCCCAGTCTTTCTGCCTTTTCCTGCTCTGCCTTCAACTTCCTGTTCTTTTTATCTTCCTCGATCAACAACCTTAATCTTTGCTTTGCCAATCTGTCTTCTTGAGCTGCTTTTCTCCGTTTGGCGGCCTCCTTGATAGCCTCACTTTTCTTGAGTTCGTCCATATGATCCGCAAGCTCTCTTCCCTTTTTCTTGTTGATCTTTTCGTTCTTTAACTTTTCAATCCTGTCTTGTCGCTCTGCTTCCTTTCGTCTTTCAGCAGCTTTTGCTCTGAGAACATCTAACTTGGATTTTTTCTCCTCCTCTGATATGGGTTTCGGAGGCTCCTGTTGTTCATTGTCCTATACCATTATATCCTCCGGTTAGTCACAAACACTCAATAGTTCTACAAAAGCTCTTTTCATACCTCTTCCTTAGATCCCTCCTCGTGCTTAAATCCATCATCTGGATTTTCCGCCAAGTTAAGTTTGTCACCGCCTTCTTCTCCCTCTTGGTTTTCATGCTCTTCAATCCACGCAATAGCATTTTCTAACTGGCCATCAGTGTTTCTAATAGCTCTTTCAATCTTGGCCGGGGAAAACCCCATCTCCGTAAGCTGTGTACCAGCAAGGTTAGAACAAGGTCTGATTACCAATAGAAAAATAAAACATCGCCTGTAACCAAAAACAAAACTTCTAATAAAAACCCGATAAATAATACACACCATCGACCTCGTTTCTGCCAATTCCGACATATTTAAAGTGCTTGATACTAGAGAAAGATGAGATGGCCCCCTTTCTTATATTGGGAAGTGCACGTGACACACACACTACCAAACGCTTGTAAACCCATACACCCCTCCTTCACTGTCTGGTGCTATCAACTATCACAAACACACTCTTTCTTTAGAAGTGGAACTTTCTTTGAAAACGCCATCGGACGCGCCCCTAGTAGATACATTCAATAAAAAAGAGATACACTATTGGACCATAAAGATGGAAGTTTCTCCTACGGTTTTGGAATTTCACTGTATGTTTGTTTATTTTGGTGTCCTTTTGTCACTCTTGGTTGTATGAGGCTCCGACAAAATTGAGAACCACAGTTTTTCTTTTTTTAAAAAAAAATTGGCAATCACAATGGTTTACGCTTGAAGGCTACAATTTCTGATTACTGGTGTGGCTTTTCCAGCAACTGGAGTTTTACTGGCTGGGCTTGTCTGTGAGAAGTGATGGTGGTGTTTATGGGCATGAGCATTTCACAACTGTTGGCATTCTGGTCTGGTGATGGATATCTCCGGATCCCGTTGGCACTCACGACGACATACTTGGCCATCAATCTTTGATAACACAAGTTTAGTACAAACTATGATGCGGTCCGTCTATTGATTAAACTACGGTTGGATAACTCGAAAGTTCAGCCAGCCTCCTCTGCAAGATGACACGAAACGACTTTTCTAGTATATCCAGAACCTTTTCTAATTATCTTTATAAAGCGCCGTTTGTCGAGCCTTCAACGGAAACCCTGCGATTGAAGAATATTTCGCGTACTTCGCTTGCCTATAAAGTCAAAACAACGGCCCCAAAGACGTAAGTTGGTTGCAAAACAAAACAAAACAAAACAAATTGAACAGATCTGGATGACTGACCTCACCAACACAGATACTGTGTTCGCCCAAATGCGTCTATAATTAAACCTGGCGAGACTATCGATGTGTCTGGTACGTTCTATAATCGTTGGTTTAGTCCTAGTACTATCTCTAACAATTCCAGCGCTTAGTAATTCTGCAAGGACTGAAAGCTGAGCCTGAACCAGGCTTCAAATGCCGAGATAAGTTCCTGTTGGTGACGATTCCAATTGATGATCCGGAACCCGAAGAGCCAATTTCAAAGATCTGGAAAGATCTGGAGGCGAGACACAAGAAGGATATCGTGAACAGAAAAGTCCGGGTCGTGTATCGTTTTGATGGCCAGGAGGACGTTGTTGATCTTTCGGGGCATGGACGTTCCAGTGTAACTAATGGAGATATCCTTTCACCTTCAGAAGGTAAACATGGACACGGTAGAAATCTATCTGTTCAATCCACCCCATATGCCGCTGCAGGTAGTGGACTTCCAGATTCCCCTTATGATGCAACTGAAAAGCCCGCCAAGCCGATTCCAGAGTTGAAAAAGGCACAAGATGAGATTGATGCTTTAGATAAAAGATTAGAGGCAAACAAGGTTCAGACTATACCTTCTCCCACTGAAGAAGATGAAGGAAATCGGTCAAGGGGCAAAAAATCAAAGAAAGGCACATCAACAGCCGTTTCTAGAACCGAGGGAACAACAGGAGTTCCCATCGTGTTAACTCTAGTTTTGATTATTTTGGCGTTTTTGGGAGGAAAGTTTTATGACACTTTGATTGCGTTATTCGAACAGGTGTCATCACAATCACTAAAAGAGTAAAGAGATTTTGTACTTTTTTTTTTTTTCTTTCTTTTTCTGTTATTTCCTGTGTTTAAACTGTTATACTAATACACCGCTTAAATCGAAACTGAACAAACGTGGATTGATGTTCAATTTTTAGATCAGGATAGTTGAGCTTTCGTCTCCCACATTTAGTACGTGGATGTGTGGAGTTATTTCTAAAAAAAGATGATGATCGTATAGCCTTTAATGTTTTTGTTTTAATTTTACATGTTGTTGGAGATTTGTAGAACCGACTATAGTCGTCTATTGTTGAGTTCTCTATAAAGTTTTAATGAATGTAAATTTCACGATATTTTTATGATCAAGCCTTGCGTACACAGTATTCACGTTGATCGAGGCTACAGATTCAAGAAGGAAGCATTAATGGGAAAAATAGCGGAGTTCGCTATCGTTACAGGTTATCTTCAAATCCGAACATTTGATATTAACATTTTCCTATATTGGTTTGAACTCAAGATCTCTTTTAGTTTCAATTTGCACAACATCTTTTTCATCTATCTCTATTTACGCACAAGAACGGTGATCTTTCCTCTATTAGGTTGTACTTTTTTTTAATGCTAGCATCAGTTGTAAACAAGAGTGAATGGACTGACTGGTGTAGACAAACAAACTGAAATCTTGATTCCGCTCTCTCCTTTTGCTCATCCTCTCCATTCCACAACATATTCCAAAAGTATGAAAAAAGACAAACAAATGATATAGTCACATAATACAACAGGAACAGGTATCATTATGATGCGGCTTGCTTTTTTTTCCATTTTTTTAATGCTCCAGAATAGACAATGAACCTGTAATGACAACATTTTCCAGAACGCTGCCATTGGGGATATCAATAGATTGACCCTCCGTACAAACAATAATAACGGTTCCCTTTAATGTAACATCCCTGCCCAATGTGACATTTCCGGTAATCGTCAAGTGGTCAAGCTCCAAAATCTTAGGCATGTGGGGGATCCTTTTTTGAAAGTCGCTGACTTTTTTGTAATGCGAGCCCAGTTTGACCAAAGGTTGGGGTCCGAATCT
The DNA here is from genome assembly GCA_030581615.1 of Alloascoidea africana. Taxonomy (NCBI): domain Eukaryota; kingdom Fungi; phylum Ascomycota; class Alloascoideomycetes; order Alloascoideales; family Alloascoideaceae; genus Alloascoidea; species Alloascoidea africana. The sequence goes on along the minus strand of JAKTTT010000046.1, from coordinate 53,077 downwards.
TGCAGGATCAATGACAAGTCTGCCGTGCTCAAGCTCGTAGAGATCCGACTTGACCAAGAGCAAGTCGGAACTAGTCTTGACTGGCAAGAATCTGCTACGTGGAACATTCACACCATGGCTCCCGTTAAAGTAGCGAATTGCAGCTCCAACAGCGGTTTCGAGTTGCAAAACAGAAACATCACTATTGCCCACAGAAATGCTCTTGACGTTAGGGATGATTTCCAGGGCAAGCTCATCGTTATCGATAACACGTTTGATTGCCTTGAGATTCACCCACAGGTTGTTTGTATTAAAGTATCGAAACTTTTTGATCGACTTGAACTCTTCCACGTGGTCCTTCGAGACTTGGGCAATCTCGAGCAATCGGACAGATCCGTCATAGTCGATAATGGTACCGCCCTTAACGTCCGCACGGGTCTTGTTTGTGAGTTCCATAATATACTCAGCCTCAGATTTCACCATGTGGTTCAGGATCGTAAGGTCCACAATAGCACCCAGATTGTCAATGTTGGACACAAACAAAATCTCCTTGCCCTCTTTGATCAACTTGTCGAGAACACCGGAGGTTGCAATTGACTCGAAGAGATCGCCATGTCCTGGAGGATACCAGGAGTCGATCTTTGCGTTGATCTCTTTCGGGACAGGGAGCAGCGAGTCCTTAAAGACTCTCGGGTAGCGGGATTGATTGAAGGTGATGATCCGAACACGGTGGCTCTCATATTTTTTGATAAGCAGTTGCGTATCATCGTCCGTGTTGAACGAATTCATGAGAATGAAGGGGACATCAACATTATACTTTTTGTTGAGGTGTTCAATCTGTCTCACAGACAAGTCCAAAAACGTGTTCCCGTCTCTAACTTCGATGACCGATTTGGGACCAACACAACCCATGGAAGTTCCAAGTCCACCGTTCAGTTTCAAAACGGCCAACTTGGACAAAAACTCTTTTCCAATCTCTTCGCTGGAATCGAGCGAATTGTAGTCGACAACCTGCTCTGGGTTTGGAGGCTGGATTCGGTCCCATTCTAGAGTATTGCCAGCCGCCTTATCCTGCAGATATCGCCTAAACAGAGCAAAGAAACTGTCCATTTCAGCCTCGAACTTCATCTTGATGAGGGAGCTTTCAATTCCATCGGAAATCCGGTTTAGAGAATTCCGCATATGCGATGCAGCGATGCTAGTAGAGGTTTTTTCAAAAGCCTACAACTTAGATTAGCTTCAATTACATTTTGAAAAACAAAGATTCGGGCTTAGGGCGAGGAGCAAAAACGTCGTCAAATGGAGGGAAGGAGGTGGGCACTTCGACCACGTTGCAAATCGTGGTGAAAAGCACAACATTCACTTACATAAGTGCTTTGGGTCTTCGGGTGCCTTCTTCTGGGTGTGGACAACATTGAGGAATTGGACTTGGGCTGACCTTCGGAGTCTTGCTTGGGATAGTAGGGGAAAGGTGGGTACAGGAGGAGGACGAGTATGGATAGGAGATAGAGATGGTAAAGGGAAAAAAGATGATGGAGATTGGGCATGGAGACAGAGCTTAAATAGAGAAGAGAGCCTGGCGGGCTGGAATCGGGTGGCCTGGGGAAGCGGAGGGTGCACGGGTGTTTGCGAGGAGCCCCCAGCCCGCCGGGCAAGGACGGGGCCGGGTAACGGCGGCTAGCGGGAATGGGTCGGTGTGCTCTGTTTCTGCAAGGTGCCCGATAGGGCGCCGTGCATGGTGTTGCATGTGTGCCAGGGGAGCTACTTTTTTCCTTCTGTTTATTTGGAGCTCTTCCCGACTCTCTCACAAAAGCAAGAGCTAAGCAAGATAGACGGGACCAGTACTAATACCCAGACCAGGACCAAGGTCAAATATCCAAATCAAATACAAAACAAAGAGCCTGAGCGATGCCACCCAGGTTGCCTCAGTCTTTCCTGATCCTGCTCCTCTTCGCGCTGTCTCTTGGGGCGATCTACCTGTCTGCTTTGAGCAACCCAGTGCTGTTGGATCCGTTAGGGTCATTTATCCCAAAGTCCATACTCATCAGACCAGCAGAAGCGCTAACGCCTGACGGGGACTGGGGCGTTGCAAACTTCACTATAGTCGGGAGACAGTCGACGTTTGGGGCTGCTATTCCTCCAAGCCATGGAGACTGTTTCTTTGACGGGTTTATTGTTAATGGTGAAGAAGATTCAAAGCAACTGCAGGAGGTGGGGCGTGGTGAAATTGTTGGTGACACAAACGCGCGAGAAATGGCCTCAGAAGCTGAGCTAGGAGCAGATTTAGAAGCAGATCGAGCTAGACAGCACCATGAGATACCGACAGATGATGTCGACTATGATCCAGAAAGCACAGACGACGCTGAAGATAACGACAACGACAACGACGACGACGACGACGTTTTAGCTGAGTTCTACCCGAAAGAGCAAGATGTGGTAAGAGACAGCCGTGGTGAAACGGGAAAGAGCCGAGAGCCCTGCATTGCTTTTAGTCGGAGTCTCCATTACGTGAAGGATCCGGGGTGCGATAGATCTCTTACGAAGGACAGTAACTATCTGCTTCCACCAAATAGAATTGCTCTTGTTGAGCGAGGCGGGTGCACATTTCTCGAAAAGGTACGAAATCTACAGAAAAGGGGCGCCCAAGCGGTCATAATTGGTAACAACAATGCTGACTGGGAACAGCTGTTGACCATGTATTCCCCTATTGATACCAGTGAAATCCACATCCCCTCAGTTTTCATATCAAGGCGCAGTTTCAGGACTCTGCTGCGTGCTATCGAAAGTGTTCCAAGGGATCATGCGACAGAGGGTCTACGGATCGAAATGATACCAAAGATGGACTCGTCGCCTTTTGTAGATACATTGCTGTTTCTACTGATATCCCCCATGTTTAGTTTAGGCATCATTTATCTCGCAATTCTGACACATGGATATTACATGAGGCGTCGTGAGCGTGCAAGTGAAAGGTTTGTCGATTCACTACCAACACAAACCTACAGAAGTCGGTCCGGTGGACCACGAGGGTCCAAGAATGTCTCGACATGCGTGCACAGCCACCATGATGGCGAATCCTACTGCTGCTGCTGCAAAGATGGCCAGATTGAGGAAAGCAGTGATAATGATGAGTATGACAGCGACAGTAACGAAAAGGCATGGAGCAGCGCAAAATGTTGTGCGATATGTCTCGAACAATACAGTCCAGGCGTTTCTCTACTGATGACTCTGCCTTGCCAACATGAATTCCATGCTGACTGTATACGGAGATGGCTAACGACACAAAAAAGGCTTTGTCCGCTGTGCAAGCGGGATGTAACGGTAAACGCCGAGAGAATGCCTTTATTATCTATGCCTGGTGGTGGGAATGGGAACGGGAATGTTGAGGATATTGGAAGAATTGGCGTCAGCGGCAGCAGCAACAGCATCGACTCCATACCTTTTCCAAGGGGTCAGTTGCCGCGTGCTAGAATCGCTATTAATCTCAGCTATACTGCAAACAGGAACATTTGGGGAGTATTCTCGACCAGCCGGCGTTGGGTTAATGCTATGCTGTGGAGAAGCCAGTTAATCATTAGCCGTTTCTTCTCCGGGTCGCCTTCTATGTTAAGACAGCAGTCGCAATATGACCGCCAGTGGAGTTATAGAGCAAATAGAAACGACGATTTGCACGTGTAACATATTTCACTTTTCATCTGCATAATTCTTTTGTTTTTAATGATCGTTTTATTCTGTTATTCATTTGTTTCTTTCTTCATTAATAGTTGCGTTAGTTGGTAATGTTAACATTGTTACGTTAAGACGAGTTTTTCAAAAAAAAGAAAAAAAAGGAAGGAACATTAATGCAAAACACTGTGCCAGTATATTAACGTCCAACTTTACCTTCTTTATGTTCAAGTGTATAAGCCATAAACTAACTACAAGTACATGAATATCCATTAGACACTGGGCATTAATACCTCAGGTGCATTCTCTGCCTCCCTTTGCAATTGCAATCTGGCAATGTGCTTCACCTGAGTAGTCACATATGTGACGAGCCAGATGCCGACGACGGCAGTGATGCTGACCAAGATCATATTCACGGGGAAAGGATTCGAGTGAAATTTTACCTGAGTAAGCTCATCGAGATTGGACTGCGCCAGATTTATCAATCCAGAAAAGAAAACGACAGTTCCGTAGACCTGTCCAAAAGTGTCAAAGCCGAAAACTTTCCCACAATAGTCTGAGACCACGGTATAGTAGAATGGTCTGTAAAGAACGAGAAGTATGATTCCTGTGTATGCCGCCAAAAAACTGTGAGAGATAAGTCCCAGTACGCCAATTAAAAGAGACACAACGAGCAAAACAGAGAGAACAAAAACTGTGGAAAAGTTATCGAGGAGATATCCAATCATGGGAATTGCAATAATGCCTCCGAGAGGTAGAGCCATATCAAAGAACTCGTTCACTAGGATTGCATCTTCAACAGATCCCAGGAGATACGTGTATTGGGATCGTACTGTTGCGACAAAGTAGTTAATCCGGAGCATACAAATAGGAGTGAAAAGCAGAATCAGAATAAACCATTGGGTTCTGTACTGCTCATAGGCCGATTGTCCGTGGAGAACGCCAAAGACGCCAGAAATCTTGGTCAATCTGTCTTCTTTTGCCTGAATCACCTCTGCTTTCTTGATTGTTAAAGCCTGTGGATCAACTATTGACGCTCTTCTACTTGCCACACCGCCAATGCCTGTGCCAAGGCCACCGACCGGAGAACTATGAGGATTGGGTTCAGTTTCCGAAGAGCTGGAAGCTGTGACAGCAGCGTCATACGAGTTTCCAGCCTCGTCATCGTCGTGATCCAGAAGCGCCGAGGTTTCGGTTAGAGAGAGTTTTCTATTCAAAAGTGTCTCTGCAGCCTCGACTTCAGCGCCAGCATCAGAGCCTTCTTCTATTGTCTTGGCAAGATCTTCCATCTTGTAACTCTTTCTGGGCATAATAAAGAGTTGTACAATGAAGATGAACGCGGGCACAATGAGATAGAGTGTGAAAAACTTTCTCAGAGAAAGCTCACCCTCGGTCTTCTCATAAATGATCCGAAAGACCAGAAAAACAGCTGCGCTTGCATCGAATGCGCCGGTAAGAAGAGCCAGAATGGTCCCTGAAGACGATGGGAAAGTATTAGACAACTGGAAAGAGGAAATGTATGAGAATGGTCCACCCAAAGCAAGCAGTGAATATCCAATGAGATAGGGGTCCAAAAGCGATGCAATGTCAGTAAGATCATCAGCATAAATCATGGAGAGTGTCCCGGTTGTTATCAAAACTGAACCAATTAAACCGCATGTTCGGGGGCCGAAAGCATCAAGAATACGACCGATAACAAGGGCACCCATGTTTGTGCAAACAGCAGCAACTGTAAACATCTTGTTCAATTTGAGTTCTTGCTCGGTACAAGCAGCGTTTCCGTCATTATCATATATCGTCATGTTGGAACTGCTTGTGCACGAGTCCGAGTAAACACCCTCTGCTATCAGAACCGGTTTCAAAGCCGCAAAACCAAAGATTGGCCCGGCTGAGAGCAGACAGTATATGATTGCGCATGAAACCTGGACGATTCGAAGCCTAGTGGACGGTAGACCCATTGTAATGTTGGAAGGCTACCTTTTGATCTGTTTCCGTACGCTTGCACTCCCTAGACGAGTGCTTTCGATACTGGACGAGGAGAATTGAATAGAGAGGAAAAGAGGAAAAGAAGATGGATATTTATCAACCAGGACAGTAGCATCCAGCAAGGGATGCAGAAAGAGGAAACAGAAGGGGCCATCCACCAATCAGCGCGCGGGCTTGGAATTGCAGTCTAGCAAATGTTGCAGTGCAGCGATAAGACGAGACACAAAGGCACAAAAACAGAAAAGCGAGGGTGGAAAATCGCCGGTACAAAAGATATGCTATGGACATAGATACTTCTCCAGCTCTTGCACCAATCCCAGATCCAACTCTAATCCCAAGTCTTTCTCGACTTTCCCCGTTTGCCAACACCCAATTGTGAAAAGCAAGGTTTCCAGCTCCCTCGAGTCCAGCTCCAGGTCTCTACTCACTTGGAACATGGGTCTCGCATATAACTCCAAGTACTCCGAAGCCGAGTACTTTGGCTTTTTCCCTCCCGTTAACACTGCGAAAGCCTCATCGCTGAAAAAAGGTGGAATATTGCTGTGATGCCCTGAAGAAGGCATGAATGGCAAGACCGAGAGAAGCAGGGAGGCTGTGGCCGGTCCCACTCCTCTTAACACAAGCGTAAGGCCCTTAAGAGCCTCTTTTAGTGTAGGTATGTATTCACTTTCTTCCATGGCCGTTTCCGTCTGGTGTAGGGCTTCAATTGCTTTAGATTCTGTCGCATCTCTTATCAAGCTCTCTGAGTTCGACTCTACCAACTGGAGGAGTCTAGGCCGCCATTTACCTCTCGCTCTACATCTCAATTAATTAGAAAATTTCAAATAATCGCTCTGAAATCAATACTTACAGCTTCCATTGCATCAGCTTCACCAATTCCTCTTTCTCAAAGTATATATGTCCCTCTTTCTCCACGCGTTCCTCCAAAACCGTTGGCAGCTCTTCTAATCTCCACCTATCCAGCCGTACTAAATCAGTACTCTTTGGCTTTGATTTCAAAGCAATATAAGAAATCACATGCGGATAGATCGCTTGGCACTGCTCCTGCAACTTTTGCACCTTTTCTCGTTCGATCCGGGGCATCTTTTCCAAGCTGTTTCCGATTTGTGTTTGAAGGTTTCGGACCCTTGTTAATGTGCTACCCTGCTTTTGCTATTCCAACGACTGGGGATGAGGCTTTTCGCCAGCATTTACCTCAGTCTTTTCATCTTGTGATCTCTGCTTTTAGCATGGGATAAAACAAACACAGATGGGTATCATAAGATCTGTAATTATTAGTATATCATAGGTAGCGCTTGGCATAGATTGCGAGATTCGGGGTAAGATGAACTGTACGGTTCAGTTAGTGAGTATCATGTTTAGTGAGGTATGCATTTCGTTTATAGGATATCGTCATTTTAGCATTGTAATGAATTCATTTACTATATAACAAATAAATTGGGTGATTTAAGAGCCCTGAAGATGAAAAACAAAGAGTGATCGATTGGTCGCGAAATTGGCAAGTATGTTATAATAGATGACAGTGCAAAACAAGGGCGTTCACTTTGGATAGTAAACTCGCTACCTCGTCGTATTCTTCAAAAAGGAAAAAGGAAAAAAGACGTGGTTTCATAAATTCCTGCTTTTCGCTCCCTTCGTGCGAATATTGCGATAAAAGCCCTTCGGTTTTGGTTTACGATGTCTCTAGTCATTTTGTTGAGCTTTATCTGTACAATCGACTACCATCGATATCTGCACAAAAACAGATCTCTCGAATCTTTAATAGTGCTTTTATATACACACCATGCTCTGCCCATCCGAACCCTCAAAAGCCTTGCCTCAACTATGGAAGACCATAATATTCAAACCTGGGCATCTAGGCTATTTTACAAAGGGTCGCAATGGTGCCACGCAGCACTCGTAAAAATCTCACTTCGACAGTAATTACTACGATACGGTTCAAAGGGGCCAACTTGAGCATGGAATTATCCGAGAGGAACCATAAATTGAGGCTAGGTGGTACCAACAGCTGGTGGTCTCTTGGTTTCAGCGAGAAACCAATAATAAATAAATACAATTCTAACAAAGTAATTAGTGCATTGATGAAGAGATAAAGCCATTGATTTAGCCGATTGCTTTTTTTTGTTTGTTTGTTTCTTGATGCAGTTCTAGATGGTAGAAAATCAAGCACCACGTTCTGAGTTATATCCGGGTAATATACAACAATATCAAATCATTCTTAGTTTGCCCATATCATGACACTTTCTTGCACTCCTATAGATTATACTCGGTAGACGATAGAGAAACAAGAATATAGAGAGAAATATGGCTCTAAAGACAATATACATTGCAAGGGTAAACGATTTTGAAGGAGGCAGAAGACTCATTTTTTTAAATTGGATCTAATAAATGTATCTTATAGCACGGATACCGTGCAAATTGGCTTCCTGGTCCACATCCCCCAAATCCCACAGGTATAGACTCTGATCCTCCATTGGCACCACATGGTGTGGACCAGGCGAAAGAATTGGCAAACTACATCAAGACGACGCTCGATCCAAAACCCCAGAAGATCTATTCTAGTCCATTTTATAGATGTGTGGAGACTGCTACACCAATAGCTGAGGCGCTCGACCAAGAAATTAACATTGAGACTGGCATTGGGTATGAGAATGACCATTCTAAACAAATGGATTAACTTTTACTAATTGGAAGAACAAAATTCCAGTGAATGGTATAAGCATAATCGAGGAGAGATTCCTAAAGGTTAGTTGAATATTCATTGAACACAAAAGCGCACTACTAAAATGTGTCCTATAAACAGGAGCATCACCCCAGGTGCTAAAATCTTTCTTTCCTAGAGTGAATGCGACAAGCAGTTCTATTCTTGCTCCCTCATCCTCGGGGGAAAATGAGTCTGAGTTGTTTGCCAGATGCAAGAAATTTTTAGATCAGTTTATCCCACTGCTTAACCAGCAAGAACAAAGTAATGATCAGGCATCACCCGAATGTATTCTCATAACAACTCACGCGGCAACAAAAATTGCCTTAGGCATGGCATTGCTTGGAGCCTCGAGCGTCTTTGACAATGTCCCTGGTCTTCGAGGCGGCAGGATTCAAAGTGGAACCTGCAGTGTAGATAAGTTTGAGTTTGATCTGGATGCACAAGTTTGGCGGATGACAATTAATGGAAACACTGATTTTTTGAAAGATGGTGATGAGATGAATTGGTTCTTTAGTAAGTGTCAGTTTTATCTGACTTTGTTGCGATTGTACTTCTAACATTTTTTATACCCCTGCGTCATAGATAATCCTTATGAACCTGGATCTGACGAAGATATCAAATGGAGAAAGGAAAATGGACTACTTCCCAACAACACGGCCGGGGAAGCAGTTGGGAAAGAATCTTCTCCAAAGAATGGAACGGCCACGACGGCATCAACAGTTGAAACAGAAGAGAAAGAGGACGATGATGATGAGGTTGTTGTACGTAGCGAAACCGAACCTTTCTACAATCGTTCAAAGTTTTAATCCATAACTCACTTTTTTTGTCCATCAAACTAACATTTTAATTTGAAAATATCGTTTGTATGCATTATAGAGCACATATTTCCTCCTTGACATGCCAAATATTGTATCAAAGTCCTCTAACCCAAGTATGAAAACACAATACGCCACAAATTTATTACACCCGACGCAGACGCTGAATGCAAGTAGTACTTCAAAGCTCCAAATCTCGGGGATTGAGTCTGCCCATCCATATGTCCGAATTGACGACCAGGTGTATCAGAGCAATTGGACTCAGCTCGTCGGAACAGAGGTCATTGTGGATGATGACGGGAAGCCAGTTGTTGCAACGAGAGAAAAGTTGGAACTGCAATTAGGACAGTTGAAAGAGAAAGAGATAAGCAGTGGAGGATTGGTAGCAAGGGCTAAGGCATTGGCTGAACGTGTTAATAAGGAAAAAGAGGATAATAATGACGACTAGTGTGAAAGAGCTTGCTATATTGGCAATGCAAAATAAGCCCGATTAAATACTAGAAATGCAAATATGTATATAAGGGCAAACCATTAAAACCCAATATGAAAGTTGAGATTGCCCAATTGGAAGTTATGGGCTTCCCCAGCACCAAGCATAGGTTCTCTTCCTCTAGCTCTTGCTCCCCCGGCCCTCGCAGCAGCGTTCTCTTCAACAGCTGTAGCTTCCCGTACTCTTTGTCTCAGGCCATGCCTCAAGTCATTAATCTTATTCCAATCTTTGGACCGATACTGTAAGATATCCCGTTCACGAACCTGTTGCACCCGGCGATACGCGCTGTAAAGGTTGAAGCAGTCTTTGGCTATGACCGCTAAACAGCATCCCACAAGGCTTTGAAGAAATTTGTGGTCTTCTGAGTTTTTACTAAACTTGAACAAAACCTGTCGTAAAAATCCGAATAGTTTCGGTAATCCTCTTCTATCGATTTTGTAAAAGAGAAGGTTCCCTATCAGAGTGCCTACATAGGGCCAAAGAACCGTGGTTGACCATCTCAGCAGCATATTCTTCTTGTGGAAGATTTCAGCATAGTCTCTATGAGTCAACCTTGAATAGTATCCTCGGTTGCTTCTGTTTGTTCGACCAAGTGATTTGGCTCTAGATAGCCAGTAGACACTATGGAGAGCTCGTGAAAAGAGACTCCCGCGATTCCCATTGTGATTGTTCTGGCCACCCCCTTCAGTTTCATCTTCTTCCTCTATCATATCGAGGTTCGGAACAAATCTCTCCCCATCATGGTCATGCTCTCCGTGAATTCCATCCTTCATCTCTTCCAGCAAATGCGGACATATCGAGGTGGCCATCTTAAAGTACAAATAGTTCACAACGTACTCGTACCACAGGTTATAACCCAGTCGTAAGAAGGGAACAAGGACACAGGCTAGTTTAGCTCCGCCACGTTTCCATATAGCACGGGGTGAAAGGTCCTTGATATGGTCGTAAAGCAGTAATGGGACGATGAAAATGTAAAGCTCGTTAAGCGAGACCTTTAACCCTTTTCTTAAGCACATTAGATAGAAAGGGAGCAAAGGAAGCATCCCAATTCTCTTCCCATCCAGAGGAGCAACAATGTATTTGGATTTGCCATTGCTTGTTGTCAAACGTCGTAATGATACTGGCTCGTTTGGCCGTTGGAGCCTGTGGGTTTCAGTCGAGACTCCAAGCACTTTCATAGTCATTTCCACAGAGCACATTGTCTTGATCATGTTTATTCCAATCATGCAAAATGTCCAATATCCAATAGACAGCGTTCCTCCCAAAGCAGTTGCAAGTGCCCCCAGCTTGGCTCCGTCCTGTAATACCGACTCTACTTTTTTCCTCGCATCTAAAAGTTTATCTGGTGACAAGTTCACATAGATTGGCGACTTGCACTGTGGACACTTGATCCCGCCGTATATGAATGTTCTCCTGTCTTCGAGGTAGAATAGATGACGGGCCCGTCTCATTCTCTGCTCTTCTCCGTTTTCGTCTACCTCATCATTTTCGTTTTCATGTTCATTTTCATCGATATTTATTCTGTTGTTCTTTTTGGACTCCATCTCGTTTATCCACTCCAAGAGACATGCTTTGTGTGCCACAAGCGAGCACCGGCAGGGCTTCACCCAGTCATGTCCATGGAAGGACTTACGGGGCGGAGGCTCATTGCTAGTGCCGAAGCATATCCAGCACTGTTTGACCTCCCCTGGTTCAGGCATGGTGCTGCTTCCCTATCTCTGAGTGAAGTTCAAGAGTCAGTAGTAGTAGCCTTTGAGACTGGAAATTGTCGTATATCTGTTTTAGAGCTCGTGACTTTCCACAGAGAACGCTCGGCAGAGTAAAGAAAAGACAAGGAACAGGCCGATTTTGAAGATGCTTAGGGCTGGCTTCTTTCCATGTGATGAGGGAGGCTGGCTCCTCGTGCCTGCGCGTGGAGGTACAAAACCGCTACACTTTCACTCCTTCTTGTTCCAGGTTCAAAATAGATAGCGTGTAGCACGTAGTAGCATTTATTGGAGAGATCTGTGTGCGGGCATACGGGTTGGGTTTGGCTAGGAATGAAAAAGCTGGCCATTTCGCCATCTCAGCTGAGTGGCACACTTTTAATCTTTTCTCGTCCGTGGTCCGTGATTGCCCTCTCTACACACTATTAGAAAATGGCTGAAGAGTACATTGCCCGAGCAAAAGCCCTAATCCAGGACAACAACTTTCTCGTCATCTCCAAGTCCTGGTGTCCCGATTGCCACTACGCCAACCGTGTGTTTACAGAGCAAGGTGTTCGCGACCAGGCCAAGTGGATCGAGCTTGATCTGCTACCTGGCGCTGACGAAGGAGTCGAACTTCAAAAGGCATTTCTCGAGCTCACGGGCCAGAATACGGTCCCAAATATTTTTTTCAAACAGAAGCATATTGGGGGAGAAGTTCAGTTGGAGCAGTTGGAAAAGAGTGGAGCTCTGGTTGAGGAACTGAAATCCGCGAATATCGTACCCAAATGAGCTTATTCAAGTATTGGTGGAGAGACCGAAGGTGGATAGTGTTTGCTGGAAGATCAAATAAAAGCTTATATTACTCTCTGTACGGTCTAAATAACACAATCAATCTCTGAATTGAATTAAGCACGAATAGAATGAAAGCTTCCTTCTGGCGTTACACATTTTATCCAACAGAATGAGCAGCTCTGCTTTTGCATTTCCGCTAACGAAAAGGAACGGATATCCACGGTGAAAATGACACCATCTATCCATGTCATTTAGAAAGGCTGGCTCTGCTTGGTATACATGTACAAAAATTATCAGAGTGTGCAGGACTTTAGTTCTGTCTCGAGTATTTTCCCTCTGGATTAACCTTTCACAATTCCCCAATCTTTGGTGAAGAAAGGTGGAGTCTAAAAAGTTCAATTTCACGGCACGGCCAACCCAAAGTTACACCACATCAAGAGAATAGGCAAGAGCACGGCTGAAGATCTATTTCTTGACTCTCGGAATCCAATGCTTCTTCCAATTAGAAGTTATTGGAAAAACACATCACACGTGCAGTGACGAGAAAGCGGCTAAAGAGTCGCAACTCAAGACATCTGAGAGATATACGTCAGGAGTGATTTAGATCATGATATGGCCAATTGTGCAGGCTTGCTCTCCGGGAAAATTGGATATCGTATCTTATCTGTTTTGGGTATATTCAAACCATCCTCGATCCGAGACAAATAGGAGTGCAAAAGTAGATCTTATAAGAAGAGCCTTTGCCATGTCTTTTCCCTTCCTTTTCGAGAGACAAACACCAAAATGGAGCCTACTTTGCCTCAAGGTGCTGGCTATGCCGTGATTATTGGACTCGGTGCCTTTTTCGCGCTTCTGCTAAATGGTATCACGTCCCTCCAAAACAGGTTCTTCGAGAACACGACACACGAAGCAGATGAATTCGCAGCTGCCAGTAGAAATGTTAAAACAGGTCTGGTCGTGGCCGGTATTTGTAGTAGCTGGACGTGGAGTCTGACACTTCTCCAGCCGCCGACGAATAGCTACATCATGGGAATTAGCGGCGGTTACTGGTACATGGTCGGTGGGATTGTTGTAAGTAGAGACAGCCTTTCTCATATCAGGTCGATTTCTGACATTTAATAAACATTCAGCAAATTGCCTTGTTTTCTGCAATTGCAGCAAAAGTGAAATCTAATGCTGGAAGAACAACAACCTTCCCGGAAATGGGATACTTTAGATTTGGAACGGCAGGGCATTTGGCTTATCTCTGGTGCGGACTTGTTTGTAACGCCATCGTATCGTCTTGTATCCTTATCGGAGGTGGTGCCGTTGTTCATGCTTTGACTGGAGTCAATGTCTATGCCTCGCTGGTCCTCGTCCCGCTGGGAATCGCGGCTTATATCTATCTGGGAGGTCTTCGAGCGACTTTCATCTCGGATGTTACACACACACTGTTCCTTCTCGTGTTTCTGCTCGTGTTTATGTTTACAGTGTATGCCACCAGCGACAAAATCGGAAGTCCAGGTAAAATGGTCGAGCTGCTTAACGCTGTAGCGAAAGAAGAGCCAATTGCAAATAACTACCATGGGTCATATCTCACGTTTAGGTCGGAGACGGGCGTAATAACAGGCATAAGAACAACAATTACCGGGTTTGGACTGGTCTTTTGCGATCAAGCCTACTGGAGCAGAGCCATCGCCGCGAGGCCTGAGCTGACCGCCCGAGCCTATGTTCTGGGAGCATTCGCATGGGCCGCAATTCCTTTCTCCATGTCGTTATGTCTTGGTTTGGCTGCCCGTGCTCTGAGCCAGTACGATGACTTTCAAATTCCTTCAAGTGAAGACATTAACGCTGGACTGGCTGCCGTTTCAGCGGCCACATACCTTCTTGGTAAAGGAGGAAGTGTTATTATGCTCTTGATGACCTTTTTATCAGTCACTTCTGCCCTTAGTGGTGAGCTCATTGCAACTTCTACGCTCATGTCCTATGACATTTATAAGCACTACTATAACCCTGAGGCAACTCCACAGCAGGTCCTCAAAGCATCACAGATTTCGGTTTTTCTTTGGGCATTGATATCGGCTGGAGTTGCGTCCATCTTTAACAAAATTGGAATTTCCATGGGTTGGTTATTCTATTTTCTCGGTGTTGTATCATCCTCTGCAGTGATCCCCACTGCTTTGACATTTACGTGGAAAGATCTCAACAAGACTGGGGCAGTTGGTGGCTCAGTTGGCGGTATGATACTGGCTCTCGTAGTCTGGCTAGCTATGGCACAGGGATACAAGGGTGAAATAACAGTTGATACGTTATCCGATCAATGGGTCTCTTTTGCAGCTTGTTCAACGGCACTTTTTGCAGGAGGAATTATTGCCGTTGTTTGCTCTCTTATAAAACCTGCGAATTTCAATTGGAATATCACTAGAAACAGATCAATTCTGAAAGAGAATAGTGGTGACCACTCTGATGATTTGGAGCAGGAGTCGAAACCAAAGATTGAAACTACGTTCACAACCTCTAAGATTGTAGATTTATCTACAGTACCTTCAGCAGACTATATTCCAACCCCAGAAGAGTATAATGGTGTTGATATTATACTTTTGGAGAAAATTCACAAGAAATACGCCATTATATTTCTTGTGATTACTCTGATAGTCGCATTTATATTCCCTGTTCCGTTAAGCGCTTCACCATACGTTTTCTCACCAAAGTTTTTGGGTGCTGTTGTAGGAATAATGATTGCATGGATTTTCTTTTCCTTCTATACCGTTGTGATCTTGCCCATAGTCGAGTCCAGGCATGAGATACGGATCATTTGGGATCATTTTGTTCATTGAAGTTGTGACGTCCACCTTTTGTTTTGAGTCTTTTCTTTTTTGTGATTTAGTTCTTGGAAAGTATCATTTAATAGACCAATGAAGAGATCTTTAATATTAATTTATGGTGTGAAGTGGTGAATTGGTATCGCTCTAGGAAAGCGGGTTCTAGTTACCATTGGTAAATTTACGCGGCTGCAGAGTTCCTAGCAAAGATCAGCCTTTGACTGATAGTTTCGAACAATGCAACCATTGATAGTGGGGAAAAGAATGTATTTTGAAATTGTATTATCTATAGATGCAAATGGGAGCTAAAAGTTCTAGTTCAATTGTCGTTATTGTATGTTGGGTTTTCTATTTTAAAAATTTTCGAAAGCTATGCTTCTTCTTTCTCTTGGGTTCTCCTATTTTCGCTGCGAGTTTCTCTTGGGGTAGTGCATTGTTATATGCTGGCGTGTTTGAAGGAACTCTTTGCTGGGGCGGAGGTGTTGGCTTCGGCCTCACATTTGGAGGAGGTTGCTTTGGTTTGGGAGGTTGAGGTCTTTCGAACAAAAATCTAGGAGGTTCGATTTTTTTCTCTTCGTCGTATTTCAACTTCAGTTGTGCTCTGCTAACCGTTAGGCCTTCTATTGATCGTATGTATGACTTTGGGGTAATGATCTCGGTTCCCCCAAAATAGACGTCTCTGTCTTTGTCATTCGCAATCTCATACGCGGCTCTGATCTCGGAGTAGCTAATCCCCCCGGCCATAAACAGGAACACCCTTTGCCTAGGAGCAGTATATGCCGAGTTCTTAGACCAAGCGGCTTTGTGCCTGCGCAGCGTTGTTGGTACGGCTCCTTCCCCTTCATCATCGCTTATAACTGGTTTTTCTTTCACATAGGGAAACAGCTCTTCTTCTAATCTTCCGTTGATTGCCTTTTCGGTAATCATTTTAATGGCTGGTATGAATCGCGAAGTGTTGTAGGAATCTTCATTTACAATTCCATGGAAAACCTGCTGAGGCTTTTTCTTTTCCTTGACATCGTCTCTAACAGGTTGGAGGCCAAATCTGCTTAAAGTATCGAGTATCTGGAGCCAGTATTGTTGGTTTTCAATATTGCTATGCTTAAAGAGCTTTTTGAAGTCCTCGATGATTATTCCGCCACGAAATAGAGAATAGATCAAGATAAGTCTGAATTTGTCTTCTGATTTTAGGCCATCTTCTGCCAGTAATTCTACCAGATCTTCGATTATGGTTTTGCACTTGTCTCCATCAATGGTAAGTCCTTTAGCCACACATATTTGCTCTAATTCTGCCGCCTTAGTTAATTGACGTTGTTTATTAATTTCCAGACATTGGTCGATTAGTGTCTTGTGCAGAGTAACACGCCTTCTATCCTCATCAAAATCTTTCAAGTGCGCAACAATGTGTAACAAATCAGCAGATGTTTTGGCACCGTCTCTATCCACCATCATACTATTATTGGATATTAATTCATCGATTCTCTTTAGAATTTTCTCCGCGGCCTCAGCGATATGTAAGTGTCGTAGTGAAACCCATTCTGGATCGTTATCGGCCAGTACGCCCTCTTTTTTCAGGACATTTCCTCGTTCGTCAAGTGCCTCATACTTGAAAACTCCTTCTTCCTGAAAGGGAATGAGATCATAAGCCATTGCCTGGTATGTGAATTCGTGTAGCATTGGAGCAAAAGCGTCCACATTCCTATCAGTAATCAGAAACACTGATCTTGGCCGGCTGGACTGGGGCGGGAAATCTGGATGATCTCGCAAGTAATCGTCAAGTCGCTCCTGAAATTCTTTGGCAATGATCATGGGCAAATTACTTTGTTCAAAAGATTGAATAGGGTTTTCAAAGTATCTAATGTATGGGTATTCTCCAGTGGCCACGCAGAGACTGACCAAGCCTGCTGCAATTCCACTGATAAGTTGGGGTATCACTGGCTGACAATCATCATTGTAAAACACCTCCAAAGATTTGGGTTCGTTCAGATGATAAATATTAGATTCAAAAGGCACATAGTCAATATACAGAGTGGTTAACGTGCCAATAGCTCTCATGAAAGGTGATTCCTGGATCTTTTGGAGGACATTTGCAGGAAGCCCAGGCAGAAAAAAGATGTGACATCTTTTGTACCTTAATACAGTCAGATCGGCTAGAACGCAGTTGACATTGTAGATAGAAGAATCCAAGATGTAAATCGCTTCAAAAGAGGGCTGGAACTTTCTTCGAGAATCAATCTTTTCCACAGCTAACAAGAACGTTGGGTTAGAAACAACAAACAAACAAACAAACAAACAGGGATATCTGAACATACCTGAAACTAATCGTAAGAGGTCATTTTCTTTTATGACATTGTTGATTATTTTCTCCGTGCGGTCGTCAATAATCAGATATTTCAACTATAAGAACGTAGTCACGGTTAGCTTGGGTGGATGCACTGCCAGACGTCTTGTTGATAGAAGGTGAATGAGTGAATGCATACGTAGCTCTGGATTTGAACAGATTCAATTGCAGCCACAATACCTTTTTGAAAAGTTAGCGATGACCAAAGGGCTTGCGACAAGGAAAAAGGTTCCTAGGTTAGAATTCAAACTCTATACATACTACTGCATTGTAGATCGCTAAGAGACGATGACATCGAGGAGAATGCGTATTTTACCCTTTCAAAAAACACAGAACAGATAAAGTCAAAGAAAAAGGACAATAAGGCAAAGCACAGCAGCGGATTCATCTAGAATTTATACCTCTGCCTTAGATGTGTGGATGTGGTGCTGTCGAGCGATGCGCCATGTCCATTTGTTTGATCTTTTCATCTAGTGGTGGGAAAAGCCAAGCGGAATATACCATCTAGCGAACTAGGTCAAACTCTTCCAAATAGTTAGTCCAAGATAAAGTCAGTGAGTGGGATCTGAAAACTATTTGCTCCTTGTCGCCCAACAAGAATGACCAAATGCTGAGCGTTTTTTAAAAGTCAAGATTTCACACCACTGCACAGAGTCATCAGGATTGCCATGTGTCGAGCCTAATGATTCAAACAGATGCCTATGAGCCTATGATCTGCTGAGCTTCGAGATTCATCAGCGTATCCTCGAAATATGCTTGCAAGCATTACCGAAGGCATACGAAGGATCTTTGCAAACCTAGTTTGGAGCTTAGATCTTCATTTTCCACCCTTCGATTTTGCATAAATTGGGAGTTGAGTATTGTTTTCTTCTTCTTTTCCTTTCTACTTCACCGAAACCTCCCAATTGTTGTTTTCACAAATTGGTGTACTTGCTATCTTTTTATTTTCCTTTTTGATCTATTGTGCAATCTAGCTAGACATATTTCCTATTTTGGCACAGTACTAAATTAAGCGCCGAAATGTCCTTCTCTGGAAACCCGTTTTCTTCCCCCATATCCACCGATGAACCGCTGGCTCTCTTTTCCAAGAGATCGCATCCACTCGCCCTGCCCAATGGTGTGTACAGTAGAGGCAGAGGAACCAGTGGTGGCTCTTTTGAAACAAACAAGTTCTACGGAAACCTTTTGCTAGAGGACCAAACCAATCCGGTGTACACTCATCCCTATGTTGTCTGGCGATCAACCACTGATTTCTTTGGTTTGGCGGTGTCTCAAACTACTGCCGCCCAAAGAGTTTTTGGTCCTGATGCTTCAGCAAATCCCGTTCAGTACTACTTTAGTCCTGTTGGGATCAAATCAATCATTTTGTCCGCGAGAGAGTTTACCGCTAGCACCGCCATTGAGATGGATTACTTAGACCAGTTTTCTGTCAATGTCAATTTCTCTTCCAATCCTGGCCAATTTTTATGGACTCCCTTATCTTTGGGCATGGGATTTGTAACTGGTTTTTACTATGACATAACTCCCAAAATCTCTTCTGGCATTGGCTTTAAGTCTATTACTGGTGCTGCATCTCCGCGAAATGGAATCAACAAGTACATTTTAGTTTTGGAGAATAATGTCACTTGGGTTATGTACGTGACGATTCCTAATAACCAGTCCCTGTCCTTCTATCTGGACGATGCAAAACGCAATCTAGTTGGCTCGGCCAGGGTTAAAGATGTTGTGATTCAAATAGCATCCGCTCCAAACAATTCTCAATCGGCCTACGATAAAGCGGCTGGGATGTTTGTTACTGGCGCTGATCTTTTGGGAGATGTAAATGGTTCTAATGCAAATTACAGTATCAACTACTCCACTCAGGGTAGTAGCAATAGCGGTTCGCCAATTGCTTTTGCCTTACCTCACCATGTTGCCACTTTTGCTGATAAAAATGGAATGAACAGTAGAGCTGGCGGATTTCAATTAACCACCACAGTTGGCGGTTCAATGAGCGCTTATCTCACCAAAAGTCTGACCATGTCCGAAAGCCTTCCTACAAATATACAATTCGACCCATGGACAAGCATTCCTAATGCCAACAGCTCCTATACAAATGAAGCATTGTCCAAGATTAGATCTGCTGCTTCTTCAGAAGTAAATCAAGATGTGGTTAATTTGTCCAACCTGGATTCTATGTACTTCTCTGGCAAAGTCCTTGATAAGTTTGCATTTTTGCTTTACACTGTCAAGTATATCCTCAAGGATGACAATACAGCAAAAAGCCTTTTGGCCAAGCTCAAGGATGCTATAAATCGGTTTACTTCCAATAAACAAATAAACCCACTTTGCTATGACACTAAATTTGGAGGCATCGTTTCTACAGCTGGATTCTCAGATGCTGGAGCAGATTTTGGTAACACTTACTACAATGACCATCACTTTCACTATGCCTATCATATCCACGCGGCCGCTATCATAGCCAAGGTGGATGCCGATTTTGGTGGAACTTGGCTGAACGATAACAAAACCTGGGTGACAAATCTGATTAGAGATGTAGCGAACCCTAGCAAATCGGACAGTTACTTTCCAGTATTTAGGAGCTTTGACTGGTTTGCAGGACACTCCTGGGCAAAAGGTCTTTTCGCCAGTACAGATGGCAAGGATGAGGAATCGTCTTCTGAAGACTACCATTTTGCATATTCAATGAAGTGTTGGGCCAACGTTGTTAAAGATAGTGCTATGGAAGCAAGAGCAAATCTGATGCTTGCAGTTATGAAGAGTTCAATGAACACATACATGCTCATGTCTGACAACAATAACGTTCAACCTTCAAACTTTATTAAAAACAAAGTCACTGGAATTTTGTTTGAAAACAAATGCGATCATACGACCTACTTTGGAACAAATCTTGAATACATTCAAGGGATCCACATGCTTCCAATTACACCAGCATCTTCTCTAATCCGTGGACCCAATTTTGTAAAAGAGGAATGGACAGAGAAATTGGCAGGCATTATCAATTCTGTTAACAGCGGCTGGAAGGGAGTTTTGATGCTGAATGTTGCTTTATATGATCCAAAAACCGCTTGGAATTTCTTTGCTAATGATTCCTTTAACAACAGTTGGTTAGATGATGGACAATCTAGGACTTGGAGTTTGGCGTATTGTGCCGGAGTTGGAGGTGCAGCTTAAACTATTACATTCTTCGATATATAGGTATCTGTGAATTCTCAGAATGCCATATAAGAACGAATATTCTATTACAATCATATGAAATAATTCTAATCACACAAATGCACAAATCAAGCAAATACAACAAAAGGAGCTATCAATTTTTAACCCAAAGTGTAGACTTTTATCCATTTCCAAATAACTAATCCATCATCTAAAACATCTTCTTCTCTTAATAAGGAATACCCTCCGATCCAGGGTAAAATTTTAAACCTGAGTAGCCAACAGGCGAAAATTGTCAAAAGAATAGTGATTGCCATTAATGGATAAGGCATTAATCCTGGATAAGTTACCTTTAAGAATACTAAAGGTGCCATAAAAATAATAAACGATGCAACAATCATTGCAATGATTGCAACCATTGGAGCATGAATTTTTGCCTCTTTGTCTGCATTATGTCTTCGTAGAAGAAACAGCCCAAACGCCACTAGGAATAGGAAACCTTGAGCAGCATGACCTTCCACACTAACAATGTAGCTATAAAGGTCGCCTCCCTTTGGTAAGAATATAAGGAGAGACACAGTAAGGACGAAAGAGACTATCAGAGCAGCAAGAGGGGTGCCAAAGGGATAATTCGATGCCAAATGCTTTGAAAAGGGGAGAAATCCTTCTCGAAAAACCTCTTGATTCATTCGGGAAACGCTATAGCCAACAGCGAAAACGTTGCCACAGGCACTAAGCGCAATTGAACTTGTCAAGATTCTTCTCCCTAGCAATTCGCCAAAAAGACGTTCAAAAAGGAGACTTCCTACCAATTCGCCTCCGTTCATGATTTTGTCGTGAGGGATGACCACCAAGTATGCAAAATTTATTAGGATATAGGTGCCAAAAACAATTCCTAGAGATACAGGGCCAGCAATCTTGAAAGTTCGTATTGGGTTCTTAACTTCGCCTTGAACGGTGTGCACAGCATCCCATCCAGCACACGAGAAAATGGCTTTTAACAGAGCTGATCCCAATAGTGTTACGCTCGTTGATTGTGGCAGCTTGAAGAAGCTTTCATGTGCAAATTGGTTCTCAATTCCTGAGATTGAAGTAGGGACCACCAACACATACAATCCACAAACAATCATAACGCCTAGTAGCAGCAGTTTTAGCCCTCCCATAATGTTCTGGACGATAATGCCAGCACGTAAAGAAATACCATGAAGAAGCAAGACGGCGACGGCTAAGACAACACCAACCATTCTTACACTGCCATCGTCAGCCTCGAATCCAAAAGCATGTAAAGCGTATCTCCCAAAAACCAAAGTGTTTGATATTGTGACGCCAAACAACACGGAATAAATTCCGTAAACCATACTGATAAGAGTTTTGTGATGTTTGTAAATGTATTCCAAAAATACTTTTGTTCCGCCATTCCGTTTCACAAGAGTTCCTAACTCCAGATAAATGTATAACCCAGCAAATCCCAAAAGTTCAGCGATTATCCAACATATGAAAAACAACACCGGTGAGCCGCCTACAGCTGCAAACATGCTTCCTGGCGTGGCAAAAATCCCAGAGCCTACCAATCTAGCGATAAACAGCACTATTATTGAAAATAGGCCTAGATGGCGGCCCTGAGGAACTTCTTCTTCGTCTACTTTCTGGACTTGCTCGTCTTCTTCTGTTCTTGAATTCCTCCTAGACCCACTGGTTGAGGATGTGCTGTCAAGAAGATAGACCGTCTCAACTGCTGCTGTGTCTATATCCATGTCGGCAACCTCTGTTTCTTTGCGGATGCTAGGTGTCGTCTTTCGGGTATCATGATCCTGGTCTTGGTCATCGCTTAATGAGTTGCTCATCGTTATCTAATATAATCAGGCCAGCTGAGCCGAAAAGGAAATAACCCTTTTGTCTTTTGGTAAGAGTGCTGCTATAGTAGGGCACTGATAATATAGATACGCCCCCTCCAGTGATATGTTCCTTCTTTTCAAAACGTTGTCAAGTACTGTGGGCAGGATAAAGTCTAACAGTTCCCAGTCACTCGCGTTCCTGGTGTTTGGTGAGCGTCTAGGATCAAGGATCGAGGCACGTGAACCGCAAGATAAGATAAGCGGGAGATTTTCGCTTTAACGGAGCTTTCGAGCCAGACAAAAAAAATCCGAAATGCATAAATAATCATTAAATTAATAGACAGGTAAGTCCTTTTACACATTATCAAACTAGCTCTTAATTGCAATAATGCAACCCCACATAAATAGACCATGCCAAACAAACAAATCAATAAAGACAAGCGGCTTTTGTTATAAAAACAAAAATCTAAACCATGAAACTTTCTCCGCACCCACAGGCTCCTTTGACGTTAGGATTCTTGAAAACAAATCGACTAGACAGCTTGTCGTCGATCCAGTCCATTTCCGATCCAATCACCGAGAACAGAGCCTTTGAGTCTACCAAAACTTTGACGCCATCTTGAACAACCTCCTCATCATATTTTCCTGGTTCATTAACGTACTTTAGCTGGTAAGATAGGCCGGAGCATCCTCGATTCTGGACCCCAACCTGTACCATTTGTGGGTTTGGGGATGCTGACAGATTCCGTAGATGTTCCACTGCTGAGGGTGTCAAACGCATAATAGCCTTGCGTGGTCGTAGCTTCCGCCTGGCTGTCGTCTTAGAGGGTTGTGAATTTGCGGTTGAAGTATTGGAGCTTTCAGCAGCTTTCCGCTGCCGCCGCTGTAAAAACGGGTTGGTAGAGGCAGAATTTGAGTCTACCAAAGTGTGTTTGGCCCAGATTTTTCCATTCTGACTGCTTTCCGAGCCCAAGGACTGGTTCTCAGATGCATTTGCAATGTGTAGTTGCGATCCCCCGGTCACAGTGGCAAATCGTCGGGCGAACAGGCCAACTGTGGGCCGTAGTTGAAGAGAAGCGGTTCGGATCATGGATGAGATGGAGAAGAGAGATGAGATGGTACAGTGTGAGAAGAAGAGTTGGAGCTTATATGCCATCCGAGAAAGTAACTCCATGCTCTAGAAACCGACCAATAGGAGGCCGCCGTTAGTCATCGCGAAAAGAAGAAACAGCCCACTTTTGAAAGTCACGTTTTGCATCGACGCACTTGCAGCCTATGCTGCGGTTACCCGGCTTAACTTTGAATCTGGAGACCGGCGCCATCAAGCACAAGAAATCACGGATCAGAAAATAGGTTTGCAAAGGTTTCTAGTCTCGCATTTCTGTGAAGCGAGAGGAGCCTGAGTGTTGAATCTTCTCTGCTTTGAAGATAGGCTTGCCTATCCAGCAGCGACTGTTTGCTGCGATACGGCTCGGACTTCGCCACGGACCTTGAAGTATCCAAATGTTTCTTTTTGGAAATGTGATTGGAATTGTTGATACAGGTCGGTACTATTTTCACTGTCTTCGTGGAATTTAATTTCAAGTTTCTCGTAAATATAGAACATCGGATAACTTTTTGAAAAATTGACAAGCTTACATACCACCTCCAAGAGTATACAAATGTACAGATTACCCTGATAACTTTACTGTTTCTCACCTTTCAAGCTGCTGACAAAAAAATGGACTTGATGCAGAAATGTGTACAACTGAAAAATAGTCTAGGCATGTTATTTTATTGTTATCTAATGTTCAATAACCATTAATGAAGGAAAGTCTACACTTAAAGAGGCGAACTTTCTCTTCTGAGCCAATCCAGCGCAGTGGTATCGTTGAATTTGATAAGAAAAGGTTCTAGAGTATTGAGGACACTCTTGTGATACTCATCAATCCAAATCTTTTCTTTATCAGTAAGCAACGACTTGTCAATGAGGCGACGGCAGAAAGGTACCATGGTTAGTGTCTCGAATCCAAGATACTTTTTGTCCCCAAAATTATGTCTTGTGTTGAATTCTCTTGTCACCACCACGCTTTCAATGCGTATTCCAAATTTCCCATCCTCATAATACCCCGGCTCATTAGAACAAACATTTCCAATTTTAAAAGGAATGCCTCTATAGGCGGCTCTGAATCCAATCCCGAACGGTCCCTCATGAACGTTTAAGAAAGATCCAACTCCATGTCCTGTGCCATGACGATAATCGAGACCCTCACCCCACAAAAATTGTCGAGCTAGAGTGTCCAACATGTATCCGTTGGTGCCTTCGGGAAAGACTGCTGTGGCAATTGCAATGTGACCCTTGAGAACAAGCGTGTAAGCGTGCACTTCCTCTGGCTTGGGGTTACCAAAGTGCAATGTCCTGGTTGTGTCTGTTGTTCCATCTCTAAATTGGGCTCCAGTGTCATTCAGGTATACCTCATTTACGTCAATAACAGCACAGCTTCCTTTAACCGGCGCATAATGGATGATTGCAGCGTTCTTCCCAGAGGCTGAGATAGTTTCGAAACTGAGACCAACAAAGTTTTCCATTTGTTCCCTAAATGTTGTAGATTTATCGGCGCCCTCTATTTCGTCCAGGGTCACTCCTGCTTCCAATTGCTTTTCCAGCCAAGAAAAGTATCTCACCAAAGCTACACCATCTTTAATATGAGCATTGCGCTGTCCTTGAATCTCTACCTCATTTTTCCTTCCTTTTGCAATCTCAATCGGAGACGGGATCAATTCGACATTATCCGTTCCCAGAGAATCGACCAAAGCCCACGACGAAGAGAGAGAAGCATAAAGCGAGGGTTCTGAATTCGTGTCATCGTCAAACAATCCTTTCAATGTTTCGGTTGTAACAGGGTCCGTCTTTGTTTCTAGAGAATTCTGTTCTCTTACTGTCTCAACCATTGATTTCAATTTGATCAGGTCATCCCAGATATCAGTGTAAGACTTGATTTCCAAACCAGGAAACTCAGTCAAATACTTTTCAACATCTTCAGGAATTTTAGCATTATCAACGTAGAGGTAAACATGTTCATTGGTAATGACAGCATAAGAGAAAAAAAGGGGGTTGTAAGGAATGTCGGAACCCCTTAAATTCAGTAGCCAAGCGACCTCGTCCAACGCGGTTACAATGAACCCAAGGCCATTCTTCTTTGCTATTTCTTCCCTTAAATTTTGAATTTTGGTGCCAAATGGCGTACCGGTATACTTCAATTCTTGAATGAAAACGGGGGTTAATGGCCTTGTTGGTTGCTGACCAAATTCCGGCCAGATCAAATCAATCAGATTTTGTCGAACAGGAGTTAGCTCAACTTTGGACTCTGTGGAATCAGAAAGGGTTGAGTTTTCCACTTTGGTTGTAGAGGCCACAATTGATAATTTAAGACTGGATGCCGCAATGTTGGTTATCAGAAGCGGATCAATTCCTATCTTGGCTGTCTCGCCTGACAACTTGGCGTAGTTAACAGCGCTAGAA
This sequence comes from Alloascoidea africana, assembly GCA_030581615.1. Taxonomy (NCBI): domain Eukaryota; kingdom Fungi; phylum Ascomycota; class Alloascoideomycetes; order Alloascoideales; family Alloascoideaceae; genus Alloascoidea; species Alloascoidea africana. Next base: position 27,325 of record JAKTTT010000046.1, on the reverse strand, counting down.
ACAACAAACTGTTGCCATGTCTGCTGTCCTTTCACCCCTTGCTTTATTAGCTTCCAATTTTGATCTAGTTGTTCTGCTGCTTGAGCAAAGTAGCGGCCATCCGTGGACAATGCCGCTTCGTCTCGCGTGATTACAGCGATGCCAGCAGATCCAGTGAAACCTAGAGGCACAAAGGAACAGGACTATTAGATTTTCCAACTTGGCAAACGATAGGAGCCGGCCCATACATACCAGATATGAATTCCCTTCTCTGGTCCGCAGGACTGGTGTACTCGCTCTGGTGCTCGTCTTCTGAAGGTACAACTATGCCGAACGTAGATTAGTACCCCATCTTTTCCAATTCCCTAGGCTGCACATAACCTACTATATGCGAAAAGGTCATTGTCTTCCATGGCCTTGCGAAGAGCCCGCAACTTTCCGGAGGTTCCATTATCCGTGGACTTTGACATGGCTACCATCTAGATAAACGGCCTCGCGAGTGGAATAGGAGAACAACCACCTTGGCCACTATCGCATCTTTCTCTTAAAGCCTGCACGCAAAAGCCGTGCACGGAGGGTGTACGGGTGTTTTGTGGGGATGGGGGTAATCACACCAGACCGGTTTCGGTCCCAGAGTTACGCTCACACGCGTATTTCATGGCACAGGTTTATTGCAAGGAGAGAACGCGTCTCGTTGCACTTTCAAGTCGACTAGATTCTCGTGGACGATCATAAAGCTGAAGAATGGGCCGCCTCAATGGGCTAGAGCTATACAACTTCAAGTCCTACCGTGGCCTTAATACGGTGGGGTTTGGATCCTCATATTTTACCTCGATCGTTGGGCCCAATGGGACCGGGAAGAGCAACATGATGGATGCCATCTCATTTGTGTTGGGCATTAGAAGTAACCATCTCAGGAGCGCCCATCTTAAGGACTTGATTTATCGCGGCCGGGTCTTGAACAATGAGGCGTCAGAGTCTACACAGTCAGATCCCAAGTCTGCCTATGTTATGGCAGTATATGAACGCGATGATAAAAGCATACTGAATTTGAAGAGAAGGTACGCGTTTTGCGTTGCGTTGAGGACGACGTGTTTCGTTTTACTAACATTATCAATAGCATCACGAGCTCTGGTACTAGCGAATACCGGATAAATGAAACTCTTGTCAACGCACGAGAATACGCCGAAGTGCTCAAGAAAGAGAATATTCTTATCAAAGCTAGAAACTTTCTTGTGTTTCAGGGCGATGTGGAGGCAATTGCCAGCCAGTCTGCCGAGGACTTGACTAAACTAATTGAACAAATTTCCGGATCTGTGGAGTTCAAGAAAGAATATGATCAGTTGAAAGACGAGTTGGAAAAGGCACGAACTGCTTCTACATTTGCGTTTTCGAAAAAGAAAAAGTACGATGCGGAAAAGAATACCTATCGTGCTCAAAAGGATATTGTTGAGAAATTTGAACAGATTATTCAACAAAGAGTATGTTTAATCTTATATCAATTCTGGCCTTTCAGAGAGCTAACATGTTTCACAGGCTGAGAAAATTCAAACGTATAATCTCTGGAGACTATTTCACAGTGAAGAGCGAAGAGAACAATTGGAAAAAGATTTGGAGAGAGTGAACCGCGAAACACGCGAGAATGTACGTCTATTACAAAGGGAACAGGCAACTTTGAAGGCAGTGTCGTCAGAGTACTCTAAAAATTCCTTAAAGCTCCAGAAGCTATCCCGAAACATTAAGAAAAATGAGAGAATATTGGAAGAGAAAAAGAATAGTCTGCTGCCTATCAATGCAAAATTTGAAATGTTTAGCAAAAAAATAAAGATGCAAGAACGGAAACATTCTGAAATTTCGAGCGATACTGTGCGTCAACAAAAGTATTTGGATGAGTGCAATAGATCGCTTGAAACCGTTGAAAAGGCATCTTCCAAGTATGAAGAAGAGGTTATTGCCCGAAACCGCTCTTTAGGAGTTGAGCTTGATGGGGAAAACCTGGCAGAGTACTCCCAACTGAAGAACCAATTCAATCTGCAAGCTGCAACTGAAACTGCGGAGATGAACTCACTTTCAAAACAGCAAAAGAGTGAATTGGATAAGCTTGCCTCTGTTAAAAGCAACTTGGAACAATCAAAATCTAGAATTATCGATTTGGAGCAGTCTATATCTTTACTTAAACAACAGCACGAAGAGTTGACTCAAAAGCATAATCATAACCTCCAGTTAATTGATGAGAAAAAAGAGTATTTGATGAATTTGAGATCCGAGAAGAGAAAAATTAGCAACAAAGAAGCCGAACTAAACGAGAAATTGAAAGAGTGTTTAAATTCTCTTCTTGATCTCAGTGCGAATGCTCGTGAATCTGAACGTGATAGAAAGTTACGTGAAAATGTTGCTTCTATGAAACGTCTTATTCCAGGTGTGAAGGGTTTGATTCACGATTTATGTAAACCTAAACAGAAAAAGTACGAGCTTGCGGTTTCCACAGTTCTTGGTAAAAGTTTCGACGCAATAGTAGTTGATTCTGCCGGAACTGCACAAAAGTGCATCTCTTATCTCAAAGAACAACGTGCAGGAACTGCTTCTTTTATCCCTCTCGATACTATTTCGGTCAGTCCTTTGAACAATTCGCTACGAAACATTGATCCCGGTGCAAGACCTGTGTTGGATGTGGTAGATTATGATCCTTCAAATGAGCGGGCAATTCACTACGCCTGTGGGTCGGCTATCGTTTGTGATACCATGAAGATTGCCAAATATTGCCGATGGGAGCGAAATGTTAATGTTAAAGCTGTCACTCTGGATGGCTCACTCATTCACAAGGCTGGATTAATGACCGGTGGCCGAGGCAAGAACAATGGGAAGAGATGGGAACAGAGCAATATTCAAGGGCTTCGAAAGTTGAAGGATAAATTGTTAGCTGAGTTGAAGCAACTCCAGGATCACAAAACTGGGGATAATGAAGAAAAACGACTTCTTGAGGAGCTGTCAGTGCTTGAGAGCCGTTTGCCTTTCTTGCGCGATGATTTGGAGTCGGTTAAAAGTGCTATTAACGACAGGGAACGTGAACTGCAATTCCACAATAACCAGATCCAATCGCTTTCAACCACCCTCACACATGCTGAGAAGAGCTACTCATCTATAAGTAAAAAGTACCAAAAGAGTAAAGACACGGTTGAAAGGCTTGAAGATCAGGTGTTTGGGGAGTTTTGCCAACGAGTCGGTCTTGAGAACATTAGAGAATACGAAGTCTCACATGGTAGCCTATTACGAGAAATTGCTCAAGAGCGTTTGAAATTTACAAAGCAAAAGTCAAAGCTAGAATCGCAAGCCAAGTTCGAACTTGAGCGTTTAAATGAGACAAAAGCTAGGGCGGAAACGCTTCGCAAATCAATTGAAGTGGATAAGGTCACGCTGAGCCAATTGGGTGATGAAAAGGAAACAATTAACAGCGAAGTTGATGTTGTACAGGCTCAGATAGAGGTGTTAGAAGGTGAGCTCAATGAAGAAAAGCAGAAACTCAGTTCTAAGCAGCAGAATATTTCAACAATTCAGGATTCAGTGAATGAGCACCATAGAAGAGTTGAAAAGTCTCAACGTGATTTCAATGCGATTGAAGAAGACATTGAGAAAGAGATTGCAGAAAAATTCAACACTCTTCGAAACTGCAAAATTGAAAATATCAAAATTCCAACTCTTCGAGGTTCATTGGACGACCTTCCTGTGGGCGAGAACGCTATTCGAGTCACTGATGATCCTAGTGGCCGTGGCGAGGATCGATCGTTGGGTCTAAAGTCTTCACAGTCTGTTAATATAGTGATTGAGTATTCAGGGTTATCGACTGTTTTGAAAGGTGATAGCTCTGAAGAGCGTGAACAAGAGATGACGGAAGAAATCAGTCTACTCACTTCTGAGATGGAGGCGTTGACCCCCAATATGAAAGCAGCTGATCGGTTGACCGAAGCGGAGCAAAAAATTCAAGGCCACGAGAAAGAATTCAAAAAGCTCAAGAGAAGAGAACAACAAGTACAAGCTCGTTTCAAAGAAGTGCGAGAGCAACGACTCGAAAGGTTTATGAGCGCGTTCGATCACATATCTGGGCAGATTGATCGTGTGTACAAAGATTTGACAAAGAATAAGGCTAACATTTATGGTGGCTCTGCTGATTTAACATTGGAAGATGACGATGAGCCTTATCTTAAAGGAGTGAAATTTCATGCGATGCCACCTATGAAGCGATTTCGAGATATGGAGCTCTTATCTGGTGGTGAGAAGACAATGGCAGCTTTAGCCTTGTTGTTTTCCATTCACTCTTACCATCCATCTCCATTCTTTGTTCTTGACGAAGTGGATGCTGCATTAGATTATGCTAACGTTGGCGAGATTGCAAATTACATTAAGGAGCATTCAGGTCCAGGATTTCAGTTTATTGTTATCAGCCTAAAGAATGGTCTGTTTGAAAAATCGGAGGCACTGGTAGGAATTTATAGAGAGCAGAATGAAAACAGCTCCAGGGTGCTTACGATTGATTTACGAAATTATCCTGATGAGTAATATTAGTTTTGTTCTTTCTTGTGTTTGATAAATTTGATGAAATTTTAGCTTTGATGTAGAACCAAAGGTTTCTTTAATATAGGCTTTTTGGGCGGGAATTTGATCCCTTCTGTGTTTTTGGAGAAAAAAGATAAAAGATTGTTCTTTGCAATTTGAACAGTTTGTTGGCTTTACTGTCCAAGATGAATCTTGGAATTGGTTGTTTATCTTCAGTAGTACATTCATCTAAAAGCCTAAACAGCTACAAGCTCTTGCTAAGCTATTGAATTTCAATATCCGAGCAAAGGAAATCCAATGGCCTGTTTAAGAGCGGAAGGGAATCAACATCATCCAGAATTGCAGTTGACTCTGTGGACTCGATCTCATTTGGTAATACTGGCATGATAGGAGAATTATCCTCTTTTATTGCTTTCTCATTTTTGGCGCCAAAAAAGCCGCTGAAGCTCAAGTCCGCTGGACTAGAGCTAAAAAATTCAAGACTTTTCTCATTCCTTTCTTGAATCTTTTTTATGTACGGTGAAGTCGCTTCTTTCGTCTTCCTGGTTATGCCAGGGTTTGAATTCTGATGCTTAGAAGACATTTCCAAAATTTCAATGTCATCATTGCCCATAACTTTACGATGAAGATCGTTTAAAGAACTGGTAATAGATTTTTTGGAATTTGAAGTTACAATCTCTTGCTCCTCTGGTCCGGTAAGATCAACAATTGGTACTCCGTTAACTGTTTGCTCAATGTTGAAATCGAGGGTATCAAAATCTGCTGTGGTATCTTCATCTTCAATCTTTTTCCGCTTGGTATTATAAGACCCTTTATCCTGAAAGGTTCTTAAACTTTGGTTAGCATGATATTGAGTTTAAAGCCCAATGCTGGCTTACCTTTGTTTACTAGGTTCACGTTTTTGTGTCTGCTTTCTGATCTTTTTCTTGACCTTGCTTTGACCATCTTTTTCAATGTCGTCGGGTATATCGTCAAATGTAGAATCATCAATGAGGACTTAACACACGGTTATTAATAGAAGCGTTTCCAAAGAAAACAAAGCAGGGCATACTATCAAAATCATCCAATTGGTGCTGATCACTTGTTCTCTTTCTCTTTTTGGGCTTACCAATTAACCCTTCAATCTCTTTAGACAATGTAGGTTTCAGAGCTATCTTTTTACCTAGGCCAGCTATTTCAATAAACAAGGTGAATATTAGAGAACTCGTTTAGCTTGTGAATAAACTCACCGTATTCTTCAGAGTGGATGCTGCATTGGATTTCTTGATCTGCTTCTGTAATGTATGCAACAACGCTGAAAGTATTACCCAAAAGTTTGGTCACTCTAGTTCCAATTAGGTGAGTAAAAGTTGTCAAGGCTAAAACTTTGACAATACAAGTCTTACTGGATTCTTTTAAAGTCGATCAACTCCCCGGTTGAAAGGCCCGTGAAAATGATTGCGGTGGATGCTTTTTCTGATCGTTTCATATTATTGATGTTTTCACAAGATATTGTAATGTTGATGGTTACCTTGAGCGTTTTGCTAACTTTCAAAGTTTTCTTCAAAAGATTCGGTTATCATCATTTCAACTCCAAAAAATAATCATTTGGCTTACTTGTGAAGAAATATTAGCTGATATGGCAAACTGAGGAAGCGACATATAACTTTCAAATATTTTCTTTCCTCGGCCCATGTTCAATCCAAGATAATACTCAACTTTAGAGGCATCTAGTTTTCCCAGATCTTCCAGACTTGTGACTTTATGTGAAACGAATTTTCGAACATAGGCAAGTCCAACGCCATTCAATTGTCGTAAAACCATTGGCGAAGCTTCCCAACATTTTCCTGAAATAGACCTGGCCAGTTCTAAGCAGCTTTCCAGAGATACAAAATCCCTCTTTTCCACAAAACAGTCCACCATACATTTCAAAATCCTGTTGACCTGTTTCATCACAAAAAATTTATCAGATTTGAAATTTGTATGGAGTTTTGCTGCTCCTTCGTACGATGGAAACTCCAAACCTCCGAGTTCATACTAATTTGCATTTGTTTAGTATTAAAAGACGACAGAAACAAGAAATCGTTCAAATGATTTTACCTGAATTAGAACACTGATTTTGTCCCCGTCCACTTTCGGATCTCCTTTAATTGGATATTTCAAAGTCGAAGATTTATTGATTTCCTTGAATAGCCTTCTTTCATGGCGCTTCAACTTGACACTAGCAAACTCTTTTGCGCTTCCAACGCAGAGTAACTAAACCTATTAGCGGGATAGCCAAATTTCTCCAGAGTTGTCAACTTACCAAATCACTGATAGAAGCTCCTTTCTGTAACTTTATAATGTTGGACATAGTTTCTAAAGAGATGTAATACTTTGACATTGCGTTTCCATAAAGAGTGCTGACGTATCCTCGATCTGCTACTTCTATTACTTGTGCTTTCTCAAGTTCCGAAAGCTTCATCTGACAAAACACGCCAATTTGGGAATCTAAATCTGTTTCTTTTTCATATCTCAATCCTTTCATCTGATAGGCAACAGGATTACACTTGAAGCGGGTGAAGAAAAAGGTAGACTTGAGCCAATCAACAGCACTTTCGGTGGAATGGATTGTCTTAAGAGACACTTCTGCTGCCTAAAATTCATCAGTAAAAAGCTTCTTGACCGGGACCAAATCGGGCATACCATATGGTCTAACAGGTTTTCGTGGAGACTAAAGCTCTTGATTAGGAATTTTATCCACAAGCAATGAAATTAAACGATGCATACCAACTCTCGAGCTTTTTTGTTCCTTTCACCAGCTTTTCGTAAATGCTTTTATTTTCGATCCTCGTTAGAATAACCGCTACAGAAATTTGTTAGAAAAACATTCAAGCTGTTTAGATTCGTAATTTACTCACCAACACCTTCTTTCTCAAATTGAGGTCTTTTTGGAAAGTATTAGCATGACATGAAAACAACAAAGATGAAAAACAAAAATCCCTTGCCTTCCTGCTCGGCCAATCATTTGAAGGACGTCTAACTCTGAATATTCTCTGAAAGCTCCTTCTATCCAGCTTCTGGTTCCTTTAATCACTACCATATATGCTGGAAGGTTTATCCCTACAGACAATGTTGATGTTGAACAAATGACTTTGGTCGCGCCAGAAATAAAACTGCTCTCGACTGCAATACGATCCTCGTGGGCTAGTCCGGCATGATGGAAAGAAACGCCATTTTCCATTAAAGAAAAAAGATCTTTCTGTTTAATCACGTTAGACAAGGGCTGTCTATCTCTCCATAGACCGTGACAGCTGTTAGCAATATGTTTGGCAGTCGAAATCGCAATGTTGCGAGTAGGACAAAAGACTAGCACAGGTTTTCCCTTTGAATGTTTATGCAAAACTTCGGTAAGTCTACCGTTTTGTCAGTATTTCAACAACCAATTATTTTGAAGATTCCGCGTACTTGGAGTTTAATACCATATCAAACTGGAAGTCATTGTAGCCTGTTTGGTATCCATAAACATGCCGTTCAAGTTGAACTGGACGATATTCTTCCCCAAACTTTTGAACATATGCTACTTTTAGTTAGTGACTGTGGGGAGGTTATAACTTGGAACAAGGTCGTTTATTTACCTGGTTGATTTGAGAATTGGGACCTGCCAATCCATCTTGCAACGTCTTCGATATTCGAAACAGTTGCGGAAAGCGCGAGAAACCTAATTTCTGAACTCATTGTTTTAATTCGAGTCACCACTGCTTCAAGTGTGGAGCCCCTTTGATTTCCCAAAATATGCACTTCATCGATCTTGAAATAGCTGATTAGAAATAGTATGTTGGTCGAGGAGAATAGGTTCTTACCAAGAACAGTTTTATCAAATCAAACAGTTTATTATAGTCGTGCCACCTTCTTGTTATCACATCCAATTTCTCTGGGGTGGTGATAATTATGTCTGAACGCTTTACACGCTCGGCCTCAAACGCGCTGGTATCGCTTGTTAATACGCCACAGACCAAGTTCAATGTAGAGAATTTTTTGGCCCAGTCGTTGCACTTTTCCTCGCATAGTGCTTTAGTGGGAGCTATATAGATTGCTTTGAATGGAGCCTTTGATTTACTTGATTTGAGGTAGGATCGGAGTATTGCCAATTCAAAAAGAACAGTTTTTCCTGAGCCTGTTGGAGAGGAAATTACATAGTTATCATCGCTGTTGTACACACCATCAAAGCACTTGGATTGCATTGGATTGAACCGAGCAAAGCTGAAAACAGATTGCAATTTATCAGGCAGTACAGCTGTAGAAAGTTCTTTTCCCAAGTCGTTGTTACAGACACTAGAAGTTGTTTGCCTGTTTCTCCAAATGGGACTGGTAGTAAGGCTGCTTTCATCACACTTTGATGAAGACGAAACGACAGAGAAACTGCCCGAAGTGACATTACCATTGGATTGTGATAGACCATTCCTCACAGCTTAATTGGTCAGATCTAGATTTATTCATTTTAATAAGAGATTTTCTATCTTGGTTCATACGCAATTGGGCCAGTACATTTTCAGGAAATGGCTGCTGGATACCACCACCAAAATATGGCCCTGTCTCGACCTGTTAGTCTCACGATCAAAACGAGATTACACTAGAATGAATACCTTCTTCATCTTCCTCGTCCTCAGATAAAAGACGGTCAATATCTTTCAAAATGTCGAAACTCATAATTGTGCGAGTGTGCGATCTATCACAAGAGCAATGTGGTAGTTGAAAAGTTGTCTTGGAGATTGAAAGCTCTTATTTTAGGCTTCTGTTGATGCTCGCGAAATGGTCCATAGCCTGCCATTATGAAGATTCTCTACATGAATACATAATTACGATTGATTTCAAAGTACTGCAAAGAATCTATAATCGCCCGTACGGGAATCAGACACAAAACATGTATTTGCCATTCTAAACAACCTGAGTGCCATATCCCCGAATCTCCGAGGCAAATCGCCAGCTCATATCTTTGCACTTTACGTCTTTTTCTATCTTCACGCCCTCTTCTGTGATTGTGGCCACCGAGTATTTGTCCAAACTTCGAGCATCTCTGTAGAACAAAACCTTCATGCACTGGTCGATAACCTTCCTGGCATCTTCCTCGGTTAGATTCTCCTGGTCGCCCTCATCTGGAACTGCCTTTCTCAACAGGGGAATTGCTAGATACGAGCCAAAGCCAGTGGCCAACGTAGGAGAAGAGTACCTAACGCCTAGCAAATCAACGTAAGATAAAAATGGCTTCCCATCAACAACTCCGCCAACAAGAGCGGCATTCCACAATGGGTTCATTTTATTTCGGCGTTGGTAAAACACTTTTGATAAGTACTCGAAAATGTTGTTGGCCTTGTAGACATGGCCATCATTCTCATAATTGTTCTCAATGTCCAGGTCTTCTAGAATATGTTGGATATACTGGAGATCCGATATATCTCCACTCAATCCAACAACTGTATTCTCCCCAACCGGTAGCAGTCGTTCAGTGTCCGTGAATCGAGCCAATGAGCCATAAGATGCTGTGTTCTTGTATGTTAGAAACGAATTTACGCTTTTCGCCACCTTAGTCTAGAGCACCCAATCCGATCAATGCAACTCTGAACGCCAATGGCTCACAAAATAAAAGAACAGCGGTTCCTAAGCGTTCAATTAACAAGAATCAAGCATTTAATCACATACCCAAATTATCAGCGGCGAGAATAACACCCTTATTGAACTTGATGCCAATCACACTGGTACCAGTAACAATTGGCTGCTGAGTGTGTCCCGTAGGGATCTGTGTTGCACCAGCGGCAGCAATATCATGGCGATATTCACCGTAGACGTCATCACGGGGACGGCCCCATTTGTAAGGATTATGGTCCATTTCTGCTATCTGTTGTTGAGTGCACAATCTTGAAAAGTGCTCCAGGGCTGATGGGATGGCGGTTCCTTGGGGTGCATGGGTGTTATAGAAGGTGCGACTTTGTTCGGCGAAAGCGGGAGGAATTGGAATTTTTGGATTACTTTGTGTTTTGACCAACAGTATGAATAGGCTGTGGTTTGTTCGCAAGTTTAGATCTTGAAGCATTTTATTTTAGTATGTAAACTTGGGTCCATTGATGTGTATGTCTGGAGAGCAGTTCACTTAGCAAAATGAAAAGCTACACCTCATGCTTAAGAAAAGAATGAGATCTATTGGTGTATAATGTATGACTTGTATGAGCAAGGCATTTTGCTATTTTTTTTTCTGATTTTAACTCTTGTTGTCCAATCCGATCTGCGCTTTACTTCTATTTCTTACAATAATGAACAAATCACATAATGACGATGAGTATCCATATTCAAACTTTTATCTTTTATAACCGCATGGAAATCAGTTCAGAATCAGACTCCAGAATGAAAAAAATGTAAAGATATCCCTACTTATGAATAAATAACTTCTGCAGCTCCACTGTTGATGTTCTCGATTTCAGCTTCGCTGAAAACAGGGGATCTAAATCTCTGGGGTAGATCCAGGACCGAAAACAGCTCTCCATTCTTTGGCTCGAGTGAAAATGGTTTGCTTTGGACAGAGTTCCCGCTAGATAGGTTGAAGAAAGAAGTTGGAAGCTTCTGGGTTGGATCTTGGGGATGAGGGCGAGGAGTGTGGTCGATATTCTCTAATCAAATGAGAAGGATTAGTATTGATAATAGCACAGCGAGAGAGAAGGTCGGCAGTTGCACAAACAAAGACGTACTAGGAATTGTCCTCTTTCCCAAAAACTTGATGAGAGGAACTCTGGCAAACCTCTGGATAGTGGGTCTCATTATTTCTCAAAAGCGTAAAGAATGAAAAAGAATTGTGGGGCTCTCTTGAAGATGGAAAGCAGTGGCTTTAGTGCGAGTCTTCGGAAATGAGATGTGCGGGTAACATATCCATGATCTGTCATGTCGGAGAAGATGCGAATTAATGCTAGATCTATCTTCAACACAGGTAGAAGATTCTAATTCTAATTCTAGTTACTGTTCTAGTTTTGGTTTTAGTTCTAATTCCAGCCAATTACTCCAACTCCTAGTATGCTTCTGCTGGGGCCCACTATCCGGGCTGCTCTTCCTATTATAGGTTTCGTTCCCACTATGTTCAAGTTCAGCTGATGTGGCAAGCTGATTGAGCCAGATTTTGCAGCTATTGGGAAACTGAACATTGGATGTGTTGTATGAGCCTTTGATATATCTCCATCGGGGCTAGAATGAAAACCAGTGTTAACAGTGGAGTCCAATAATTAGTTTCCCAGAGAGCTAGAAACACAAACTCACAGGATCTCTAAGCATAGACGACTATAATCCTCAGGTTGATCAAAAGAGTATGTGATTTCGGCGTTATCTGATCCACAGTTACTGAGATGTATTAAAGGGCTGACTCCATCTGGAGTAGTGGGATGGATTCGCACCACTGCATTTCCAATAGCCGCTCTTTGATATTTCTCACAGTTGCATTCACACATTTCTTGAAGATGGATTTAAAAAAGGGGAGGGAAAGGCAAGGGGAATCTAGAGTTTTCCTATTTATGCTCCGGTGTTTAGATCTTGGAAATAACGATAAAGTGAGAAAGTTATCAAGGGCTGTTTTAGGCTGCCAGATATTTGCTCAATTCCGAAGCAGATTCGTGGCTAATTTCCCCCAGCTAATAGTGTTAACCGAGCCCAGATTCTGAAATCTGTATTTACAGCAGGATCTCTCATCTGTTTTAAATAGTGTGTGGGACCCCTAGCGATTTGCTCGTGGGTCCTCGTGGGTCCCCGTGGAGTAAGCCCAATACTGCTATATGAAACCGACTCCAAGTATTCCTCAGATACATCTTGTAAGCTCTTCATCGTAAATACACAACCAGACTGGCCTGCCTCATGGCCGACGATAGTTGTGCTAGTTATGCCGGCCTCCTCCGCATGTTTGTTTTCTTCTGCTAGCGATTCCCCAATTTGGACTAACTGGATTGGGATTACCTGGCGTGGAGGACTACGTGATGATGAGCAGCTCCATTCCTCTCCCTTCTTCTCATTGCCCGAGAGGCCCAAACGCAGAGCATACGAACCAAGACCGACGACACGCCTGCGCACTCTTCCTCTTGTATCTCGATATTTCTGTGCGTGTTTGCTTGAATTGCTCTCGGTCTTGATTGCTGCGTGGGCGGGAATTTGCTGCTTTTTAAGCCGTTTTACCTTATCGTTCCAAACACCACCATCCACAAGCAAAAATGCCAAGGTGAGCAGTGCTGTCCAGAATAGCGCGAATCTGTCAAGTTTGCGAGCATCCACTAACGAGCTCAACTAGAGATTGCTCTCTCCTTCCTCTGGAATCTTCAAACAGAAGGTACCAGACGCTAAGCGTATTGTGGCATGTTATCTCAATCCCCCTGTTCACGACAGCATTTCTACTGTGTTGTGCGAATCCCAGCCTGTGGCCCATCATCATTATCTACTTGGTAAGCAACATCTCCTATTCAACCACCTGTTCTTTGCCTGAGACTGTGGCTAACAAGCATCCCGCTAGGTCTACTATTTTCTAGACAAGTCTCACCTGAATGGGGACGCCTACGATAGATACAGCATGTACATGCGAAATCTACCACTCTGGAATTACTTTAGCGAGTACTTTCCGATCAGCATTCACAAGTCTGTTAACCTTCAACCTACGTTTGTAAAGAAGGAGGTCACGGTCTACAAGCATCGGTACCGGTGGCCTCTGTCGGTTTTTCTCAACAGCAGGAATCCTGCCGACGACGAGTCAACAGAGACCGTCATCGTCAAAACTGGACCAGTATACTTGTTAGGATATCATCCCCATGGCGTCGTCAGCATGGGAGCTCTGGGCGCCTTTGCTTCAGAGGGGGCCAATTGGTCTAAGCTGTGTCCCGGAATACCCATCAGCGTGCTTACATTGATTAAGCAATTCCAAGTTCCACTTTACCGCGATTATTTGCTGTCGCTAGGCGTCTCTTCTGTGGCAAAGCAAAACGCCATAGAACTCTTGAAAAGAGGCCAATCTATTTGCATAGTGATTGGAGGAGCACAAGAGAGTCTGACGGCGCATCCATCCTCTACCAAGCTGGTTTTAAAGAAAAGAAAGGGCTTCATCAAACTGGCGATGCAAGTGGGTAATGCCGCATTGGTTCCAATGTATGCCTTTGGAGAAAATGATGTCTATGAAACCGTTTCTACGAAAAACCAATCCTTTATTAGGAAAATTCAAAACTTTATCAAGGAAAAATTCCAGTTCACTATCCCTCTATTCCACGCAAGAGGAGTGTTTAACTATGATTTTGGAATTATGCCCTATAGAAGGCCAATCAATATTGTCAGTAAGTATTATATTTTTGCGCTTTTCTAACAAGTCCTAAAACGGGAAGATCTAACCACTTGATTGCCTTATAGTGGGCCGCCCTATCACGGTTCCCTTTTTGCCTGCGCCCAAGCCCGAAGAGGTTGAAAAATATCATCAGTTGTATGTGGATGAATTGACCCGAATCTTTGAAGAAAATAAAAGCAAGTACTTTCACAAGTACGATTCTAAAGGGAAGGCTATTCAGCTATCAAAGGAAGAGTTGGAGTCGGTGCATTTGGACTTTGTAGAGTAGTTACATGAGGAAGGGGGAAAGGAGGACAAAATGGTCGTTCATTAATAGGATAGGCGGAAGCTTTTGGATAGGAAATGATTGCTCTATGCCTTTGATCCTTTTTTTGTTCTTTGTTAATGCTTTCGATCTAATGAAATATACAAAATCACGAAGGAGGAACCCTTTCCGTAGATTGACAACGCACATACACAAGAGTTTTTAGCAACTCAAAACTTGTACTTCATTATTATAAGCAATAAAATTCAAAAGAATAAATCCCCAAAACATATGAAAGCTCTAGATATGCTTCTATGGACAAAATGATGAAAAATTGATTTGGTTTTGTAAGATACCATTAAGCAATGCGTTGAACATAAAGCATGTCTCAACTGGAGACTAATGTACAGATGTAGTAGGGAGTAGAGAGCCAGATTTTTCGGCCTTTTCTTTCAACAACTTTTCTTCCATTTCTCTCTCTTCTTCTTCCTTCAAAATGACCTTCCATGACTCTTCCAGTGGTGTTTTTTCCTCGGCATATTCAGGGTGTCTCTGTTCTTCTAACATCGATAAACCTAGAGTGGCAAGTAGAAGCACAACAGTGAGAGTCTGGGCATACATTCTGGCTTGAACAATTTTTTGGGCTTTGGTCATGATTTTGTCTCTGTTAACCCATTCCCAAGAACCCCATAAGGAGAGTGCCCAGGCTCCAGTAATGTATGTGTACTTGTTCCTAGTAATGTATTCAATCTGTCTGTCAACCCATGGCAAAGTTTGAATTCTTTCCCACTCTTGGACGGAAGATTCCGAAAACTCTCCGGTCCTGTGAAGCATCCTGTCAAACCTATTTGATGCAGTTTCACCAAAGTAGACAAAACCAACAGAAGGAGGCGAGATGGCCACTGTTGTCTTTATAGACCATGGGTACTTGTTGAAGACTGGGAATCTCCTAGAAATGTATCTGTAGATCCCAACAGACACCACCGAACCAATAGCCACACCCTTCATGGCATGCAACAGCATATAAGTGTTGTGCTCTTTAAGTTCTGTTTCACCGAGAATTTTAACCATGGTGGGAGTTTATGCGTGAGTGGGAGTTGATCGATTAAAAAATGAAAAGAAAAACTGAGATATCAGAAGAGAACACAAGGAAGAATCGAGGAGGGATCTTCTCCATTATATAGCCAGTGTGGCGTTCGGAAGCCCATCTCAGGCAGAGGAGGCTGCAGCCAATCAGCAAATTCCAAATGCTTGCTGTGGCTAACAATCAGCCACCTCCATGTCGGAGCCCGCCACAGATCATGCCACCACCCAGATCAATCCCAGCCGGTCCAACGGTCCCGACGAGCCTAAATGGGTTTGATTACCAATAGAGAACCAATTCTAGCTCATCTCAATCGCGCAAAATGCCGCCGATATTTGCACAAGAGCCTCACAGTTGTCAATGCATGATGGTTGGCAGTTGCTCCAGAACACAGACAGCGCCTTTGTAAAGTCTCCAACCCGACGACTCCGATGATAATAGAACAAAAAAAAAAAACTTAACTGTAAAACTGATTCTACAATTTGCGTCCAGCTTTTCAAAGGGAAGAAAGTAACCGGAAAAACCAGTTCCGGTCTTAGAGTTGCATAGCGTTTCCCGAACTCCAGTCGATGCGATGTCTGGAGCTAGTGAGAACGCCACAAACACCAGCCACCGAGCAGGCGGGGTTAAAACTACATGGCCAAAACCATCATCTTCATCGCATGCCAGCACCACTGCCAACAACACACACTATACAGTAAGCATCAATTATTTGGAATCATGTTTTGCTCTTAATTTCTAGAGGTTTGGCATATCATAGAAGCTACTTTCCGAGAACTAGGCTGGTCTTGACATCCGCGGTAAATTTTCCTGTTATGCACACAGGTCTTTGAGCAAAAGTCTGCGCATTTGTTTCCAAACCTTTAAACAAGTTTCTTTTTTAACTTCTTTGTGCCACCCACACATACTAGCTAATATCTATGTTCTGCTCCTTGCGACGCTCCAGGGAGGTGGGCTATAATCCTTCGAGCTCTCTTTTCCCCTGCTTGTCTTTTCAAGCCCTGCCTTTTTTTCTCCCGTTTATATCAATGTGCCTAAAGTATTTACTATGTGAACACCCGTACTCCTCTTACTCGCCCGAGAGGGGCACACTCAAGCTTTTCGAGCATTTGGGTGGATTTTTCTCGATTGAAACCGAGACATTCTGGAAGCGACTAGGGATAGCGCTTTGACCCATCAGCAAACCGGCAAGCGCCTGGCGTTTGTGTCATAGCCGGGTACTCAGAGCTTATGGCTCACTCTGAGAACTCGTGCTACTTTGACTGCTCATCGCATACCTCAGCTTGTAGAACTCTACAAGGTTAAGCCCTGTCTCAAAAATGAGTGTCTCTTTCTAGTCTTTCATGTCTATATTTTCCTAGATGATTTCCACATGGTCAATCAATAAGTTATATCCTTTGAAATGTTTTTTCTATGTCCAGACTTGTCCCTGTTGATTTTCCTTAAAAGACTCTAAAGTTCCTACTCTTTATCCAAAAATGCATCCAATCCCTTATCCCCATATTTTCAATGAGTGGCTCTAGCCACTCTACCAACGACGAGATCTCGATAGTGATTCAAGTGATTTCTGAAGAGAATACTCTGTTATGTCATGTACACAACGTTGAGAAGGGCCCGTCTCAGTTAGTTCCTCGTGTGGTTAGTGGCCCTGTGTCTCAAGACTCTGTCCCGCTCCCAGGAGAAGCTCTCTGGCCAGCCAACCCAACCAAAGGCTCTATCATAGCCAGGCATATGCAGTATGCATCCAATATATATCTCGGTTTGTCAACATGCTGTGCCTTGCGGAGTGAAAGGTAAGGATAATTATCGATTCTGCAACTCTAACGGCAGTTTGTGGAAAACAGAGTTTACAAACCAATATTAGGAAAACTAATTTGAGATCATTAAACTATGGCAAGACTCCAATGCTCTCTCAGTCTGTCCATCCACTAGTCTGTTACCCATTTATGCTTGTAATAGAAAAATTGGTAGATCCGAACGTGGACGCTGAATTTCTCATCAACGACAGAAAGAATCCATTCTCGAATTTACTTCTCCGCGCAACTCCAGATATGCGAAAATCCTTACCGTATACGGTTCGAGCTTCTTCAATGATTAATGACGCTCCAAAGGAAACGTTCCACCATATTCAACAATAACACCAACAAAACCGTATGGAATAGCAAAATCAGAAAGTTGGGTTCTATTAAATGCTAGCTCTTTGCCTCTATAGTTTCTAAATGTACTCGCTTGACGGCTACAGAAGTATGCTCAAGCCCACTTCTCTTCAAAGGATTCGTATTTGCCTTAATATCACTCTTCTGTTCATCCACAACCGTAGACTTTTCCTCCTCGATCAATTCCAGAGCTTTCTTGATCTCAATCAAGCTTTTTGATCTCATGACTGCTTGAAATACCTTTTCCTTGCCAGGAATAATTCTAGAAAGACAAAACTTTGTATTAACATGAAAATTGTCATAGACTTCGGCAAACTGGAAGAACTGTTTTGCTACCTGTTGCCAAGGCAGGGCAGAGTTGGGCAAGTTGCCATCTGGTCCAACTCTCCGAAAACAGGTTGGATTCAGTTCAGCTGCACTCGCTATCATAGCCCCATCAACGCCATACAGGCTTATCATGTCTTTTAGTTCTGATCTCTCTTTTATGCTACCATTAACGAGACAGGTCACACCAGCTTCATGACAGATGCTTGCAATATCACCCAAGTATTCTCTGATAGGTGCTTGTCGATTTCTCATAGGAGTTGTTCTACAATGAACTGTGAGGTTCCGTATTCCTGTTTTCACTAGCCTTTCGACCAACCTGAGCGTTTCTTCTTTTGTTTCCAGTAATCGAATCTTCACGCTTATACTGATGTTATAAGGTTCGCCAATCTCCTTTACAAGTGCTTGTAGTATTGCCTCCAGATTATCCGGGTTCTTCAACAAGGCAGCGCCCATACCACCATGTATTGAAAAGTGTTTTGGACATCCACTGTTCACATCGATCGCCTTTACATCTTTCGCGATCACTTTTGCCGCTTTAACTGCAAACTCTGGACTTGCAGTTCCCATTTGGAAGACAAACTTATCTTTCTCAACTTCAGGTAATGTCCGGAACACCAAGTTATTTCTGCATTTGTTGTTGTGTTTAGTTTTACTGTCGTTATTCGTAGGAGTTAAAAAGTCAACTGTTCGAAGAGCTTCATTGTAAACTCTTGTACACCCGATGAGTTTCTTATCGATTATCTCGGGCCCTATGTTTGTTTGGTTCTTGTCAGTTGTATTCTTTGAATTATGACAGAAGAATTAATAGGACATATGAACTACTCACCCCAGACTAAATCAGCATCATATTTTAAAGCAAGCAGCCTTGTGGGAAGCTCCCCAATTCTAACCTTTAGTCATTGAAAACATGAGTTAGAATATTGTTAAAAAACCTTCAGAAGATACATCTCCCTACCATAGGCGCGAGTGCCAGCTTCCCTCGATAACTTATCATATCTGGATCATCATTCGTTTTAGTCATCCTGGATTCATGAAAAAATGGTTGAATCAGGTATTTTCCAAAGAAGAGGTGTACGGATGCATAAATTTTCCCGATAGGTACCGCAAACACTTCCGGGATTATGTCTCTGGCTCCACCCTTGGCCCAACATCAGGTTTCCGATAGAATTAATAATATCCGCTAAAGAGTAGAGAATCGTATTGGGCCAATCGATCTGGATCGGAATGAAGCGTATTTCCAACGTCCGTTGCGCAGGCACCATCTGCGGCTTCATGAGGACCTCTTGTTGAGAAACCGTTCACGTAGATGGTTAATCAGTGCCCTTCTCTTTCAACACCAGAAAGTCTCGAAATGAACATTTCACCATTCACCATTGACCATGCGCTACAGAAAGATGTTCTAAATGGGTGGCAATCTCCAATCATTTATTACAGCCGAAACACTTTCATCATATCCAACTGAGACTGATCATTCCATTCAAGTGTCTACAATAAAGGTCTAGGTGTCCGTCCTGAGTCCTAAAAAACCTCAGCTTAGCAGGTGTCTCTTTAAATTTATCAGTTTGTCTCACTCACAAAGGACTTTTGGGCATGATTATTGTTCCGATCTGATATTTTAAAGAGACAGTCAATGTTGTATTCTTGATCGTGGCAACTCATCTATTTTCTAAACTGATACAAATATATTGGGACCTGCCCGCATTCTACTCTTTTTGCAAAACATCACATTTCCTTTCTCTTGCTTCCCTCTTTTTAAAAAAAATTATCACTGCTAGCTCTGTTTTCCTCTGTTTTTAAAGCATATTAATACAAACTCCAGACAAGCTCGCAGATATCTTGGAAACTTTTCGAGCGATTTTGAGTATTTGAAAACAACCGTGAGGTCGGATCGTAAATACGATCATCTGGACGTGCTTTCGAACTCTCAGATCTGATCCATTGAGCGTGATTAATTCGACAACTGTCACAGAACCTATGCCCATTTCAACTGATTTGCTTGAACTTGGTACTTTGTGAAAGGGTTCTGATATCACAGATGGAAGCCACTCCCAAAGAAATGTCTCTTGACTTTGACATCTGCTCCTTTGACACGCTTTCTCCAGCTTTTGTTTGCCCAGTGATGCACGATATTGTGCAAGAACTTCTCATGCAAGGTACCCCTAGGAATATTTTTGTTGTACTGGCTTTCTGGAACGAGTATTAACATCTTGCTTTCCTGAATATAGAAACTTTAGGAGTGTCTTGTTTTCTGCCGAATTTTAAATCGACCAGGCGATATCAGATAAAAACAACACTGAGATTGTTGTTTCCAGATAGGAACGATAGATTGCCTAGAGATCAAGTTCTTCGAGAAATTCGAATAGTGGATGCTAAAGTAAGTCAAATATTCAGTAGTGCATCTAGCCAGGGGCTCTAACACTGGTTTCAGGTACTCCTGGGAGTTTTAAAGTGGATATGGGTTAGACTACCGAACGGGATTATTTCCTGGGATGTTTACGGTAAATTTGCACTAGAGGAGAAGAGCAAGGAAGTAAACAACTTTTCTACAATCCTACGGAAAATATCGACGATATATCGGACAAGAATAATTGTGGATTTTTTTGACCTGTTATGCAGTTGCTCGACAATAACACCGGGAGCTAATATTAACCGTATTGATCTTGTGTATTTGGCTGGGATTTGGACGTTCAGAACACGCAAAAAAAGGAACCAGCTCATCTCTTTCACGGAATCAATTGGCGAGTGGAGCTCTGCTGGACTCGCTACTTACCATATGTTTCTTTCATATTTAAAACAGTTGCAACTAGCAAGCCTTTTTAGCCCTCTCACCCGGTTCCCCCTCTCATTTGAAAGCCTGCTTGGAGGGATCTACCCTCCTATTAAAATCACAGGCACCGAATGCCAGTCTTCTCTAATTGCCCTATTACAGGTAAGCCAGCACTCATTAACTCCAACCGAAACTTTGGAACGATTCTCTTGTTGTGGAACAAGGCTTGAAACCTTCTGCAATTTAGATCTGAGTGAAGAGAACTTGATTACCGCTCTTATCAGCGACCCCAAAACCATGCTCACGGAGGAATCTCGGTCATTGCTCCACAGATTCACTAAGGAGTGCCAAATTTCCACTGATTACATGTCCTGGTCAGTGGACTTTTCCAAGCTGGATGCCCAATACAGCTTCCGGAATGCCACTTCTTTCATCGACCGCTTGACCTCATACTCTTCTTTTCTCAATTCTCACCAGCTGGGCGCTTCTAAAAATTATAATACCCGATATGATGGAGATGGTGACAGACGTCATTTACAATCAGAAACAGCGAAAGAAAAACGCAGCATTCCCCCTTTTTCTCTCCCTAGTGATATTGCAATCTCCAAAATATCTATAAACAGATTCATTCTCTGGGCCTGGTTTTGCACAGTGTCAGAGAACTATGAGCTTGGCCTTGACCAGAAGATAGCGCCCACAGTTATTTCAGAGCTAGAGCGTGGCGGCCCCTACTTGGATTCAGATAATGACCGATGGCTTATTATAGAGGAAATACTTGATCCGCAACAAAAGTCTGACGCTAAGCCCAAACCATCAACAGTACACAAGAGAAGAGTGCCCCGAAACATGGCGGTCGAAGACCGGGATAATGGCTCCCTGGGAGATCGAGATCTAACTCTCTCCTGTTTGCCTCCACCTCTGTCTGTCCCATGCTCCAAGTGTTGTGGAGCTTTCCAAAATCACAGAATGCCAGAAAAAGCTCTTCAATACACGCCGAAACAAGCACACGCTGACCACCTTTCAAATCAAGTCGAACATGCTGAGGCACCAACTCCTATGGCCGAACTTCCGACGCCCTCAAGAGACAATGATAGTGTCTCATACTTGGATACTAACGACGAATTGTTAGTAGAACACAGCCATGAAGCGAAAAGGCAGTCTGCTTTCCGTGAAGTGTTTGCAACACGCTCAAATATATCATTATCCTCGGCTGATTTTACAGAAAATCAGGGAGAGGAAATTGACCCGATTTCAACCGTTCAAGAGCACTCTTTGAAAACGTTGAAGAGCGAAACAGTTTCCTCATCTAAATCTTCACTGCCTCTCATTTCTCCTATTTCCTTACCTACTCCAGTTAGAGGAGACCGAATTCCAATTTTTTCGAGCGACAGTGCCACTCAATCAGCGTCTTCATCTAGTATAAGAAAACCTTCCCTTTTGAAAGGAAATGATTTAGGTATCGCTTTTTCTACTAAGCCTGGTGATATTATACGAAAGGGATCAATAAGGCGGGTCTCTACTAAAATTGTTGGAGTAATTAACCTTCGGCGACATCGAAGTCAGTCTTTCCACGAAGAATCTTTGGATGAGAAGGAGTTCCAAGCGCCCAGACGAAAAAGTGTCCCGAATGCTGTGTTTAAAACACAGCCGAATGAAACGTGGATTTACGAAAAAACTCCAAGTACAGACACCCCAGTTTTTCGCAAGGTTCCAACCATAAATGGTAATGTAGAGCCTGTGCCATTCTCTGGAGTGCGAAGTTCGTCAGAGAGTAAAAGAAGCACCAGGTCAGTGATATCAAACTGGAAGTCAAAGCGACAAATAGAAAGGGATACGGGATCTATTATAGAAGAGGCCAAATGCCAAGTACCGTATATCTCTAGAAATTCGGTAGAGTTGCCTCGTTTATCTACGTTGTCATCGCTTTTTTCGACTCAGAAAGCACATGAAAAAGGTTGGCTTGTGTCCCCTCCTTCTCCTAGTCAGACTATGGCAACACAAGTGCAAGATGGCAAGAGCAAATGGGGGTTCAAAGAAGGAGTAAGCAGACACAGTGACAGTTTTAGAAGTGATGACACCACAATAAGCGTTGGAGATGGCCTCGTTGCAGAGTCATTGGGAAGAATAGATTCTAAGGACTGTCAAAGCTCGGTTACAAAAAAACCAATTTTAAAGAATAGCAACACGAACTATACTCAAGATGGTCTACGCAAGGCTTGTCCTTCGATTGGAAGTAACAGATCGGGTTCTGTTCATTTCCAGGTACCTTTATCACCACAAACAAAAGAATTTGAGCATCTGTCAACTCATATAGAGAACCTTCAAAAAGAAGGAGATCGTTCTGAAGGGTTTGACCATACCACCAATAACAACGAGCGGATCAATGAAAAATTCAAACAGGTCCATGAACCATCAAATTTCATTCCTTCCAAACTTGTTCGTGGATTTACTGCGCCAACAGTAATACAGCGTGGAGAACAAGGACATCATTTTCAATTTCTTCATCATCCTCATTTTTCTTTGAAACGGTTTTTCTTTAGAAGACGCAAATCTGATATACCGGAATCTGTTGGTTATTATTACGCTTCAGGGGAGTATCGTTAAGGCTAAAAGAGTGTCTATATCATTTTATGGCGTCATTTCTAAATGCTTTTTTTGTATCATATTTATATCTTTTAATTGAGCCTAAATTGGTTAAGCTTGTTATACAAACTGTTTTTTTAACACACAAGCAGAAATATGTTTCAAGACCAATTTTAATGCTCTTGTATAACGATTCTTCATGAAAATGAACAGAGGCTGGAACTTCTAGGGATCATCAGAATTTGCCATTATTGTGAATATGTAGAGCGATCGAAGATTCAAACTATGTCTTGAAAACATTCAGATTCGGAGAAGATTGAACGAGTACCTATTATTCATGACCGGGAACGAAGCTGTGTTAAGAAAAAACACAAATTGTACAACAAATATTTGGCTCTGTGATCAGTTTTGCCTGAGCGCTTAAGGACAGCATGCTGAAAAACGAATCTATTTTGTGTTTAGTTTTCTCCAGCCGATATCAGCAGAACATGATTTTAGGATTGATAAACTATCCAAGAGTATTGGTTCGCTAGGTTCAAAGGCTTTCAACGATGAACTGCGATTATAGATGTGTGCTTATCGTCGGCTTACAAAAGATTAAAGTCTTTGAGATGCCATAATAACAGGAATATCTTAATTAACTACTTTTTAATGTATTTTATTGATTTTGACTCCTAAACATCCTCCTTCTTTATTTGCAAGAAAAAAATACAACCTAAACATGCCCAAAAAACATAATATTGAACCTGATTATTCTGACCTGATGCACATAAATGACGATCCATATTTCAATCAATCCATGATTAATTCAAACCAGCTTTCCTTAAGCAGCTTGGAAAATGGACAGGAACAGTGGCTGTTCAATCATGCTCTCCCAGAAAACAATAGCATGGCGCAACATGTGGCTTCGATATATGACGTTGAAGGCTTGAATGAAACCGACCCTGTGCTTTACGCCCCTACACAGGCAGGAACGGAAAACGACGATTACCTTTCTCTTCTTTCAATTTTTCCTGTAGAACCTACTTACCAATCTGAAGATACTGGGGGAGATGGTCCTGAGCTTACCAACAACCGCTGTTTTATCAGCAGCGGTTATTGTGCAAACAGTGAAAGCCAACAATCAGAGTGCTTCGACATAGGTTTATGTCAAGAAGAAGAAGAAGAAGAAGAAGAAGAAGAACAGAGCTCAAGCTATACTGAAGATATACTCGAGGAATCTTCACCAGAGATGAAAAATAATGATGATGGCCTCATTGCTGATACTTCAAAACTGCCTTCACAAACACAATCACCAATAGAGACGCAACTCCAACCAGAAATACAATTAGAATTATCACCAACACATTATGGTGCTCCTGAACATTCACCTACGAATTTCTCTGATTCCACAGGTTCTTCCACAGAAGAGAATGACCCTCTCACGCCCACAAATCCAACTTCACCAACAGAGGCCATAACAAGAGTGTTCCCAAATTCATATGAATGGGTCCGTATCTCAAGCATAACTGAAGAGAGAGTAGAAAAGATGAGACTTCTTGCCGAGCAAAAGGATATCGATACCTGGTTATTCGAATCTATTCTGCAACTGTTGTCTCCAGAAGAATCTGAGAGTGTCTGCAAAAGAAATAATATCGAAAGTTGCCGTAAATTGGAGAATGGAGAAACTCAGCTCAAGTTGTGCTCTTCTTATTTCAACACGGAAGTGCATTGCGCGAGTATCAGGTACCCTGATACGCGGTTGGTAAAATGGCTTCGATATCAGGCTGGGGCGGAGCATCACGATAAGGATAAAGGTAAAGAGGATGATCTGCATCATATCAAAAGACCTCTCAACTCATTCATGCTTTACAGAAGTATGCAAATGAGAGCAATTAAAAACTGTTTGCTAGCCCATGCGTTGGAAAACGGCACTCTTGACGCAATGGAAAAAGAGTTGCTCCAAAAAATGTTTCAAAGATCAGCTATTGTAGACACTGTTAGTTTTCAACAATACTTGAAGATGATGAAACCAAAAGACACTCATGAGTCGAATCGTAGGCTGCACAGAAAAAGAGAAATTAAGAACTCCGACTTGAGACAAATCAATAGTAATGACTTTTCCTCCTTTCTTGCATTGATGTGGGAAACAGAGGACAACCAATCGAAAAGTAACTTGAAGATATTCTCAGACAGAGAAAATGAAATCCATAAAATTCTGTATCCTTACTACAAGTTCTGTCCAAAACATGATAAGGAGAAAAGGTACCGTCGCTATTCTTAGCTGTTCTGGGTCTAAGTTTTGGGGTTTTGTGGAACCTGTTGGGAATCTGATTTGCTAGGCTAGATATTGTTTATCCGATTTGTGCGAATAGTTAAAATTGTTGAAATCTGGGCTTCTTGGTTTGGTGGTTTAATGCATCTTACTATATATACTCTTTCTAAACTAAACTCTTCTCGTTATAATTAGATTGTGATGGTGTTATCAATTAGAGAACTAGAACTAGAGACAATCTAACGCGCTATTTATGCTCAACAGCCCTCGCTGTTACCCTGCCCTCACGTGCTGCTCAGAGGTCACGGGATCAGCTGATCTGGACTGCCATCCAACACACCACCACAGTCCGGAGCAAGGTGATCAATCGAGCCCGACTCTGTGAATGCCGCCGCTTCACCAGTCCACGGGTTCGGGCACTGTGGATGTCCAATCCCAGCTTCACTCGCTTCCATCCAATCAGCCGCGTTCGGACAGAGCGGACACTCTGTCTCGGCTAAAACCTTAGCCGAGCCCTCGACTCGGCCGACTCCAGCTTCACGGCCTTTTGCCTGTGAGCGGGTCGCACCCGTCAAGTGGGTCATGTGACTCGGAAGACACGTGACTCGGGCTTCAAGCTTCGACCACACCAACTTTTGGTTCCCCTAGAGGTGGACATTCCCGCCTAGCTTGGCGGGACTGGTGGTCCCTGCGCGAACTCCAGTTCAAGCGACAACGATTCCCGTTCAAGCTGAAACTAGATCAGCTCTTGTGGAATCAAAAGTTCTCGTTGGTGAAGTAGTCAGTTTGTTTCTTGTTCTTTGAACAGACCAAATCCTGACTCACTCAACAAAGAATGTCTTTCGTTCTCTGTGAGACTTGCATTGCTTGCTAAGCTTTTAATTTTTGGTGCAAGTCGGTGACTTTTACACTAAGAGTCTTAGACTCTGTTTTCTCCTTTTCACTTCTGCTTTCTTTTCTTTGCCGGCACCACCATTTTTGGCAGCTTTCTTTTTGCTCAGCTTACTCGCATAAAAGTGTTGTTTCAAAGGGTAAAAGAAATTAATTAACGTTTCGGCCGATTCGGTAATTTTCTTTTCCAGCAAGCTCACTTAAAGGTGCTTCTCGTCTTTTCGCCAAAAGACAGAAGACCTTGTCAATGATCGACGTTGGTAAGTGTTCACAATTTCTTATTGCTTTCATTTTTCTTCTTACTAACCGTCTTTCTTAAATGACGTTACTGTTCGACCAAAAAAAAAAAACACACCTGGGGTGTAAAAAAATAACGGTTCAAACAGCCTTCGAGAGTTGATTTATTGTCGCCTCAGTTCTTTCTCTGCTGTTATGGACTTATTCACATAAACAGTTCAACGACTTCAACTCTCTATATAGTCTTTCAAGTTTCCAAAACACAAAACAACTTTCCTCGCATTTCCGGACAGAAAAAATGATGGATTGACTTAAGACTTTGTTCCTCAGAGTTCGGTGCACGCCACAGACTTATACTGCTGTTGTGAACTATCAACACAACCGGCTGCCCTTTTTGGCTCTGGATATTTATTAGCAATTTTCCAAAAAACAAACTTCAGTCGCTTTCACAATGAAGCAAAAAAAAAAATGGAAAAAGTACCGATCTTGTTTTCAGAGAGGGACCTTGAGCACAAGATTTCTTTATGAAATCAATGTTGGCCTTCATTTTTGTGCAGTCTGACCTCTCAAGATCTCATTCGGCAGTAAAAAAAACTCAACAAACCACCATTTGCCTGTTCTTGACAAGGTGGAAATAGAAAAAAAGCACGAATGTCTAAAAAAAAAAAAACTATTCTCTTCGTCTGTAATGGCATGTATATCTCTGTATGCATATCCACTAATCGTAGGATTCTTAGATGTCCCGCCTTAACGTAGACTCCGGTGGTAATATTTCCTGGAGGATATGACCTCGGTGATATTGTAACTTCACTCTTTGGAGAGGTTTAGTAAAAATATCAGCCGTATTTTCATTTCCGTCCACTTTATCCACCACGACTTCCTTATCCTGATGTTCCAGGAGGCGTCGTATCCTAAAATCCACAAATCTGATCCGACGGTATTCTT